>BTPG01000002.1:16226365-16256365 GCA_036245525.1 Semisulcospira habei | reverse complement strand
TCTGCTAGTAAGCAAATGTCAGCTTTTAAGTACTGGTCATGGTAGTCACCAATTGTCTGACACCCTAATTTACCCCATGCATCGAGAGCATGTTGATAATCAGAGTCACAAATACCTTTACCGTTAAGTGTGGAATAAAATTTCTCTTTTGGTGGTAGTCTCCTTTCTTCAAACACAACCCACTCACTGATGTACTCGTATGGATACACACCTTTCTTAATTAAGTCTGGCTCAAAGTATTTACTTGTTATTGGATACTCAGTCAGTCCTTCTGCCAGACTAGCCAACCCTAAAGACAAATGTTGCATGGAGTCATAAAATGCTAATTTGTCTAATCTAAAAGTCAAATATTTCTCAGTTGTCTGCGCTAGACAACTTATGTTTCTGTAAGACTCATCCACAGCCTGCATGATAATGTGTGAATCATATCCTTTGAGATTGTGAAAAAAAGATTGGTAACTTGTATGTCTTAGTATCTGTTTTTAATAACAAGTTACATTTGTTGTAGAAAGTAACACCTCTTTTATATTTCCAGCAAGGGTGTCTACGTACCAGTCCAAAGTAGCCAAGGCTGCAAATCTGCCTCCCACCTGGGCTTGGAAGACCTCTTCTACTTCCGGGTCTTTTAGCTTCTCGAGGTCGAATCGGATGCGAGGGCTCTTGCTGTCTCGTTTCAATGCCAGCTTCAACTTGAGGCTAGTAAGGACGAGGTTGTGGTCGCTGCCAATATCAGCGCCAGGAAAGGACCTCGTTTGTGCTTTGTTAACGCTGGATTTGAATCGTCGAGGCAGCAAGATGAAGTCAATCTGGTTATGGACCAGGCCTCCTGGCGATTGCCATGTCACTGTTCTTGACTTCTTGTGTGGATGGAGGGTATTAGCAACGGTAAGACGGTGACTCTGTGCGAACTCTAAAAGTCGCAGGCCTCTGTCATTTGTTTCTCCAAGGCCAAACTTGCCAGCTGTTCCTGCCCATTGTTGGTAAGCGTCAGGGCCGATCTTTGCATTCCAGTCACCGAGGACGGTCAGAATGTCTTTCTTAGGTGTTTTCTTGATGATGTCCAGTTGTTCGTAGAATTCTTCTAATTCCTCATCATCATGATCTGCTGTTGGAGCGTATACTTGTATGATAGTGATGTTGTGTGGTCGGGCGGAGATGCGGATGGAGATTAGTCTGCTTGACACGGGGGTGCAGCTGATGACAGTTCCAGCCACCTCTTTCCTTACGATAAAAGCTACCCCATGTTCGTGCTTGGTTTCTTTTCCGCTGAACCAGATTTTATGGCCTTCATCTGTTGTTGTTTCTCCGAAGCCTGTCCATCGAACTTCTTCAAGTCCTACAATGTCCCAGCGATAGCGCTTTAACTCATGGGTGAGTTCCTTCACTTTGCCGCACTGGTAGAGTGTGCAAACGTTCCAAGTTCCGATAGTTATTCCTTGCGTGGGCAGCTTGATGGTGGGTTTGGTTCCAGTAACACACTTGTCGCCCCCACCCTGGAGACCTCCAATGGGGTGCGCGGTCGTTAGGGATCCGGGCCCCGACCGATCCGGCATGTTATTCTTATTCTGTTGCTTGTCCATCAGTCCTTTCAATGGGCTTAGGCGAACTTGGCGGCGCCCGTCTCCTCTCCAAGTATTTCAACTGACTGAGAGACGCGTCAGCCCCTCACAACGTTTCGCCCGCCAGCAGAAGCGGTTACCGGGGTGTGGCTAGGTAAAGGACCTGGAGCCAGCTGTGAGAGTTGAGTGCCATGTGAAGACCAGTGCTCCCGCCTGCCCCAAGAGGCGCTGCTGGCTGAAAAGTCAAAGGTACTACTTCTCCATGAACACTCTACACCCAGAGGAAGCGCAAACAGCCCTGGGTCACCGATGACATCCTTGATCTCTGTGATGAGAGGAGAGCCTGGAAGAAAAAGAGAGGCCAAGACCTCACATCAGCAAACAAGTACAGACTTGTCAACAAGAAGATCAGGAAGAGGATGAAAGAAGCCAAAGAAGATTGGATTGAAGACCAGTGTCGTAGCGTGGAAGAGGGCATGGTAAACGGCAACAGCAAGAAGGCTTATGAAACGCTAAGGACCCTCACCAAGACTCAACAGCGAACAGCCACAGTCATCGAAGACAGCAGCGGCCAACTCCTTACGGAAAACACTGCTGTACTAAACAGATGGACTGAGTACTGCCGAGACTTGTATAACTACAAGCCTGAGCCAGACACCAGCATCCTCCAAAACAACCAGGCTGGGGCCAGGAAGGCCGAAGACCTGCCAGTGTTAGCTGAAGAGGTGGAAACAGCCGTACGTGGCCTGAAGGGAGGAAAGTCTCCAGGTGTAGACAACGTACCTGCTGAACTGTTGAAACATGGAGGAGAAGTAACAACGAAGGTACTCACTACACTCTGTCAAAAGATCTGGGAGCAAAAGAAATGGCCAGTAGAATGGACACAGTCTCTAGTGATCCCGCTCCCCAAGAAAGGAAACCTGAAACAGTGCCAGAACTACAGAACTATCAGTCTGATAAGTCACCCTAGCAAAGTATTGCTTAGGATCATTCTCAACCGCCTCAAAACTTTCGCCGAGGAACTGCTGGCAGAAGAACAGGCTGGCTTCAGAGTTGGAAGAAGCACTGTAGAGCAGATTTTCAACTGCCGCGTCCTGATTGAGAAACATCTGCAGCATCAGCGCGAACTCTACCACAACTTCATTGATTTCAGGAAAGCATTTGATCGCGTCTGGCACGACGGACTCTGGCAAGTCATGAGATCGTTCAACATAGAGGAGGGACTGATCCAAATGATAGAAGCGCTTTACAAGAACGCCTGCAGCGCGGTTCTACTTAACAATCAGTCAGGCGTGTTCTTCAGGACGACGATCGGTGTCCGTCAAGGATGCCTGCTCTCTCCTGTCCTTTTCAACATATTCCTGGAGAAGATCATGCAGGAAACCCTCCACGACCACCATACTTCAATCTCTATTGGTGGCAGATCCCTGTGCAATCTTCGATTCGCAGACGACATTGACCTCATGGCAGGCAGCAATAGTGAGCTTCAAAACCTGACAGACAAACTTTCAAGTAGCGCAGGGTCTTATGGCATGGAGATCAGTACGGATAAAAGCAAAGTGATGATCAACACCACAAGCGACAGCAGCAGCAACATTCACATGAACGGCCAGAAGCTAGAAGAGGTCAATAGCTTCAAGTACTTGGGAGCCACCCTGTCCAAAGACGGTAGTTGCATAGCAGAGATCCGTATCAGGATAGGTACAGCAACATCCGCAATGGCCAGGCTGGACAGGATATGGTGAAGTAACTCCATCAGCTTCACCATCAAGTACAGGCTTTACAAGTCCCTCGTAGTGTCTATTCTACTCTACGGCTGTGAGACTTGGACACTGCTTGCAGACTCAGAAAAGAAAATCCAGGCCTTTGAGAACAAGTGCCTGAGGAAGTTGCTCCGCATCTCGTACCGCGAGCACAAGACCAACGAATATGTACGGAGCATCGTCACTTCCCTGGTGGGCCCACATGAACCCCTTCTGGCAACCGTGAAACGGCGCAAGCTTGCTTGGTTTGGCCACGTGACCCGACACAACACCTTGTCCAAGACTATCCTCCAAGGCACTCTCGAAGGAAGTCGTCGGCGAGGTCGTCAGAGAAAGAGTTGGGTCGCAAACATAAAAGAATGGACCGAACTCGAGATGCCAGACTTGCTTGCCACCGCCCAAAATAGAACTCAGTGGAGAGCACTGTCTGTTGCTGCTGCCTTTCAATCCCCCCAACGCCCAGTTCGGGCAAGGGACTGATGATGATGATGATGATACATTTGTTGTGTGCGGCACCTCTGTACAGTCCAGTTATGTGATCATGGTCACTGTAACGCACGCAGACTTGCACACAGTCGCATGTACAGACTCTCACACAACAGACGCATACACCGCCACTGACTCAGACGGGTGCATTCATGCGGTAAAACACAACACACGGGCTCCCTTTGTAAAGTGACTTATACAATAAGAAAAGAAATGCTTAAAAGATTATCAGACTATATACACTCCACCTTCCCCACTGCATCCAAATCACATACATACAAATCACAATATCTTTGCCATGCTAGGTTTTAGTTTCACACTGTCTCCAACCTGTTTGATGTTATTGCCTGGTTACGTTGGTCCTTCTCACATCTAGGCGTGAAAGTCCTTCGTCGTACGCTTCTTCTTGCTGTCCTGTCTCTTTGGCACGGACGTCCTCATTCTCTACGGTAGTGCAGTTCTCGCTTTGACTCAGGTGTCTTGGTCCCGGTCATACTCACTCTCAGTGAAGAGCTGGAGGGATGACCTCACGTTAGGTCCCACCTGTGACTCGACATCTCGGCGTCCGTCTTCCACTCTTTACAAGAACTCTGAATAGACAACAAAAGTCCCAACGTAACACTTGCTAAACACACCACATATTGGATCAATGAGAAACGTCACGTAACCTGGCTGATACAAATAACTCACACGTTCGTTCACCCACACACACGTGCTTCATAAAATGTCTATTTCCGGAACACCCCCATATCTCTGTCACTATCTTGAAACAGACTATAGCTTAACACTCTTGCTATACACTACACTATACACTGGAAAAGACTATGCTTAACCAACCACGTACTATCTTCATAGCGGCTTAGACATACACACCTCGCATTCTTTTAGTTATCTATCTCGGTAACAACTATATACAAAAACACTGGTTACTTCCCCGAATTCTAAACCAACATAGCTAAACCAAGAAGTACCCAACGGTAAAAGAAACACGCTTAGAAAAGACGGGTAAAACACAATTTATTAATATTTTGGGTAAATACCCTTTGTCAAAATAGACAAACAAACAAACAGAGAGATTAGCCGCTACTTATCTTTAGGATAAGTATCTTTAAGATAAGTAGCGGCTAATCTCTCTGTTTGTTTGTTTGTCTATTTTGACAAAGTGTATTTACCCGAAATATTAATAAATTGTGTTGTACCCGTCTTTTCTAAGCGTGTTTCTTTCTCCGTTGGGTACTTCTTTGCATATTACACGCTTGGCAGTCACCTTTTTGGTCTGGATTGATAGCTAAACCAAACCGGTCAACACTATACAAGCAAACTACTCTTACCAGCGCATACTGTCTTTAACTAAAGAACTATCAATACTACATTTATAGAAATATACCTGAAATCTAGGCTTCAGAGTCTTCGAATACGGGCTAGGTATCTCAAACACAACCGTTCCATATGACAAGACAGCCCGTACTCCCGATCTAGACCTCTGACAGACACAGCTTCTGCCTAGAACTCACTAAACAGAACTCACTAAAAATCCTGTGCTAACCATGTCTTACAGATTTCCCGTGGAGCCTAATGCCACCCGGACTATCGGCACAAACAAACCGTTAACAAAACCCGTACCGTACTAATCCTACGGTGTGAGCACTATGCACGAGCATAGAGCTTCATCACAGTCATGAACTTTATCACCTCCCAGAGGCTCTTCACAAATCCAACACGTCACAGCTGTATCAAATTTCAGTTTGTCTTCTTCTGTCATCACCAAAGGCATCTGACATGTTGTGAGATATTGTACTACCTGACTATACAGATGTCTCATTTCTGTTCAAAACAGACATGCTGCATTTTCACCCCTGTAGATAACAGGCTCTGAATGCAAACCGTCTGATCTAACAATAATGTATCCAAAAGAATACACCACTTGGTCACTCAACTTTATAGTCTTTGGTAATGACTCTGGAATAGGACTTTCATACGGAACTACCAGTGATTCAAAATCAGCATACACTACAAATGGAAGCTTTTGCTGATTTCCATAGTTCTTAAAACATACTTGACTACCAGGATCTGGGTACTTAAGTACAGTTTGTATGTCATCAGCTGATCTACAATGTAAAACATGTTTATGTGCTACTGCAATAGAGGAAAACCTTTGTAAACACCTTTTACACACTTCCTGTTTTCTACCATATTTTGATACATGATTATGAATTAGACGTGACATACTCCTAATAATTGTGTAGTGCAAGTTATCATTATCACTAATTAATATCATGTCAACATGTTTATCTTCTGGCTGTCCGTAGGTTGGAGCAAGTGATGATACTCTAATGGGTTGTAACTTGTCAACAGACTCATTATCCCACACAAACACATTTACAGATATCCTAGGATTTAGTTTTTCAAACAAGTCTATGTCTTCTATCTTTACAGGGAAATCTGTACCACTGAAGTTGAGTTCGTTTACAAATTTGATGTAGTTAGATACACGTTTAGGTTTTGATTTTACAAAGTGCAGTTTAGCAAGCACACACCACATGAAACAATGATGGGCATTGTTCTGTATATTAACAACAGCCTTTTTGTTTGCAACCTCTGTTGGCAGTGGTATCCATGATTTACCTAATATAGGATGATACCTTGACTGTTTTAATTGTAGTTCATGTACATGACCTGCGTGCCAACCAGACCCCTTCATTTTTGCACTGTCAATTGCCTGGAGAAAGTCTGGTAATAGTCTGTCTCTAAACACGTTCTCTAATTTTCTTCTTTTGTTAACTGTGTGTTGTCTTGTTGATATATATGATACAATCACTTCACTGTCTACTCTAGTAAATTCTATTTTCGCAACAACCTGAATCTTTACACTACCTGTAAGAAGATTATCTTGTATGACAGAAAAAGAGTTTTTTATTGATTCATAAACATTGTTACTATTAGATATAGGCAAGTCTGTTGTGTGAAACACGTTTCTTAAACCTGATTGGCCTGATGGGCTTTGAGCATTGTCCGTCATTTTTATTTGTCTGACAAAATAATAAATGGGGAAAAAAATTACCACTGTCACACCCTTAGTAATACTGTATTAGTTGTAGCTATGATAAACAAGTCAATCACTTTCCTGGTGTGTGTCTTGAAGTCTTGTCCTGTAGGTGTAATATCACTTTATTGAATGTAACACTTTCAATATAACAATGTAGTTTTCTTAGTTGATCAAATATGTCTTTACACAGTACCTCAAACAAGCGCAAGCGGCTACAGTTAGCATCATAAACTTTTAAAGCATTTGTCTTAAGATCAACAGTCTCATAATCATAACTTGGTGATCCATCAGAATATTCCAAAGTAACATTATATGACATGTATATCTTCATTGGCAGTGTTGAGAGTTTAAAGCTGGGTTCAAACACACGTGATTTTGAGTCATAAAAACATTTAACATCTTTGAAGCACTCTGTAACATCAACTTTGTGGGTTTGTCCATCTGTCATTTTTATTGGACAAACAAAAGAATAAATTAATTTACTAACCCATACCCTGTGGGCTGATCTGTCTTTAAAATCAGCTTTAGATGTTTAGTTGATTTCAGTTTATTTTTTTACATCATCCCGTTCATGCTTATTTGGGATGACATCGTTCTCTCTGAGGCAGTCTTCAAAGCTGTCATGATGCTTACAGTAAAACAAACAGATAAACTTTAACTGTTCTCGAAAATCTTTCAGTACTGCATTATATTTTTGAGTGAGAATCCATACACTGACATTTGCATGTCTGCCACTAAAAGCAAGTTCTGCTAGAGTGTTTCTATTTTTTGACAATGTCTTTCTCTGCTGAGCAGTCATCAACAATAAACAACGTTGGCTGTCCTTCAAATTGTTTGTAAAAATACTGTCAGTAGTCATTCAGTTTTTTCTCAGGGTCGACTAAGTAGATGTTGCTGTCAGACCAAATAAATAATCGGTTATGATAAGCTTTATTGTGTTTGATTGTAGGACAAAATATCACTATGTTTTGAAAATGATGGATGTATCTTGTTTGTTATAGATTAAGAACAAACTCAGTTTTACCACACCCTGTCGCACCACAAAACAAACCACAGTGTGGGTCAAGGGTCATCAAGTTCATTTTAATAAACAATATAATGTTAATACAAATGACCACTTAGTCTGCACTCTTGTATGTTCAGTTGTGCGTCATATATCAGGTACAAATATATATTTATTACTGCAGCAGTTTCAACTTTTTTTGTATATGAATTGTTATTCCATCACTGCCGTTTTCAACAGTTCGACCTGACCCATGTAGGTTGTCATCATCTGTACTACGAAGGTGTAACCACAGTGCATACTTATTTGTAAGGTATTGTCCGATCCTTACGTCATACAGATGTAAATCTTTACATGCAATGTTTGCTGGTTTCTCTCTAATCCTTCCACCTGCAAAATACTTTGTAATCTCATCGTAGTGTTGGTAAGGTAACAAACCAGAAGCGTATACTTGATTTGGAAGACCTTTGATTGTACAGGACAAATGTGTGATTTTTGGATTATAGAATTTTTCTGAATCCCGTTTGTATGGGCCTGCCGGTTCAACAAACCACATGAGTATACCTTTCAGTGATCTGGCAGATGTGTTCAAGTTTATGTTCCACATTGGGTCGCTCTTGTCTTTATTGATTAAACTGTGTCTAATCACCCTGTCATAATAAATCGGCAGTCTTGACTGATACTGATTTTGAATGAGTCTAGCTAAATCAGTGTGTCTGACAATTTCATTTTCCAAAGATATGTTAGAGATCTTATATGTTGCATTTAGATCAGATGATTTTATAACTTTGGAGTAGTCATTGAAAGTTAGTTCAAAACTCAGAGGGTCATTCAGTGAGTGCTCCTTGGTAATAAGGCAAATGTGCTGTTAGGATTTCAAACTCAAGTGGAATGTAAAATCTGGTTCCATATGTTTCTGCCATTATAACGTCCTTGGCTGCTGATGTTACTTTATCTCCGGCATTGATTCGAAGTTTCATAATATTGTCATACTGTATGCATTGGTAAATACGATCTTCTCGTTCTTCTCTTGTAAGCCAAAGATCTTTGTAACAGTAAAACACATCCGCATCATCAAGACTAAACACTTCCTGTCCTTCAGGTTTAACTTTAACAGTCCTTATAATTGCTCTGCCAAGATTGTTAAATAGTGTTCTGTCCACGTCTGCGTCTGATGAAAGTTCAATATTGAAAGCAAGGCGCGCAGTGCCAGGAACAATAACGTCACTGTGACCTAGTTTTGGAAACTTGACTGTAAGTGTTTGGTTCTGGTCTATGGTACTTGGATTGTTTGTGATGACAATTGATTGCCTAATGCCCTTTCTATATGGGTCTAACTTTGATCCATAAGACGATGTCATTTTTATTATGCACAATAAAAAATATTAAATTAATAAAACAATGGCAGCGGGAGGATTTGGTCATGAAGATTTTGAAATGGATGACATGTATGATTTTGGTAATACAACAGATATGACAGATATGACAAATATGACTGGTACAAGAAATACTTACAGTTTACATCATGAACTTTTAGAAGCCAAAGTGAACTCGTTTTATGATCATGTTGGTGATCGCCCAGACAATATAGATCCTAATCAGTTTGAACTTGATGGCAAGGGTCATTTATATTTAAATACTGTTGACAAAGGAAAAGTAATACTGACTAACAAAAAAAACCCTGATAAGTATAGGGCTTGCTTTAAGTACAATCAAAAATAAAGGTGGTGTTGGTGCCTTGCGTCAACTTGGTATTGGTGGGTCTCCTGTCACACCGTGTCTTGTTAGTACCCTTCACGACACGCAAACAAAGTTACCAACAGCACAACAAATTGAAATGGCAGCAGTAACAAGCCTGCCAGAAATAGCAAACACAGTGATACAAGAAACCTCATTTACTGAAGGTCAAATAAATGATGCTATGAAAACAATAGAAGACCCACCTTTGTCAATGAGAGAGATTATGGGCTTGGATAAATCACTGCAGTCAATAAGAGGTGAGATGGTAAACAATGTAGCCAAACTAGGTGAGCTTGATAAACACATACAACATGAAAAGGAGAAACTGGCTACCACAGATATTGGGAATCTTGACACAGAAGTAAAAGAAAGAATACAACACAGATTAAATGATTTGCAGATAGAAAGATCAGGACGATTAGAAACGATTAGTATTGGAAGAGAAAAACTGAAAACACAGGTCAACAGGATTAGAGAAACTATTCAGAAAATACTTCATGTAGACACAACTCTGAAAAACTTAAAACACTTTTCAGAGAACAGGGTATTACAATTGCCAGTTTAATTACTGCTCTTGGGTTTATTATCAGTACTGTTGTGTTGGCTGTCTCTGGGAGTGGTGGTTCTCTTACACCAAGTCCACCTGGTCCACCAACCCCGGCCCCCACAGATCCAAAAGATTTACATTCGTGGGTAAAAAAAACAGTTGTCACACATATCAGACTTGCCTAAGAAATTGGCTCTGAAAGCAATGGATGCTTTGCCTGGCATAATAGGCACAGTTGTCAGTTGGCTTATCAATACTGCAGCAAAGGTAGTAGGGTTTATGGCAGAACATGTGTGGGTCTTTTTGGTTACAGTAGGAGGGTTAATGGTGGGTTATTTAATGAAACAGGTAAAGAAGTAAATCCCCTAATCCAGTTAGGCCTATTACCAATGCTGTTCTCTCTGACTCATGTGTGTTCAGTGATGGTGATGGTGTTGGTGCCGGTGGTAATGGTGTTACTGGCATTACTGCCTGTATGGGTGCCTGTGCCGGGGTCAGGGGTGTTACTGTCTGTAATGGTTTTAATGACTGTACATGTGTGGTTGTTGCCCCTAAGTTCACAGATTGATTGAGTCCTAATTTCTGACCAACACCTGCTACTATTATTTCGTTACTTATAATTTGTTATTGTACCCATTTGGAGTTGAAGGTCAGATGGTAACATGTATAACCCGATCCCAACTACAAAGTCTACTTTCGATCTCGCATATCTGAGAACGTCTTGGTAGCGTTGTATGCTTGGTGGGAGATCAACAACTGAATTAATTGAATCTTATAGATTAGCAAGAAACTGTTTTTGTGCTTCAAATTTGCCACTCCCGTTTAAAATATTTGATTTTGTTAATGATTGTGCTCCTAGTAAACACCACACATATGTTCTGATAGACTCATTTATGCGCTCGACTCCTGCTTGAGTAAACCCGTCACTTTTGTGTAAAATAAATGTGGTCCAGGCATTAGACTGCTTCTGTTCTATTGAGCCTAACCATACTTGTGATTTTGATGAGAATGACGTGTAACCAAGGTAGTAATCTTTTTTTTTATTTATTTTTTTATATACTTTTTTATTTGCATGACACACACACATACACATAACACAGCCAAAGATACAAACTGCAGAGTTACAGATCCACTACAATATACTACACATAACTTTCAACCTTAACAAAAAAAAAAAAAAAAAGAGACAATGTCTACTTATAATCTACAATATACTGAGTATGAAAGAGAGAGAGAGAGAGAGAGAGAGAGAGAGAGAGAGAGAGAGATTGATTGATTGTACATTGCTTAACGTCCCGACAGCAACAAGCTTTCTCAGGACGTGCCTGCACTGCTTGTGAAAAAAAAAAAACTAAACAGAACATTGAATGTATGTCGCCAGCCGTCAAATACGTTAAATAAACCTAACACATGGGCCTAAATAAAGCTAAGATCACTAGCAACACACATCCATATCAAGAGCTACAGACAGTGCAGACAGTAGGAGAGTTTTAAAAGGCAAATACAGTGAATGGACAAAGGTAGACAGAAACACATGCCCCAGAATAGAGAGAAAACTCACCCTGTGGGCTGACCAGGGTGACCTGGAACTAAAAGTACCTAACCCCACCCAAGTCCCCAGGCATACCCGGTAGAGAGAGAGAGAGAGAGAGAGAGAGAGAGAGAGAGAGAGAGAGAGAGAGAGAGAGAGAGAGAGAAGAAAAGCAGTGATGAAAGAATACAATTACGAGGTAATTTCGGAATACAGAGACCAATGACGATTAAATATCTCTAATTTACCTTTCATTACTTATGTATGTTTTTCTACAGAATAGCGGTATTTAAGCATCTGCTTAAAATGCACAATATTTGGAAAAATATTTTGCAGTCTTGATTTGTATATGTGAAATTTTGCCAATAACAGAATAAGGTCAAACACCTTATCTGTGACAATATTTTGCTGTCCACCAAAAAGTACAAATATCTCAGACAGGGAGAGAGTGGGAAAGTGATTATATGCATCTTTTAACCAGTCGATTAGATCTGTCCAAAAGGACTGGACATGCCCACAGTTCCAGAAAAGGTGTGTTAAGGTTTCTTCCTCACTTCCACAAAAGGTACAGACAGATGAATCTGACAATTTTCTCAAAAAAAGATATATTTTCATTGGAAGCATTCGGTGGATAAGTCTGTACTGAAACCAGCGTAGCTGAGGATCAGAAGTAGTTTTTTTTTTATGGCCGTACAGAATATTTTCTCCCACTCCAAATGAGTTTTAAAGTGCTTGTTCCATTTTTCTACGCAGATGGGATTTGATCTTAGTTTGGTCAGCCGTTGATAAGTAATCTTGCACCCTTGGAAGATAACTTTCCAAGCACAAGTGTCCGAGATGACTATTGAACTATCTGCGTCTATGTTGACACTTTTTTTGTATTCTCTAATTGCTCTAATAATTCCAGCATACGTCAGAAAGTGTGTGCTTATATCAGGATATTTTACCTTGAAGTCCTCAAAACTTAAAAAGTTTCCGTAATTATCCATAAGATCTCTAACCTGAAAGATCCCATTGCATACACATTCGGGAATATGTACAATTTTTCTATCAAGCACAATATGTACATTATAATGAATACATTCATTTGCAAAATCACTAAAACACTCCATCGTACACTTATTGTACACTTTTTTATAATGTCTGAGAACATCAAACCAAAATTTGTTGTCTGCACACTTTAACATCAGTATATTAGTAAACTCCCCTCCGAGCTGAAAAATGTTTACAAACCTAGGATATGACAAGAACAAAATCGTTTTCACAAGAGAGTCATTACAGTACAGTCTTCTCAGCCAGCTCACCTTCATAGAAGAGAGGAATGAGTAAATATCCACCATTTTCAAACCACCTTGCTCAAAAGAGGAACAAGCTTGAGATTTGTTAACCTTTCCCCTTTTATTGTTCCACAGGAACGAGAAAAATACTTTATTTACTTCCATCAGAAAAGTGTCTGCTGGATCCGGAATATTAAGAAATAAGTGTACAATTTTGGACAATGCAAGGGTTTTTATAACAGTTACTTTTCCATAAGGTGTCAGGTCCCTTCTGGACCAGACTGAAATAATCTTCCTAATTTCTATTAATTTATTTTCGTAGTTTATTTCCACAATATCTTCAGTATTAGTAGAGAATTTTACTCCCAAGACTGTAAATATACTTGGGTTCCATGATAAATTCAAATTTCGCATAAACCGTTTATTTGAATTTTTCCTTGACCCAACCCATATAACATGCGTTTTGTCATAGTTTATTTTCAGCCCTGAAATAACAGCAAACCTTTCAAGGGTTTCTATGCATTCACAAAAGGACTTTTCATCGTCATCCAAATACAAAGTGGTGTCGTCTGCAAACTGGGACAACAGAATATTGATATTTCCAATATTGATACCTTTAATATTCTCATTTTTTTCTAATCATAATGGACAGAACTTCTGCCACAATTAAGTACAAGTATGGCGATGCGGGGTCCCCTTGCCTGACTCCTCTGCCTACACTGAACCATTTGGAGTATCGTCCATTTAAGGAGACACAAGCACTGATATCTGTGTAAAATGTTTTAATCCAGTGTTTTATATTGGGACCGAAATTGAATAAATCTAGTGCTTTAGCAATAAAAGACCATGACACACTATCGAAGGCCTTCTCAAAGTCTATCAGGAGAAGAAGGCCCGGGATACGATGTTTCTCTGTTGCTACTAGCACATCGTATAATAATCTGATATTCTCTCCAATATAACGTCCTTTTAGGAAGCCTTTTTGATCACCATGTATGAGGCCAGGAAGGACAGACTTCAATCGTTCCGCTATGCATGCGGAAGCAATCTTATATGACGTATTTAGTAATGTTATTGGTCTCCAGTTTTTAATGTATTTCTTTTCCTTACCTTCCTTGGGTATACATGTTATTATACCCTGCCTTTCGGTTATTGACATGTGCCCTACTTCAAAAGCATGGTTAATAGATCTAACCAAAAACACACTGATATCATTCCAGAAAAATTTATAAAATTCGTTAGTAAAGCCATCTGAGCCTGGACTTTTATTATGCTTCGTGTTTTTTAGAACGTACAGGGCTTCTCTGGCTAATATAGGACCTTCAATGCCATCACTTTCTTCTTGTGGTAAACGTGGAGCAGTAACAATAGTTGGCAAGTCAACCTCTAGCACCTTATAAGGTTTATACAATGTTTCATAAAAACACTTTGTATCTTCAATTATTTGCTCAGGATCAAAAATTAATTCACCGTTGTCGTTCTCAATACAGTTCATTGCATTATGTGTGTAGTGTCGTTTCTCAAAGTTACAAAAGTATCTCGTTGCTCTCTCACCCTCACAGATCCATCTGGCTCTCGAACGAACTATCATGCCGTCAATTTTCTTATTTCTAATAGTTTGCAGTTCTTCTTTTAAAGTATGGAGACCTTGTGAATTAACATCACTTAAGTTCTTTTCTAACTTGTAAATTTCACTTTCTAGTCTCTTTTCTTGTTTGTCTTCTTCTTTTTTCTTGAATGAGCCATACGAGATACTTTTCCCCCTGATCTCCATAAGTATCATTTCAAAGAACAAACTGTCATCGATGGTTAATTGAAAATCCTCGTTGTTAATTGTATGTACATTGTCGAAATTATAGACAAGTGCCCCATATTGCTTTTTAAGGTCCACCAAAACCTGTTTTACGGAATCAGCGTAGACTTTGTCTTTTAACAGACAGTTATTGAATTTCCAATAGGAGCGTGCCTTTCTTCTTACTTCATCGGTCATCAGCTCCATAGAGATCAAAGAATGGTCAGATCTGTAGCTTATACCTATATCCACTTTTTTGAGTTTTGGCAACAAAACGTCTGACACCAAAAAATAATCTAGTCTACCCCTCTGTGTTGAATTAAACCTTCTCCATGTATATTCCCTCTTATCAGGGTTTAATTCTCTCCATATGTCCACCAGTTCAAGAACTGACATCAATTCCACAATTTGTTTTCTTGCCCTCGGGCGATGTATACCCCTATAACAAAAGGAATCCATGGTTGGGTTGAGGATGACATTCCAGTCACCACCCATAATAATGTTTTCATTATCCATGTTCGTTACATGATCGCACAGCTTTTGGAAAAAAAGACGGTGAGTCACAACCGCTAGGGCCATATACGTTGGCAAGAGTACAACGTTTTTCGGCTATGTCGATATCCATTATAATAAAACAACCACCACCATCTCGAATTATATTGTGAACCTTATATTCAAAATTATTGCTAAACAAAATAGCTACACCCTTACTGTTTGACTCGTTACCGCTGAGCCAACATTCATAACCCCACTGACTTCTGATGGTGTTTTCTAGGTGAACTTTTAGGTGTGTTTCTTGTAAGAAGTAAATACTTGCGTTTTTCTTTCGAAGGTGATCAAAAATATCACGCCGTTTCCTAAAATCAGATAGCCCGTTACAATTGAATGAACATATTTTCAGCGAGCTTGACGTAGCCATTCAAGTCATTTAAAAGGCATATATGACTCATAATAATATTCAATCTCACAGTTATCATAGCATCTCGTAATAGGAAAGGTGGCCACGCATAACACAAAAGACCTGCAGGCGGATACACGCCAAAGATTACAATACTAAAAAGCAACATATGAACAAAAATACATGTGAGTTTGCACCCGGACCAGACAAATAAATGCATGCATAAAAGGTTCACTGGGTACAGAATTGTTTTCATGTCTACTAGGTTACATGTCCGTCTTGTATCCAAACCCATCGAGCTCATCAAGCATACAGAGAGAAGGAAGGATAGACAAGAAAAATGAGGGAAAAAAAGAGACACAGAGAAAAGAGAAACATGAATTTCAAACATAGTACAAGTATATAAAAGAATATACAGCAACACATACTTCACGAGACAAGAACTAATAAAAAATCGACTAGGCCGTGCTGACCTAATATCCTGAATTAAATTACGTTACAATAAAAAATGCAGCCTGTTTAAACCTGAATACGGGTGGAGAAGGGTGGGAGCGGGGGAAGAGGTGGGAGGAGGGGGGTTGGGGGGGGGGGAGGTAGTAGGTGACAGATGTCTAAGTATATGAAGAGAAAGCAGAGGTGACAGAGCTTTCCAGAATTATTACACCGCTGTTGGGGGAAACCGATAACGAGGGCGGGAAAAAGAATAATAATAATAATAATAATAATAATAATAATAATAATAATAATAATAATAATAAATAAATAAATAAATAAATATTTTTTAAAAAAAATAAATTTAAAAAAAATAATAATAAAAATATAAATAAATAAAATAAAATAAACCCACCGAAATAAACCCACCGATGTACGACACAAAGATAAGATTTACATACTGCGTGAGGACAAGAGCCATAACTCGTATTATACAATGGCAGAGAAAAACAACAACAACAACAACAACAAAACAGCGCTCGTGGATCGAGCACTGACCTTATTTCACTCATATGGCAGCCGGGTCGGCATGCGCACCCGAGAAGAAAGAGCGTACACCGAGTCAGGTAAGTCAAAGTATAGTCTGATCCTACAAAAGTAAATGCACATACAATTAGAGTCAACGCCTCAAAGCCTGTACCAGCCATTGTCACAGTGTGCACGTGCAAATAGCGAAACCTGTGTACTTGAGGAAGTCAGGCTGTGGATAAGGCTATAGTCTGTTCTTACTACGGGTGGCATCCGCGAAATATATGTCGCACACACACACACTGTAAGCCATGGCTTCACACTAAACTATGCAAATAGTTATATACTGCATTCTTCTTTTTTTTAAGTTGTGGAAAAAAGGAAAAGAGAAATCAGTGTACACATGCTTCCAATAGTTAACCATCATTGATCCACAGGCTATGTTCGTTGATTCATCTCCATTGTACTATGTTTACCAATAGTCTATTTTGACCAAACTCAAACATCAGAAGGAAATCATTAGCAAGCGTGCAAACGCAGTACATCCTGCTCCGTGGGCCTGGATCGCTGATTTGAAAAAGGCAGACATACGTACTGATACAAATATACGTGTATGTAGGTAGTATCCTGTAGCCCTGATGTTATAGTCCGTTCCTACAACCGGCAACACTTTGAACACATTGCCATTACCCAATAGTCATGTTCATTCAAAATGAAAAAGCTATAGTCATAATTTTATTCCGGCATTCCATTTCGGTTGCACGGAAAATGTACATAATACATGCAGTTCAGATAAAGGTATTATAATAGTCTGTTCCTATACAGACGTGTCTACTGAACGATCGCAGGCGTGTTATATCTAAAGTGGCTAGTTACACTAGGAAAACCTTGCCGAAATCCTTGTCTTCAGCAAGTTAGGCATGTGTAAACTGACCGAAGGGTGATTTTAGAGTTTTAGAGATTTTAGAGTTTAAATTTACACATGAACATGAACAGCAAATGTATCTTGTGCAAGGTGTGTGCTGCCTATAACCCCTTCCCCATCCAGCGCCAAGCGTGAGGGCTGGCTCAAGCGTAACGACCCGGCGGTACTGTCCGAGGGGCACCAAGCCACCCAGGCAACACTACCGAGCCGTCAGAGTCGCTCCACCTCTCACATGTTTTACTATACAGTGTCTAGGCATAGGCTCGGCACTGGAAGTGAGAGAGCAAAGGCATGAGGTAAACATGTAGAATGCATAAGCGTGACCGAAAGTAAGAGCCCGGTATTAGGCAGAGACCTGCGGTCACAACAGTAGACCACGACCTCTGGCCCCGACACAGACCAGGCCCGCCGCCCCCGGGCCTCGCCCACGCTTAAGCACCCCTCTGAAAAATCATAGGTGTATTGCAGTGATATGTAGTACACACATGCGACCCCTCACATTCAACAAGTTTGTTCCGATTTGGCAAAAGCCCCCGTGCCGCTCCCCAAAGAGGAGCGAGACCTTCACTGGCTTGGAAATCTCGCTCGTCACAGAGACGGACACCCCAGCCCCACGCCACACCTGGACAGGTCTATACGTGTATAAATACATGTAACACAAATACAGAATACAGAAAATACACGTGCGTGTATTTTGTCTGTGTGCGGTTCACCGTACGCATGCACTGTCAATTGCTTGTTCCGTGTGTATTTTGATTCTGTGATTCATTATTGTAACTTACTTGAAATCTGCGGAACGGTGTTTTTCTTCTTGTTATTATGAATGTCCTCTGGCTTCTCACCACTGCACTGTTTCCAATGTTTGGTCCAGGTTTCCTATTTATTAATATTTTCTGTTGCACTGTGATATATATAAAAAAAAAAAAAAAAAACGTTGGTCTGATTGTTTTACTATAAATATGACACAGAAGCCACATACACCTGGAGTAGATCTTCACATTGGTCACGCTACGTGTGTATGGCTTATAGCCCTTTCGCGCCCAGCGCCACGCCCGAGAGCTGGTTCGACCGTGGCAGCTCAACCATAGTGCCCAGGCCGCATGCCTCCCCGGAGAGAGACACCTCCGCCGAGCAGGCAGGGACATTCCACCTCTCACAGGCTGTACATGGTCCGTCTTGCACCGGGTGCGAAAAAGATAGGCCGCATTACAGACTTAGAAATAGACCACACAAGACTTGGAAATAGGCCACACAACCGAGGTTAGTACATCGCTTGACTCTTCTGTCGGTGTCCGTCAAGGATGCCTGCTCTCTCCTGTCCTTTTCAACATATTCCTGGAGAAGATCATGCAGGAAACCCTCCACGACCACCATACTTCAATCTCTATTGGTGGCAGATCCCTGTGCAATCTTCGATTCGCAGACGACATTGACCTCATGGCAGGCAGCAATAGTGAGCTCCAAAACCTGACAGACAAACTTTCAAGTAGCGCAGGGTCTTATGGCATGGAGATCAGTACGGATAAAAGCAAAGTGATGATCAACACCACAAGCGACAGCAGCAGCAACATTCACATGAACGGCCAGAAGCTAGAAGAGGTCAATAGCTTCAAGTACTTGGGAGCCACCCTGTCCAAAGACGGTAGTTGCATAGCAGAGATCCGTATCAGGATAGGTACAGCAACATCCGCAATGGCCAGGCTGGACAGGATATGGCGAAGTAACTCCATCAGCTTCACCATCAAGTACAGGCTTTACAAGTCCCTCGTAGTGTCTATTCTGCTCTACGGCTGTGAGACTTGGACACTGCTTGCAGACTCAGAAAAGAAAATCCAGGCCTTTGAGAACAAGTGCCTGAGGAAGTTGCTCCGCATCTCGTACCGCGAGCACAAGACCAACGAATATGTACGGAGCATCGTCACTTCCCTGGTGGGCCCACATGAACCCCTTCTGGCAACCGTGAAACGGCGCAAGCTTGCTTGGTTTGGCCACGTGACCCGACACAACACCTTGTCCAAGACTATCCTCCAAGGCACTCTCGAAGGAAGTCGTCGGCGAGGTCGTCAGAGAAAGAGTTGGGTCGCAAACATAAAAGAATGGACCGAACTCGAGATGCCAGACTTGCTTGCCACCGCCCAAAATAGAACTCAGTGGAGAGCACTGTCTTTTGCTGCTGCCTTTCAGTCCCCCCAACGCCCAGTTCGGGCAAGGGACTGATGATGATGATGATGATGATGACTCTTCTGCTAACCCTACCTGGATGCAGCCCATACCCTTTCACATCCAGCGCAGAGTCGAAAGGCTGGCCCGACCGTGACAACCCAACGATGGCGTCATGGCCGCATGCCTCTCGGGGGAGAGACATAGCAACCAAACACCACCATCGAGCCGTCAGGGACGTCCAACCCCTCGCAGGCTGCACATGAACCATTCAGCACTGGTAGGGAAAGGGACAGCCCGCCCGATAGACTTAGGGGGTAGCACCTCGATGGGCTCGTCTACTCTGACACACACGCTGGGGTTGAGCGGGAAGTGACGAAGCCTGGGGGATTTGTCGTCTTCGCTGGCACCAGGTCTCGGTCTCGCCGCGGCCGCCGCGTAGGACATGGTAACTGGCGACAGCCGGGCTCTACCTCGTCCAGCACCTCTCAAGCGCGGGTCGTGGGGAGTCGAAGACAATGGCAGTCGCGAGGCTTCTATGCTGATGTCCACTCGGTGTGCTGGCGTACCGTTCATTAAAGCATTGACGTCATCAGCGTTAGTGTCGATGTCCACTTTAGTCACTTTGTTGTTTATCTTTATAAACACTTTTCCTTCTGGCGACCAAGCTGATCGTTCCCCCACTATGTCCCTCATTTCCCTGAGCAGATTTTGGTTGCGTGGAGTGAGGTCATCCGTGATGACGATTCTTTTGCCTTTGAGTTTTCGTCTTTGTGAGAGAATCAGGTTTCGGACCTCCCGCCTCACAAATCGCACTATGACAGGGCGGTGTCTTCCCTCAGTCCTCCCCCCGAGTCTGTGTGCGATGTCAATGTCCGAGTCTGTGACTGTCACCCCTAGTTTGTCCCTGCACACTCTGATGACTGTCACAGCTGAATCTCGTGAACTTTCGTTCCGCTTCTCTTCTCTTAAACCAAAAATTCGGATGTTATTGCGGCGAGAGTATTGCTCCTGCTGACTGATGCCCACGTCTTGAATTTGAACCACGCTTTTCAAACGAGCGACCTCCTCCTCTAACTCTTTTTGGCGTGCTTCGAAGTTTTCCACTAACTTGCGCAACTGTTCGTTATCAGTCTTTAAGTCCATCAAACTCGAGTTTATCATCTCTAGCTCCTGTTTCATATCTGCCTCGGCTTTTCCAAGAGCCACCGTCAACTCACTCACTGTCTGTGTCTTTGATTCGTTGATCTTTGTAAGTATAACTTGTATACTTTCCTCTGACATCTCGTCACTGATGTTTTTTTCCACCACAAAAGTTGTGTCTTTGTTTGTGCTAGTGTCTAGTGAGGAATCTCCCCTGTGCCCTTGTGGAGAAGCAGAGCAGACCACAGAGCACATCCTCCAGGACTGTGGGAACCACCATCCGCTGAGGGAGGAGATATGGCCGAAGCGCGCCACTCTACAAGAGAAACTGTACGGGCCTGTGGAGGCGCTACAGAAGACCACAGATTTCATTTTGAGAGCCAAACTCCAAGTGTGACGGCGTTCGAGAAGAAGAAAGAAAAACTACACAGACCATGGAGTTAACACTAGCTGAACACTCGCAGAAAAATAAAATCCGCAGTTATAATAGCCAAATCCTCACAGAGACACACAAAAAATATATCACTGTGTTCGTCGTAAGACAGCCTCTCTTTTAGTAGGTAACTCCCATGTAATGAGTGGCACAGTAAGACAAAGAAGCAATTAATGTTGGAGAGCTTCGAAGTCTCCAACTCACTACCATGAACACAGCTCACCCTCCCCCACCAAGGTAGTAATCTTGTGGGTATTGTCTGTGACTCATAGCGTAATACAATGTACCCATGCCGTTGTGATCATCAAGTTTTTGTGTGAAGTCATACTTAGGGCTGATGCTAAATTCATTACAAATCTGTTCAAATGCTTTCATGTCCATGTGGTTGTTAAACCTGTTTAAACTGGATTCAGTTGGTAGTGGTGTATGAAGTTCTGACAGTATTCTTCTTTGCTGGTAATAAGTGTGGAAACGATACACAGATCTAATCAGTTTGTTTGAGTGATTCAAATGGTCTGTAAATGAAACACCACAGCCTGTAGTTGAACACAATATACAAAGTTGAGTTGGTTTTGAAACATCTGTAGTGGACTTGATGACCACTTTCTTGCAGTAGAGTCGTCTGTTATTGGAGGGTTTAGATAATGATCAAATGGATTGGGTACTTTCACTTGAAATAAATCTTGTTCAGATACAGCTATATCAAGCTGATTTAGTTGAATTATTTTCTGTTCATAAGTAGGTGCGACATTGTATTTAGCATCTACATTAAATTGAAATGCGTTTGTACTGCTTGCGCTGACACTTGTTGGTGATTTAAATTCCATCCTTCTTTTTTATGAGATAATAAAAATGTTTATTACCTTAACAAATCTTGACACAAGCAAACCAGTGTGGTTAACTAATGGGATCGATAATCGTGATGGTAGCAAGGCTATAGCTATCCATGAAATGTTTTATTCTGTAAAGTGGTTTAATGTAACAGATGACACAAGTTATTATGTAGATGGATCTATTGTTGCTAGTTTTAAGGAAGTTAATGTTTTACGAGCTGGGTATTATGACTTTTGTACTTTAGCTGAATGGCTCCAAAATGAATTTAAAATTAAAGCAACTTTAAATAAGGCTAACTTACTTGTTACATTAGAATTTCCAAAAGGTACTGAGTATTCATTAACATTAAGTCTTATAAATTACTTCGGTTTTTGGGTAATAATATTTCTTTTCCAGATGAAGATTGGACAATTCCAGACATGCAACAACTACTAAAACCAAAAAAAGATAAAAGAACTGGAAGATATCCTGTTCATTTGGCAGTACACACAGTACTAAATGTTTATTTGAAAGAACTGAACACAACTGAAAATGTTCACAATGGAAAGTCTTCAACTTTGTTGAGATGCTTGCCAACTGGAACTGCTCCCTATTGTGAAAGTGTGTCTGTTAGATTTCGTAATTTGCAGTTTAAGAAATTAGGTTCTAGTTTCTTTGAGTCACTGTGTATATCTGTAACTAATCAAGATAACAAACCAGTTGTAATGCATGATTTTAGTGTTGTGTTAGAAGTTAAATAATTTTATTTTTGTTTATAAAAATGAGTGCTGGTCCAAAGCGGAGAATCATACCTGTAGCATGTCCAGTGACAGAGTTGAAAGATTTGGCTGATGTACAGGATTTTGAGAAAGAGGGGGAAATCGGAGAGGTGTATGGTTTTGAACTTGATTCGACTGGCATGTACAGGCAGAAAGTAATCGATGACATGAAGGACGGAACAGAGAGACCTATTCCTAAACTTGGTCAGCTGCTTGATGTCACTGTACCTACTCCACCTGTAAATAATGTGCCCTACAACTTAATACATGTAGGTAATAAATGGATAATTTCACCTGTACCTGTTCCACCACCCACAATTGACTGGGACATAAAGTTGGAATTTATTAGTCCTTACGTATATACTGATGATGAAGGCGCCTTAGTGTTTAGGAAAGTTGTTAACTCTGGACCGCTGATTGTAAGCCTTGTTCCAAGCTTTGCACAAGACAACAATAGCAGAGAAAAACTAAAGGTACAAGAGTATGAGAGACGTCGGTATCTTCTTACGCATAGAAAAGGCAGATCAGATGCAAAGGTCGTGTTTGCACCATCAAACTTTCCCATTGCAAGAGAAGCAACAATAGTAATTGAAATTATCATGAGATCTGTATCTTCTGCTAAAGAGGCAGATATAGCACAGGTAATAAAAATTACGTGGGATGAAACATTGACAGAGTCAACACAAGTTTTTATTGCTATTAGGAAAAAATTAGATGTTTTTGAGGTTTTGAGCAGTGTTCCAGTTTTCGAGATACAGTGGAGTCCGCTTAACACGAATTTCTGGGGACACGGAAAATCACTTCGTGTTAACCGTATTTCGTGTTAACCAATATGGCCTCAAAATTGATCACGGCCCTCCCGGCAAGGAAAAAGTGTGTAAGAGATGCGTGCATGAATGAGTACGAGGTTGAAAGTGCATATTATTGTACTATATATGCTTACATTACGTTCAGCTCGCTAGGAAAACACAAGGATATGTGTACAGCTCACGTAGTTAATGTAAAATCCATCAGGTAAAATCCATAGTAAAGTAAAAGCAACACGGGCATCTGGCATCGGTAAGTTGAAAGCAACACAGTCAAAGTCATTTAAAAAACGGGCCATGATGTAAGTCGGTCTTGCGTTATTGACAGCCCATGTAGAGAGACAATCGTGGATCTCATTAATCTTGTTTTTTCACGTCAAGCGTAGTCAACTTCTGTTTTACCTTGGGGGTAGCCGTGATCGGTAGTTAACTGAATTGAGGGAGTGTTGGTACACATGAATTCAGTTCAGAAACACTAGCCAATGAGAAGACGGATTACAACGACTGAAGGCTACTCAGCCAATCACAGGCTAGAGTTTGTTCATGTGTCGTGTGTACTACAGCACGAGAGCGACATGTGCAGTGCCCCTTTCATGAGTCGGTTTTCGGTGTTTGAGACTGGAATGTGTGTTCGTGTTAAACAGGTGAATAATAGTGAAATTGCTCTGGTCGGGAACCGAAAACAGCTTCGTGTTAAGCGAAATTTCGTGTTAAGCATTTCGTGTTATCAGTGAACTTTTAATACATAATAAGAAGGCCGTCAGCCAGGAATGCAAAAGCGGTTCGTGTTAACCGGAAATTCGTGTTAAGCGAGTTCGTGTTAACTGGACTCCACTGTATTAGTCCACAAAACATTTTTTTGTTTTTCTAAGTTTTATAAACTAGAACACATTGATCTTGTTTCGTTTTATTATGCCAGCAAATTGTATACTTTCGACGAGTTGCAAAATGCAATCCCTGATTAAATAAAAAAATGTTTGTCAATAAAAAATGAAAGACTTGTATCCACAACTACCGACAACTGAGACTGATCCGCATGTGCCAATTGCACCCGATAAAACATTACAGGCAGAGGCATTCAGATTAAATAATATTACAGAAGCAATTAAATATTTGGAAAGTAAAGAGGCGAGGTACTCCAGATGTAAAAGGAGGTATAAGTCAGTATTTAATTCTGTACAAAACACTTCAATGGCTGTTGGTGCAGTTTTAGCTGGATGTTCTGTAGGGGGAATTGTTCTGTTTGCCACAGGAATTGGAAGTTTAATTGGAATTGCAGTTGAGGGTGTTAGCGTTGCTACATGCCTGGCTTGCTTTGGTTTGGAAGCCCTTAACAAAAGATTTCACACAAAATTGCAGAAACATGAAGCATTGAGTACGCTCACTGGAGCAAAGTTGAATAGTATGAAACTTATTATTAGTAAGGCATTGGACGATAATTTTATTGATGATGAAGAATTTAAGAGAGTGCACGATGATTTGAACAATTATAAGAAACAGAAGTCTGAAATACAGAATAAAATGCGTAGTCAATCTCCCGTGAATGTTGAATAATTATAATAATAATAATAAGCGCATTAAATAGGCGCTTTATCCCAATTGAAAATCGCCTCAAAGCGCCGCCGTGAACTGAACCCAACAAGCACGCTCACGTGAATCACGCGCATTCACTCACACACTGTACATAAACACAGAACATTCACGTGGTGCTAAGGGCAAGCTCAAGCGAGCGACTGTAGGTTTTGGAAATTCAAAATCGTTTGTATTTGAAATTTGATTAAGTAGGCTGAAACTGATACCAAAGTGGAGGGGGAGGAAGAGCCGGAGTACCCGGAGAAAGAACCCCCGACGGTCCGCCCGAATTAATGGTGACACTTACTAGAGGAGAAAAATCCGACGCCGGAACCCGTAGTCGAACCACGCACCTTTAGCATTGGTGGCAGGCGCCTTAACCACTGCGCCACGGACCGCCCCAAGAAGAACTAAAAGCTAGTTTTTTAGCAGACGGAAAAAAGATCGGTGTTCAAGAAACCACAGAAAAACTACACAATCTTTTAAACAAATAAAAATCAGATTAGGTAATCAATCAATATTTTTGTCATATGCTTTGCAGAGAAATGACACATCATTTACACCACTTGTGCCTGATTATTTAGCCCCATCTGCACCACCCCCAGAGTACTACTGAGAAAAAAAGAGTTTTTTATTGTCCTTGTATCTTGACAAATCTGTCTCAGTATCTTTGGACTTGAGTCAAGCTGTTGTAAGAACTTTATAAGAACTTAGGATAAGTAATTAATAAGTTCTTATAGTAAGTAATTAATAAGTTCTTATGGCAACTAACTTAAAGGTTACCTCTGCAGGTTCCTAAAAGTTAGTTGTAACTTGTTAATAAGTATAAAGTTCTACTTGAGAAAATCGTGTTCCTCAGAAATTGACTCTGACAGGGGTGTGTGTAAAATGTCATTAGTTTATTTACAGAGTGCACTGTCAGAATATGGTTTGATTTGAGAGAAACGACCGTGAGGACGTTAATGACCGTAATTAGTTAATTAATGGGGGTCAACTTAAGACAATGGGTAATTGTCTTAGGAATGTACTTTCTATTATCTCTTATGGGAAAAATTATTTTAACAAAAATACATTTTAAAAAATAATAAATAATTTTTTTTTTTAATGAAAAAAAGGCTGCTTGGTGACCTGTCACCTGCTTTCACAGGAATCTATGTAACCCGGGTTAATTAATTTGCTATTAACCCCCTATGGAGGGGGCTAACCCTGGCAGGTAGCGCATTCACCTTTTCCTGTGAAAGCCCTGTAGTGTAGAGTCTCAACTGGACGCCGTGATCGGGAAACGAACCCGGCACAGTGAATTTAATTTGATCAATACTAAACTTTACTAAACCAGCGATCTATCCTCTCGGCCACAAGCAGTCCCAAAGAAACTTAGGTTATTTATGTATTTATGTTTGGCTTTTGACTGAAATCCTGAAAAAGCAGTGCTCTTGAGGATCCGACTAAGAAAATTTTTTTGATAATCTAAGCCTACAAAGACATAGACTTTTGAGAATCTAAGTCTCTTGCAAAAATAATCCCTGGTTTTTACCTTCTTAAAGGTAGAAAGTCAGGTGTGTCAGAGTCAAGTGCTTTTTGTCTAAGCTTGTAGCATGTTATTTTAAGATAACCTTGGCATTGGTGGCAAGTTCCTGAGAAAATATCATTGAGAAAATAGTTCCTCTGTGTGTGTGTGTGTGTGTGTGTGTGTGTGTGTGTGTGTGTGTGTGTGTGTGTGTGTGTGTGTGTGTGTGTGTGTAGCGTGGATATTGATTATTCAGTTTTGTACATTTGTACAGTACACTTGTTGGCTTCGCTGACATGCCTCATGTGTGTGTGTGTGTGTGTGTGTGTGTGTGTGTGTGTGTGTGTGTGTGTGTGTAGTGTGTTGTTTACTGTGTTCTTCCTGTATATGTGTCCTGTGTGTGTGTGTGTGTGTACGTGTGTGTGTGTGTTCGTGTGTCTGTTCATGTGTTTGTGTGTGTGTTTGTGTGTGTGTTATGTATATATATATATATTTATGTGTGTGTGTATATTCATGTGTGTGTGTGTGTGTGTGTGTGTGCATATATATATATATATATATATATATATATATATATATATATATATATATATATATATATATATATATATATATATATGTGTGTGTGTGTGTGTGTGTGTGTGTGTGTGTGTGTGTGTGTGTGTGTGTGTGTATGTGTATGGGGGGTGAGGTGTGTGTGTGTGTGTGTGTGTGTGTATTTACATGTGTGTGTGTGTGTGTGTGTGTGTGTGTGTGTGTGTGTGTGTGTGTGTGTGTGTGTGTGTGTGTGTGTGTGTGTGTGTGTGTGTGTGTGTGTGTGTGTGTATGTGTGTAGAAATACACTCATACGAAATCTCCTTGTCACATGTACTCAGTCAGGCAAAACATAGCCCGGCAGTAAAATTATTTAAACAAGTCTCATTAGCTACTCGAAATGAGAGAGCTAACAGAAAAGTTGACGAATACTTGTAAACGGAGGTTAAGCCTGGGGTCCGAGACTCTTGAGGATCTGACCTGTGTCCACTTATAAAAATCTAGGCTCATGAGAATCATAGTCTCTGTAAAAACCCATATACTCGGTACGAGTTAGTCAGATATTGGGTTGTTTACAAATGCTATAATCTTCAGTACAAGGTAGTCCAGATACCTGGGTTTAACTAGAAATGTCTGCAGTTGAATAACATTCTTTGTCAGTGTGTGTGTGTGGTATCTATAAGTGCAGAGCTGCAATGATCATGTTCATAAACATAGTCATGGTCGCGATTTTTTAATTAACACTGCTTGTTTAAGTGTTGTCAGAGACAATAGTTATAGAGATATATAATAAGAGATTACTAATGTATCAAATTTCAATAAGGCCGCACTAATCATGGTCGCCACTTTTTAAAAAACAAAACAAAAGGGTGATTATGTGATAATAGAGAGGATATGAGATGCCATAGATTTTATTATCAATGAAGGCGAGATTTAATGATGGGTGTGGCCTTATTGAAATTTGATTCTTAGTAATCTCTTATTATATATCTCTTGAGTCTCTCTAGATAACTGGGGATTTTCTATATATACTGATCAAAACAGAAACGCGAAATTTGGGTGTATGTTTGTATTTGTGTAATAAATCTACGAAAATACAAGTTACACTATTTTTGATAGTAGTAACCTTGTTACTCTCTCTGTGCACGAGGCACTCGTATTGGTTAGGAAGCACGGTGTATGCTTTCCATGCACATGCATAAACTGCGGAGTGGTTGGTCATGAACTGTGTTTAGCAATGCAAGACAATTAAAAAAAATCAGCAGTGTTATGCCTTCTGTCACTTTTGCCGTTGCCACATCAACTATAACAAGACAGTGCTCCCCAACAAGAACGAGATCTGGAAGCCGGAAAAGATCAACAAGCTGTGGCATTGATATTTAGATGTCGCATTTCGACCATTTACAAGCTGTAGCAACGCTATCATGCCAATGGGTCTTCTGCTGACGCTCCCAGAAGCGGACGACCACGTGTGACAATTCCACGGCAAGACCGCCACATTTTCGGGCTCACGTGCAAAGTCGCTTTCGGCTGGCTGAGGAAAAAGCAAGAGAAGTTAATGGCAACCACTAGGCACCATCAGTTTATTTGTTTATTTGGCTTTAACGCCGAGCAGGCAACTAAGGCCATCTCACGGCGGGCACCCATCAGTGGCCAGACAGTGCGACGACTGCTAGAGGAGCATAATCAGCACAACCGCCCGTGGACCTGTTCTTACTGACCGTCATTGCCATGCACGCCTACAGTGGTCACAGGCTCATGTCGACTGGTCCTGGAGACAGTGACAGAACGTCCTGTTCACGGATGAGAGCCAGTACTGCATCAGCCATGCAGATGGACGCATAAGAGTGTGGCGGAGAAGGGCTGAACGCTATGCTTAAGGATGTGTGCTGGAGAACAATGCCTAGGGCGGGCCAGTCGTGATGATTCGGGGTGGGATTACACTGAACCAGACAGTAGGACATGTGATCTTCCGTAGACTCGTACCAGGTGGCGGAAATGGCATCACAGCTCAGCGCTACATTGACAAAGTACTACACCCATATGTCCTGCCATTTTCTCAGGGATGCAGAATCTTTATCTTACAGCAAGATAATGCGCGTACACACACAAAAGCGCGTATCACCCAGCACTTCTTGCAGCAGCACAACATCCCAGACATGTGTCATGGCCTGCCCTTAGCCCGGACCCCAAACCCATCGAACTGCATTGGGAATTCAACGCTGTACGGCCCAGATCTATGACAGCGTCAGAACTGGAGAATACCATTGTCCAGGCCTGGAACAACATCGATCCCAGGGCAGCTGTCAACTGCCTGATGCACTCTATGAGCCGACGCTGCCAAGCCGTCATCAACGCCAAGGGGGGTCACACGCCATATTCACTTTGTGCTGTGCCATGCTTGCTCCTAAATCTTAATACAGAAAAAACAAAAAACAAAACACTTCTACGTTCGTTACGCGGGTGTCCATATTTTCATTCCTAAAATGTCGAAAACATCCGTTGAATGGTTTATCCGAAATCGACTTTCTAATGTTGGATTACATGAGAGTTGAAAGGGCTACTTCGCGTTTCTTTTGTAGATCAGTATAGTTATTTACCGGAAACATTAACTAAGGAATGTGGTGTGTTTTGGTATGACTAGGTTGCTTACTTAGGAAGTACCTTGTTGTGTTAAGTATAATCTTTTTCTATGTACGAAACAGTGTATGGCGCGTGCGTCATGA
>BTPG01000002.1:16068865-16221365 GCA_036245525.1 Semisulcospira habei | reverse complement strand
TCTTTGCTTTGTTTAACTACTTTATCGAAAAGAGATCTCTTTGCATTTAAAACCATATATTTAACACGATTACGCTGTGTTTTGTATTCAGTAAACCGCTTCTCGCTTCTCAGCTGGTCTCTATGTTCCATTGCCTCAATCAGATCCGCAGTCAGCCATGGTGGAACGGTAGTGTATTTCACTCTTTTGTGTCTCAGAGGCGCGTGTTTGTTCAGCACACCAAGAAAAATCCGGTACCAGGTATCTAATGCTTTATTTGGGTCACTATCGTTATACACGTTGATGAATCGTGCTGTGGCTAAATCAGCCAAGAAAACACTTTCATTAAAGTTTTTAAACGATCTGTAAGTTATGCAAGTGTGGACTTGCTTTTTTAGCTTTGGAAGTTTTGACAGCCATGTGCAGCTAACCGGACAGTGGTCACTTACACTAAGACTATTTACTTGAGTGTTGCTAACTGCTTGAGGTTTGTTGGTATAAATATGGTCTATAATAGTGGCTGATGATGGCGTAATTCTGGTGGGCGATGTTACCAATTGGTGAAGACCGACAAGGGTAGTAGTACATTCCCATGATGGATGGGGTTTAAGAAAGTCAATATTAAAATCTCCAAGAAGGAGAACATCTTTGTTGTGAATGTCTGTTTTATCGATCATGTGTAAAAAGCTATCATACCACTCAAAGGTGGCTGCGGGGTTTCGATACAGAAACCCAACAAGTAAGGGCGGGGATTTAGAGTTTTTGTTTTCTACCCAAATACATTCTACATCACCAGTTTCTAGGTCTTGTCGCCTGCGGGTTATGTGTAGAATGGATTGATGGATATATACCGCTACACCTGTCTCACCCTGTACTGACGGGTCTCTCCTGATAATAGAATAATTCGGGATGGCGATGACTTCATCACTGATGTGGGCGGCCAAACGAGTCTCAGTTAAACCGAAGAGATGGAAATAGTTGGGGGTATTAACATAAACACAGACATCCTGACACTTTGTTTGCCAGGTGGTAGATATTTAGGTGACCGATACGAAATTGTTGGCCTTTTTCGAGGGTCTTTTCATAGTTGTATAAATCATGTTCAGATAATAAGGTAAAAAACCAGGGAACAAAACTAAGGTACAGGATACAAATAGTAGAAGGTTACGCAGTTAAACCAAGAAAGAAATTACATGTACAAGTAAAATATCAGATGAAACAAATAAAGACTAATAAGGTAAAGAACCAGGGGGCAAAACTAAGGTACATGATACAAATAGTAGAAGGTTACGCAGTTAAACCAGGAAAGAAATTACATGTACAAGTATAATATCAGATGAAACAAATAAAGACTAATAAGGTAAAGAACCTGGGGGCAAAACTAAGGTACAGGATACAAATAGTAGAAGGTTACGCAGTTAAACCAGGAAATAAATTACATGTACAAGTAAAATATCAGATGAAACAAATAAAGACTAATTCGACTTTAGTCTCAGTACGTCAGCTGAACGGTGGTTCACGCCAGAAACCGTGTATTACAGCACACGCAAAAAGCACAAAAACAAAAACTTGCAGTAAAGAGTAAGAAACGACAAGTGTACGCTATAAAGAAAGGGTTTATGTCAGAATTCGTGTGTAACGAAGTCCATATGTTATAACAACACACTCGCTTTTCATTGAAAATGTAAGACAGGCGATAATCTCGGTCACCTGAGAACTTAAGTAAGGTTACTAGTCAAAAGAATTCACGCAATGATTGTGCACTGTGAGTCGGGTGTTCCGACTGTCCGACAAAGCGGATTTCGGTCATTAATAAAACATTACACGGATAGTTTACGGTTTGTTCACTGTACTAGAAACACAGTTTCAAAGAGCAGTAGTGCACTAATGATCAGATGTTGTCATCGTTCATGTGTCTCTGTCACCAAAAAATCGGTTAATCCATAGTAACTATGACAACCATCAGCAGCTAGCCTGAGTAAGTCGTCGCCGAGTTTATGCCAATTTAACAAGCGAGGTTGATGACACCTTCACGCAAACTCATACCATCACACACACACACACACACACACACACACACACACACACACACACACACACACACACACACACACACACACACGACCCACGGGTTTGTACACACATACCTTTTTACTTCCAGCGCCAAGTCGGTAGGAGCGACTGATTGACCCTGAAAGCAGAAAGGCAATTCCCGAGGTGAGCACTGCTCAGGCCACAGGCAGGTTGAATTTTTTCAGGGGCTCCTGATTTATGCAGATTCTCTTTAATTACTTCTTCCCCGAAGCAATTACAACAACGAGGATGTGCTAATCGTTTCCCTGCCTTTTCAACCATCCGGAGGATATCATTTTTACCTCTGAAATGTGACGTCTTGGACCGTAAATCTCTGACACTGAAAATGCTGATGGTCGGCTCTAGTGAACTCTACAGGTATGCCGCTCGGCCAGGCTAAACGGAAGGCTGAATCTACTACAACTGACTCAAGTTTTGATCAGTCTACACCCAGCCATGCGGCCAGACAGAGAAAAGCGGCACTTCTAAAGAAAGCCAGGAAGAAGAAAAGCAAGGCGGAGCCGGCATCGGACAGCAGGGCAACGATCAAGTGTCATTTCCAAAGTACGCGGCGAAACAGCATGGCGGAGACTGCGGACAAGAATGCGTCGTCTGCTACCGCGTCTGCCTCGTCTGCCACGGTCTTCGTATCCACTGGTGACGACGTACAGGTCAGTGACCCTTCTAATGCTGATCTAATGAGACAGCTTCGCGAAATGTCTACAAAGCTAGACAAAAGTTAATGAGCAATTCGAGGAGTTGAGAGGCGAGATGCATGAACTAAGAGTGGAAAATCAGACACTGAAAGTTGAATTGGACCAGTGTAGAAAGAAGATAGAGGAGGCAACCAGTCTGGCTACGGAGGCGAAGTTTTTAGCCTCCGTAGCAGAGAAGCGCTCGAACGACTTGGAACAATACACCCGAAGAAATAACGTTCGCATACTGGGGGTACCAGAGGCAGAGAGAGAGACCGTAGAGGAGTGCGAAAAGAAAGTAATAATAATAATAATGAGTACTTGTATAGCGCCTAACCTCAGATTAGAGCTCTAGGCGCTTAACAAAAACTAATGTACAAAAAAATAACTAATTACAAAAATGGAATTTACAAAAAGTACAAAAACAAAATACAACGCACTCTGTAAACAAGCTATAAAGTCACCATTCAAAAGTGCTACGCTCATGGACTCATACTGGCATTCACACACACACCCACACACACACTACTTCTTCAAACAGATAGAGATGACTTTAACATGACAGGTGTGTGACAAAGTCATTTGTAGCTGACAGAAAACATATGGGTCTTTAGGGCACGCTTGAATGCCTCTCTCGAATCCACGTATCTCAGTTCGCGTGGGAGATCATTCCAAACAACTGGGCTCTGGTATCTGAATGACCTCTCACCAAACGACTTTGTTTTGACAAGAGGGATACGTAAAACTCGAGAGTCGGCAGCAGAGCGCAAATTCTGTCTCAAGGGCGTATACAGCTGGAGAAGAGAGGCAAGGTAGTGTGGGCAGGAACAGGTAATACAACTGTGAGTCATGCATGAAATTTTGTACTGAATCCTAGCTGTAACAGGTAACCAGTGTAGGGCAGACAGATGGGGTGTGATATGATCTGATCTAGGGACTCTAAGAATCAACCTGGCAGCTGAGTTTTGAATTTTCTGGAGTTTGCCAATCAGACACTGGGAACAGCCAGCCAAAAGAGCATTGCAATAGTCTAATTTAGACAAAACAAAAGCGCAGACAAGTACTTTAGTTGCTTCAGGTGTCAGATAGTGGCGGACTGAAGCAATACGTCGCAGTTCAGTATAGGCGAATCTGCAAACGTTGTTCACATGAAGGCGCATGGACAGGCTACTATCAAGTGTGACACCCAGATTTTTTACATGGGGGGAGAAGGGGAGTCCTTCAGATCTTCAAAGACAAGCTACAGCTGCCCGGTCTACAGCCTGGAGATATTGAGGCTTGCCATCGCATAGGTCAACTACAGCAGCGATCACAGGGAAGTGGGCAACAACAGCGAGGGCCGAGACCTGTGATCGTGCGATTCATGTCGAGAAAGGCTGCAGAATTAGTGCTTTTCCATAGACAGAAACTAAAGAACACCTCCTACATCATAACCGAGGACTTAACTCATAGCAACTACACTCTGCTGTCCCAGTGCTGGGACCACCCTGCAGCAACTACACTCTGCTGTCCCAGTGCTGGGACCACCCTGCAGCGCAGGACGCGTGGACAAAACGTGGCAGTGTCTATGTAAAGCGCAAATCTGACTCCAGGGTACATAAGCAACTACACTCTGCTGTCCCAGTGCTGGGACCACCCTGCAGCGCAGGATGCGTGGACAAAACGTGGGAGTGTCTATGTAAAGCGCAAATCTGATTCCAGGGTGATACGTATAGCCTCAATCTCGGACTTGGTGGACAAGGTGCCTATTGGAAGTGACCCAGACACAACAACACCACGGGAGAGAAGACGACGTACGCTTCAGCGCTGAGCTAGCCCGGCGATCGGTTGTATATGGACTCTTTGCCTAAACTGCATAAGTTTCGATGTGCACCCGATCGCGGAGCTGGCTGCATGTAGGCAGTGGATGCTCTGCAATAGGCTTTGTGACCACCCTCTGTTTACATGTGTTTTTTCACCTGTGACCTGTAACCTTATGCGTGACACGCTACCTGGGCAAGAGCGGCTACTCTGGCCAATAGGTCAATAAGTTTACACGAGGTCTGTTCCTCAGTGTGAGGCAGGATGTGATTCTGTTGGAGTGTGTTGTGAGCCAGGCTCGTATGGTCATGATGGTTTAATGTGCTATGTCACTGGCATCTGGTGTTTGAGACTGAGACGCCGAGGGACTGGACACACCTTTCTTGGCGAGGCACGAAACGTACACTTTATTCTCGGCATGGGCAGTCCGAATCGTTTTGGTATACGAACGCCCATTCACAGGGGTCACTCTGTGTGTGTTAATTCGTGTGCCGGGTCGGCCCGGAATGTCCATGCCTCGAGCAGTGACATGCCTCAAAATGTACGTCCTTTCTGCAATACTTTTCAGTGGTGTTGTGATGGATGAAGAAACATTGTAGTGTGTCATGTGGCTACAAGTTGTTTTGGGTATTATTTATGCTGCGTGTGCCACAGGTCAGGTGTATATAATTATGTATATATAATAACGCCTGCATACATGTGTACGGGCGTGTGCATGTATGTCCAGGTACTTTCTGCTGGGTACCTATGTATGTTGTTATGCTGTTTATTTTTTGGAGCAGGTGTGTGTGCGTACATGTGTGCCTGCATACTTGCTTGCATGTGTGTACACTTACATGTGCACGTGCATGTTCATGGGTATGCATGTCTGCTTGTACAGATGTGCTGGATAATTTGTACATAAATGCTTTGGTATGTGTGTGTGCTTGCGGGTGCATTTGTGCCGGGTGGATGCGTATCATACGCTTTTACCCGGCATGGGTGTGCTGTGTGGGTGAACACATACGATGGGTACTTTTGTAATTAGGGTACATGTACTCTTCTCACGCACAGAAGTGTGTACATGTGCATGTGTATTTACGCGTGTATGGCATGTGTGTGTGTGTGTGTGTGTGTGTGTGTGTGTGTGTGTGTGTGTGTGTGTGTGTGTGTGTGTGTGTGTGTGCATGTAAGGGTATTTGTGCCGGGAGCATGTGTACATACCTGATACTCGCTCTGGTGTGTGTGTGTGTGTGTGTGTGTGTGTGTGTGTGTGTGTGTGTGTTTGCGTTTGTGCCGGGTGGGTGCGTATTACACACATCCACCAGGCACAGGTAGGTGTACACGTGCATACAAATTTTATGAATACTTTTTTTTTTTCCCCCATGACTAGTGTACATGTGTGCCTTATATATATTTGTGCGTGTACATTGACATATATGTTGATGTGTATGTGGTGGGTATTTTACTTGTTGAGCTCTACCAAATGCTAACATTAATATACAGGGCTGACCAGCGGGTGAGAGCGTGCGGCTCTGCGACACTGGTCAAGCCTTAAAGTCCAGGGCAGCAGTTCAGCCCACTTGTCTCTCTGTTGGGTACAGCATGACTTACAACTTTGTTCATTCGTACTTCACTTTTACCCCTAATTCCCTTTCTCTTTACATGTTACTTGGAGTTGGAGGGGCCAAATATATATGTGTCCTTTTTTGTATAGATATAGCACTGACTTATAAATATATTGTAATTGCTATTATAGGAGGGAACTACAGGTATTTCTGAACGCTACACCTTGTTAATGGTGTCATTCCTCATGGATACTGTATAGCTGGATATCCTCCCGAAGGAGAAGAGCGGTAATGCTTGCATATATATCAACTTTTTTTCCTTTTTTTTTTTTTTTTTTTTTTTTTCTTGGGCTTTTTTCTTTGTACATGGTTTGCTTCTATATGCTGAGCGTAGAACACACACTTTGTTATATGACAGGGTTATTAGAGTATGGAACATTTGGCGTAAAATATATGTGTTTTTTCTCCTGTTCCCTGCACCTGTTCAGTCACCTTGGTTCGTTTTGCCACTCACTTGAATTGGCCGTTGTGTGCACCTGCCACACATTCAGTACTGATGATACAGTCAGCCGGTTTGACCATATATGCAAACTGCTGCCTGTAACGGCTGGAAACAAACTTCACTTCCAGTATGGCTAGTATTACCAATGACAGTCCATTAAAAATATGTACCTTTAATGCCAATGGTCTTGGCCAGTATCAGAAAAGGAAAGATGTGCTAGACTACCTCAGACAGTTAAAGGCTTCTATCTACTTTTTGCAAGAGACACATCTCAAGACTAAAAATGAACACATGCTAAGGGCCATGTGGGGCTTTGAATGTTTTCTATGTGGTAATGATACAAATAGCAAAGGAGTTGCAATTCTGTTTAACAATAACTTTAAGTATAAAGTACATAATGTGATTAGAAGTAATGATGGCGCTTATATTGTACTAGATATTGACATACAGGGTAAGCGGATGACTATTGTTAACCTATATGGGCCTAGTCATGGGGACTCTCCCATCTTTTTTGAAACTGTCTTTGAAGAAGTAGGTAGGTTAGATAATCAATATGCAATAGCAGGCGGTGACTGGAATGTTGTACTGGATGTTAATATGGATACGTACAGGTATAGAAATATTAATCGCCCTCGATCAATGCAAAAGGTGCTTGAATGTATGCAAGTGTATGAGCTAGTGGATGTATGGAGGGTGCTTCACCCAGCATCTAGACAGTATACATGGCGTCGCTTTAACTCTGCTCAACAAGGCAGATTAGATTATTTCCTGGTATCGGAATGTTTGATGGTAGAGGTTACTAAGGCAAAAATTATCTCAGGTTATCGTTCAGATCATTCGCTTGTGTCTATTGATTTTTTTGCATCGCTTCCTAAGAGAAATAGAACTTACTGGAAATTCAACAATTCACTTCTTAAGGACAAGTCATTTGTACAAATGGTAAAAAAATTGATTCTGGACTTGAAGAGGCAATATGGACTTTTGATTTATAACATGGATTATTAACAATGTGAGAAATGATGACCTACAATTTTGCATTAGTGATCAAACCTTTTTTTGAGATGATACTCCTAGAAACTCGGGGCCAGTCCATCTCATATGCTAGCCACAAGAAAAAGGAAGAAACCAAAAAAGAAGATTCTCTTAAGAACGAGATTAAAAACTTAGAACGTAGTATCCAGCACAATAATATCCCTCTTCTTGAGGCTAAAAAAGCAGAACTTGTGGAATTACGCAAGAAAAAGACAGAGGGTATGATTGTCCGGTCCCGAGCTAAGTGGATCCAACATGGGGAAAAGACATCAAAATACTTTTGTAGTTTGGAAAGTAGGAATTTTGTTAGTAGATCAATGAACTACTTAGAGAACGATAACGGAGAAGTGATAAATAATGTGGATGCTATTGTAAAAGAAACTCAAGCGTTTTATGAGCAATTGTACGCTTCGAGGGAAGCAGAGTTAGTTGAGGTTGACCTCCCCTCCACTGTTTTTGCACCCTCGTTGTCTGATGATGCGAAGATGTCTATTGAAGGCCCCATTTCGATGGAGGAGGCATTAGAATCATTGAAAAGAATGTGTAACAATAAATCTCCAGGTTCAGATGGTTTTACCACCGAATTTTTTTAATTCTTTTGGGCTGATATTGGTCATTTTCTGGTGAGATCTATAAATTATGGCTTTCAGCATGGCCAGCTGTCAGTAACACAAAAGCAAGGGGTGATCACTTGTATACCCAAAGAGGGAAAGGATAAGAAATTTTTGAAAAATTGGAGACCCATTACTCTTTTAAATACTAGTTATAAAATAGCCTCTGCCTGCATAGCAGAACGTCTGAAACTGGTTTTACCCTCTATTATACACCAAGACCAAAAATTGATTGATTGATTGATTGTACATTGCTTAACGTCCCGACAGCAACAAGGCTTTCTCAGGACGTGCCTGCACTGCTTGTGAAAAAAAAAAAAAAAAAAAAAAAAAAAAAAAAACTAAACAGAACATTGAATGTATGTCACCAGCCGGTCAAATACATTAAATAAACCTAACACATGGGCCTAAATAAAGCTAAGACCATTTAGCAACACACATCCAATATCAAGAGCTACAGGCAGTGCAGACAGTAGGGAGAGTTTTAAAAAGGCAAATACAGGTGAAGGGACAAAGGGTAGACAGAAACACATGCCCCAGAATAGAGAGACAAACCCACCCTGTGGGGCTGACCAGGGTGACCCTGGGAACTAAAAAATACCTAACCCCACCCAAGTCCCCCAGGGCAGACCCGGGTGGGGCTCCAAGACCAAAAAGGCTTTTTGAAGGGCAGATATATTGGTGAGAACATACGGCTTCTTTAGGATGTACTTTTTTACACTCATGTAAACCAGGTGCCGGGTCAACTGGTTCTCATAGACTTTGAGAAAGCATTTGACTCGGTCGCCTGGTCCTTTGTGGAAAAATGTCTTGACTTTTTCAACTTTGGTCCAGATATGAAGAAATGGATTAAAACATTTTACTGTGATATTAAGGCCTGTGTCTCTGTTAATGGTCGCTATTCTGGGTGGTTTCCAGTAGAAAGAGGATGTCGTCAAGGCGACCCAAGCTCTCCGTACATTTACTTAATCTGCGCTGAAATTCTGGCCTCTATTCTACGCCAGAATAAAAATATAAGTGGGTTAAAAGTTAAAGATATATACTTACTTCTGTCCCAGTTTGCAGATGACACTTCATTGTTTTTATATGGAAGCAAAAGGTCTTTTGAAGAAAGCATCCACAGTCTACAATACTTTGCATCTATCTCAGGTCTCAAGATGAATATGGATAAAACGCAGGTGGTCTGGCCTGGACCTATGAGGAATTCACACATTCGGTTCATGCCCGAATTCAACTTCATCTGGGACCCTGGGATTTTAAAGGTTCTTGGTATAAAGCTCTCCACAAACATTAATATTATAACCGCTATTAATTATGATGGCAAACTTGCTGAAATCCAGCGAGTTTTGTATGTTTGGTCTAAGCGTCAACTTACACCATTAGGTAAAATTACGGTAATCAAAACACTTGCAGTGTCAAAGATTGTCCATCTTTTTATGAACCTCCCAGATCCTCCCGCACAGTTTTTGACTGACCTTGAAAAAATGTTGTTTACATTTTTGTGGGATGGAAAGAGAGCAAAAATAAATAAAGCTGTTGTCTGTTCAGCATACAATGAAGGTGGCTTGCGAATGTTAAATGTTTATTCTTTTTTGACGTCTATGAAGGTCAGTTGGCTTAGAAGGGTCTTTGGTGTATCATGTGACTCATTGGTACGTCGGATTCTGGTCAGCTGCTATCGTATGTTTAGTAACATGCAGGTGTTTGGTGGTGAATATGCAAACGTTTTAATGCTTCATTGTGATAATTGCTTCTGGGCCGATGTTGCCAAACACTACAAGATTGTTTGTAACAAGTGTGTACCTGAAAATTCTGATGAAGTGCTCTCAGAACGTATTCATTATAACAAGAACATTATTAGAGACAGGAAAACGGTTCATATCACCGAATGGAGAGAAAAAGGAATTTTGGTTATTGGGGATCTGCTTGATGAGAACGGCTCTCTGTTGTCTTTCGAGTCATTCAAGTTGCTGTTCCCTGATGTATCTACACATTTCTTGATGTACTCTGGTGTAGCCAATGCTGTCAGGGCCTACTTAACCTCACTAGCAGTAGAGCCAGTTAAGGAAGGAACTAGTACTGGCAATAAGGTCTGGAACATTATCTTGTAGGGTTGTAAAACCATATATTCAACATTGGTCAAATCAAAATCAAGGCCTATTTGTATTCAAAAGTGGTCTCAATGTTTTGATATTGACGACATACCAAGCTGGAAATGTATTTTTTTCAAAACCCTTCAAAACCACACCAGACTCCCAACTAAAATGGTTCCAGCTAAGGTTATTGCATCGGTTGCTGCCCACAAAGCGATTTCTATTTCTGCGTAAATTGTCTGAATCTGCAATTTGCACCTTTTGTAAGAATGAGGACGAAACCCTTTCCCACCTATTCTGGGACTGCTTGTATGTACAGATATTTTGGTTTGACATGGGACAATGGTTGCGCGACAACTGTGCAAACTGCACTAATTTTGAGTTCACAAAAAGTCTTATTGTCTTTGGCACAGCTACACACTTTAGGTCAGACATTGTCTTAGACCTCATAATATTAGTTGCTAAGTTCTATGTTTACAAATGTAGATTAGAAGAAACCCTGCCTAATTTAAGGCACTTTGTTAGAATTATGAAGAGTCGCTATCGATGTGAGACGTGTCACGACACGCCTGACGGGGTCAGGGCGCCGTGGACAATGTTAAGCGCTAATCGCTCGAGAAGACCCACCCACTCTAAATAAACCACACAACGCCAGTGATAAACAACAAACAAATCCTTTATTACCTACTCTTACTCCAACCCCCACCCCAACCCACTAACGCCCCACACACTCACACATACCCACGCATGCACTCATATAACGTATTAACACGTGAAAAAGATTAACAGATAACAATGACTAACCGGTGAAAATGACTAACAGGTGAAAATGACCAACAGACGAAAATGACTAACAGGTGAGAATGACTAACAGGTGAAAATCGGCAATGGCTATACAAGGCGGGTACTTTGTCTCTGCACAGTGTCCTCTGTCCCACACTAGACAGGGTGGCTCGTAACGTAAGAGTACTACCCCTATACCGCAGAGCACCGTAGCCGCGCTTGCCCACGCACGCCTGTGACCGACGCGCAGAACGTAGAATCAGCCCGCTGTAGCCCAACGTCAAAATACTTGTCCAACAGGACTGGCTAGCGAAGGCGTTCCAGCTCCCGATGATGCGTCACCGTTGGTCATGGAAGATGAAGAGATCGAGAACGACGAAATCTTCGAAGCCAATGCACTGGAAAAGGGCGCATTGTCAGTCAAAGTGCAAACACAGTTAATTCTGGCCTATTTGACACGCACCTACTCACAAACCACGTGAGTTGTGTCTCGTCTCACCCTAATACCCGCCTTGGCCATATCAAATATACAATCATGGATATGAAAGATTCCTATGTACATTCAACATTCGCCATGTCTGCACTATTCCATTACACTAACATTAAGCTAGCACAACTACTTTTATATAATAAAATTGCCACTGCTAAAACCAACATTATCAAAATATCCACATGTACATAAAAAGATATCAAATAATCACCAGCAACCACCCCACGTGACAAATCTTATTACATTACATCTAGGACTCAATACAAATATATTTGAAAGGATACCCACTTTAATCCATTTTGACAATATGGCCCTTTAAATACTGATACTCGGTGACAGCCGAACATAAACGACTAAATCGGACACCCACCACATTACAACCCAACCTAAAAACCATGGTTAAAGACTCGATTAAAACATCACTAAAAAACTAGACGAACATACACTTCCGAACCTATGTACACATTCACACACCCGAGAGCAGCTAACTGAGGAAAATGGCATGAATAAATACCTGTCACTGGTGAGTCCTCCGGCAGGACGAGACAAACAAGACGAAGACGAACCGGAGGGGTCTTCTGTTGAGTAGCAGCCGTGGTCACAAGTCTTGGGACACCCACACCCAGGAACACTGGCCGTGGTCTTGCAGGGAGGGTAACACAACCCTCACACAGCTTGTCAAGGGCTCCAAACGAGGCCGCACCCTGACCCAGACTCTCACTTTGCTAGCTAACTCCGCTGACTGACTGTAATATCCCTCTGCTACCTCGCAGGTTAACTTTACTTCTGAACACTGTTCGGTTAAAGCTACTCGGCGAAAGCGTGCAACCGCTGTACTCGCTCACTGCTAAGCTTGCTGCACGGGCTTTACGATTACGCTCACACTACATTTATTAACTTCCCTAAACTAAGGCTATTTACAGAAGTCGGCGACCTACATTTATTAACAAAAAAACGACTTGGCAAAAAAATAAAACAACATGTCACATCCGTTACGTGACATACCCCCCTCCCAGATCAAACACCCGGGTTTGATTCCTGTATGACTGTCCCAATACTGCTTCCACAGTTACGGTTTCTACCACCCTGTCCTACTCAAAAAGTCAGCAGGAACATTTACTTTACCGGCTATGCTTTCCACTCTAATGGAAAATGGCTGCAACTGCAAAGCCCACCTCATCAGTCGACGGTTTGTGGATTTAGCTTGTTGCAAGTACTGCAATGGTCTATGGTCTGTCTGTACGACGAATGTCCTACCATACAGATACTGACGGAATTTTTGAATTCCCCACACGATTGCAAGACACTCCTTTTCGATGGTGGAGTAGTTACGCTCTGCTTTAGACAGTTTCTTGATGCAGCCGTTACATGGTCCTGACAATAATACGGCTCCTACACCCCCTTCGGACGCATCTGTCTGCAACACGAATAGACGATCGAAGTCTGGCAATGAGCACACAGGACCCGAACACAGTCGCGCCTTCAGCGCCTCAAATGCTGTCTCGCATGCATCGTTCCAACCGATCTGTCCAGTTTTCCCTCCCTTGGTCAGGTCGGTTAGTGGGGCTGCTATGGCCGCAAAGTTAGGAACGAACCGGCGGTAATAATTTGCCAACCCAAGAAACGATCTCACTTGTTTCTTTGTTTGTGGTCGCGGCGCGTCTTTTATCCGCTGCATCTTGTCTCCCTCTGGTTTTATCTGACCGTTACCCACTGTATGCCCCAGATATTCTAATTGCTTGAACCCCAAGTAACACTTTGTAGGTCTGGCCGCCAACTGGACCTCTCTTAACCTACCAAAGAGCTGGCCCATACATTGTAAGTGACGTTCTTTAGTGGAGGAAGCAATCATGGCATCGTCCATGAAATTGCTAACTTCTGTCAATCGCAAAGGTTCTAGTAACCTCCTCATCATTCGGGAAAAGATTGCCCCTGCCGTCTTTAACCCGAAAGGCATTACCTTCCACTGAAATTGCCCTGCCGGTGTGGTGAAAGCGGTTTTCGGTTTGTCGCTCTCTAACATGGGTACCTGCCAGTAGCCTTTAGCTAGGTCTAACTTACTCAAGTACTTAGCCTTGGACAGTAAGGAAAATAGGTACTCCACGTCAGGCATTGGTTCAGCATCGAACACGACCTTTTGATTCAGTTTCCTAAAATCCACACAAAACCTAACAGTGCCATCTTTCTTCTTCACCAATACGATCGGTGAGCTGTATGGGGAATTGGCTCTCTCGATTACTCCCTCTAGCATAGCATCCCCTTCGGCTTTGACTACCTCTAGCTGAGAATGAGGTAGAGGATATTGCTTCGTTCTCACCGGCACTTCATCAGTCAAACGAATTTCACATGAGTCTAGTGTCGTCCTCAACGGATAATCTGTCAAAATATCCTTAAACTGGACAGTCAGAGCTTCTATACTAGAATGGACCTCTGGACAGTTAGGATCAAGATGGACGTCGGAGGGTCCTTCAGACGCTACCAAAGGAATGGTGGGTACTTCCTTTACCACCATGCATACCTCTCCCCCCTCATCTTCGTCCTCCTCATCTATCACTACTGTAGCTACTAACACTCGTTCTTGGAACTTTTTCAACAGATTTGCATGGTACAGTTTATTTTTACTGCCCACCCGTACCCTGTAGTCACACTCTCCGACTCTCTCTAGAACTTCGAATGGTCCCTGCCAAGCCATCTCCAGCTTGTTGTGTTTAACTGGAAGTAACAACAAAACCTTGTCTCCTGCATTAAAACTGCGTGGTTTGGCTCTGCGGTCAAAGTGCTGTTTCTGCTTCTTCGAAGCTAGCTTCAAATTCTGTTGCGCTAACCTGCACGTCTCTTCAATGCGATTCCGTAAATCTACTACGTACTGGCTTGCATCTCTCACCTCTTCTCCCATCTGCTCTTTCGTCCTGCAAAATTCTATCAGACTTTTCCCTGACGGAATTGCTCGGTCCTCTTCGGCCAACTTCCTAGCGCGAGCTAGAGTTTCGTCCTGGTTCTGCCACTCTATCAGTTGGGCCGGAGTCACATTGAGATCGGCCTGCTTAACGACTTTAAGCGCGCTCTCTCCCTCCTTCTCCCTCTGAACCTGAGCTCGAGTTTGGGCCGCTGCTGCCATAGCACACTCACCGGCATCGATGGATACGGGACTACGTTTCCCATCTGAAAAAGTCACCCAGTTCCCTAGGATTACGTCCGGTCCCATGCGCTCCATTACGATAAGTTCGATCGTCCCTCGCACGAATGGTGAATCGATTTCAACCCATGCAGTCGGATACTTATCGGACTTAGTATGGTCGACGGGATTGACGTCGATGAACCGACCTGTTAAATCCCTGGGTCCTATCCACTTGGCGGCGATCGCACTCATATCCGCGCCGGTATCACGCATGATACGAACTTCCTTTCCCTTGGCTAATCCCCTACTCCACGGGTCGTAGGGCCGGATCGTCCGCATCCCTACGTTCACGGGCTCTGTCATTACGGCTACTATCTCAGGGGCAATGGTGACTTGGTTAACTGACGCCTTACTCTGACAGTTCCTTGCTAAGTGCCCTTGTTTGTTACACTTGAAACACAGCCGTTCACCAGTCCCCCTGCCTGAACTAGCTGGTTCTGCCCTATTTTCTGCTTTGGTCTCAGGGGGTTTATTCGACCCTTTGTCCTTCTTGAACGGCGGACGAATCGGCCCCCCACCCAATGGACGCGAGACTGCCCGTTTGGTGTCGAGATGGAGCTGTGCTAGCTCCGCGGCCTCTTCACCATTCCTAGGACGTTTTTCCCTAACGAACATTTCAAGGTCTCCATTCATAATAGCATAAAGTTGCTCAGACAAAAACATGTCTAGCACTTGTTCTACGTCCTCTATGCTCTTATGGGCTAAAGTGAACCAACGCTTGACTGAGGTCTTCAACCTAACGAACAACTGGGGAAACGTTTCGGGACCTTCCTTTCTGGCTTCGCGAAACTGGCGTCTGTAATATTCAGCGTCACGCCTAAATCTTCTCAGTAAGGTCTCCCTCACCACCTCAAAATCTTTCCCTTGCTCTACGGTCAGCCTAAGGTATGCATCACGGGCCTCCCCCTGCAATAGAGGTGCTAACCTGATCCCCCATACCTCTTTCGGCCACCCCTGGGTTTCGGCTACACTCTCAAAGAGCTGAAGGTAAGATTCCACATCTTCCCTATCCTCTAACGGACGCATCTTGAGCGAGTAATGCTGACTAGCCTCCGTAACTGACTTCTTTTCCGATGCTGCTAACTGTAATCTAAGCCGCGTTTCGGCCGCGACGAGCTCTTCTTTCCGTGCTTGTTCCGCGGCAGCTAGCTTACGTTCGGTTATCCGCTCAGCCGCCTCACGGTCCATCTGGAGCCGTCTCTCTAACGCCCTACGCTCTAGGTCACGTTCCCGTTTTTCTTCCTCTCTCCTAACTTCGGACAGGATGAACTGGGTTAGGGCTCCCCCACTAAGTCCTAGGCCCTCTCCTAGCACTTTATACTGCTCATATGGGTTTACCCCCACCCCTAACCCCTCTTTACTTTCCTGATCCCTACCGGGTGTCAGTCCTGCTGCAGTGAGAGTACGGGTAAGGGTACTCACCACCGTTTCCTTCCGAGAGGGAGTGGCCAAAGTGGCTCCTCTCTCTCCTGGACCCTCATCCCCTGCACCACCACCCTCGGACTCAGGGTCGTGCCCCGACGTGGCACGGGTGGCCCTGGTCTCCCGTTTAGGGGGCATCCTGATGTGGGTGTCACGGAGGCAGTGACGACAACTGCTCCCCAGCAGGACCCCTGACAAAGAAAAAACAAAACAAATAAATACACCGAATACAAACAACGAATAAGGACTAGACAGTGACAAGAGCCGAAGGGTCCTCACCACTCGGTACCTGAGTAATGAGAGGCAACCACTCATGCCACCCCCCGTTTATGCGCACTGCACTCTCTGGCCGTGGCCCCTGGCGCAATACGCCCCCACTCCCGCCAACCGCCCGCTAAATCTTACTCGTACCACAACACGAACAAACGGTCACTGGCGCACAAAAATACCCTAATCTACCTAACCTATTACCTCCCCCTAATCCTTATCCCACCGCTGCCACCAAATATGTCACGACACGCCTGACGGGGTCAGGGCGCCGTGAACAATGTAAGCGCTAATCGCTCGAGAAGACCCACCCACTCTAAATAAACCACACAACGCCAGTGATAAACAACAAACAAATCCTTTATTACCTACTCTTACTCCAACCCCCACCCCAACCCACTAACGCCCCACACACTCACACATACCCACGCATGCACTCCTATAACGTATTAACACGTGAAAAAGATTAACAGATAACAATGACTAACCGGTGAAAATGACTAACAGGTGAAAATGACTAACAGACGAAAATGACCAACAGGTGAAAATCGGCAATGGCTATACAAGGCGGGTACTTTGTCTCTGCACAGTGTCCTCTGTCCCACACTAGACTGGGTGGCTCGTAACGTAAGAGTACTACCCCTATACCGCAGAGCACCGTAGCCGCGCTTGCCCACGCACGCCTGTGACCGACGCGCAGAACGTAGAATCAGCCCGCTGTAGCCCAACGTCAAAATACTTGTCCAACAGGACTGGCTAGCGAAGGCGTTCCAGCTCCCGATGATGCGTCACCGTTGGTCATGGAAGATGAAGAGATCGAGAACGACGAAATCTTCGAAGCCAGTGCACTGGAAAAGGGCGCATTGTCAGTCAAAGTGCCAACACAGTTAATTCTGGCCTATTTGACACGCACCTACTCACAAACCACGTGAGTTGTGTCTCGTCTCACCCTAATACCCGCCTTGGCCATATCAAATATACAATCATGGATATGAAAGATTCCTATATACATTCAATATTCGCCATGTCTGCACTATTCCATTACACTAACATTAAGCTAGCACAACTACTTTTGTATAATAAAATTGCCACTGCTAAAACCAACATTATCAAAATATCCACATGTACATACAAAGATATCAAATAATCACCAGCAACCACCCCACGTGACAATCTTATTACATTACATCTAGGACTCAATACAAATATATTTGAAAGGATACCCACTTTAATCCATTTTGACAACATGGCCCTTTAAATACTGATACTCGGCGACAGCCGAACATAAACGACTAAATCCGACACCCACCACATTACAACCCAACCTAAAAACCATGGTTAAAGACTCGATTAAAACATCACTAAAAAACTAGACGAACATACACTTCCAAACCTATGTACACATTCACACACCCGAGAGCACAGCAGCTAACTGAGGAAAATGGCATGAATAAATACCTGTCACTGGTGAGTCCTCCGGCAGGACGAGACAAACAAGACGAAGACGAACCGGAGGGGTCTTCTGTTGAGTAACAGCCGTGGTCACAAGTCTCTTGGGACACCCACACCCAGGAACACTGGCCGTGGTCTTGCAGGAAGGGTAACACAACCCTCACACAGCTTGTCAAGGGCTCCAAACGAGGCCGCACCCTGACCCAGACTCTCACTTCGCTAGCTAACTCCGCTGACTGACTGTAATATCCCTCTGCTACCTCGCAGGTTAACTTTACTTCTGAACACTGTTCGGTTAAAGCTACTCGGCGAAAGCGTGCAACCGCTGTACTCGCTCACTGCTAAGCTTGCTGCACGGGCTTTACGATTACGCTCACACTACATTTATTAACTTCCCTAAACTAAGGCTATTTACAGAAGTCGGCGACCTACATTTATTAACAAAAAAACGACTTGGCAAAAAAATAAAACAACATGTCACATCCGTTACGTGACAAGAAGTACCGATTTGGAATTACTGGTCAGAGTAATAAGTTTTGTCATATGTGGTATCATTATGCTACACTTTTTGGCGAATTGTAATGCTATTACAGTGTTAGAGGCTGCAGCCTCACCATTGGCGATAGTGTGCAGACGGCTCCTGGCAATGCCAGGCATTTCACTAAGGCACCCAGGGTTGGTTCAAGGTAGCAAGGGTGGCTTAGCTGGATTCCCTTGTGCATGTATCCATCAGTGCTATCTATAGCACTGAGGAAAGCATGCCAAGGCGGTCACATTTGTATCTGTCCAGCACGACTGTTCAGACCTATGTAAACTTTGCTTGTCATTTGTTGTGTTCGAGCGGTGTGTGTTCTAAGAGAGTGGGGCGGGGAGGGGTGGGAGGGGGGGGGGGTAAATAGGATCGTGGGAGGGGTGGGGAGGGGGGTAATACTTATATGCTGATACGTTTTCTATACTTTTCGATATGTGATTGTGTAACTTGATTTGCAATGTAATTATGTATATATGGCTTTTGTATATATATGCGTGTGTGTGCATATGTATATATATGTATGTATATTTCTATATAAAATATACTGTATGCCTAATTTAAATATCGAAATAAAGAAAATAATTGAAAAGACAAAAAAAAAAAAAAAAAAAAAGAAAGGCAATTCCCGACCAGTTGTGCGCCCTGCAGGGCGAAAACTGATCAGACAAAACCTTAGAGCAGTAAACGACCATCCATCGCTCTCCGTGTGTACACAGTACAGAGATGTGATTCTAAAGCCTGTGCAGCTTGGTCCTGGAAGTAAAAGAGGTAGCGGGATGTCCTTCAGACAAACGGCCTAAGAAACTGCGCCAGCAACTGGAGCGGGATCCAGGGCCGTCTTGGTCTCCGCTCCCTGACTCTGGAACCAGGCGTTGGTGGGAGGTGCGGCCACTGGAGTTTTTGCTGGCACTAGTAGCGGGAAATCTGAAGAGAGGAGCTGGGGGACTTGGAGATTTTGTCGCCCCAACACGTTGCTCGATGGTGGTTGGCTAAGCTGGCTGGTCGACGTTTGGCGTGTGGTTGGCGAGGACTGCAGGCGGCCCGGGGCGGCAGACATTACGTGCTGCGATCCGCCACTGGTTGATGACGAGTCCCCTTGCTGCCCGCTCTCGCCACGTGACCCGTTACGTGGGTTGGACCCGCCCCGTTGACTGTGCCCCCCGGCGTCTCTCTGTTGGTGGTAGGGGCCGCGGGGAGGGTCGCCGTAACGGATCTTGAGAGCGATTAGCTTAGTGCCCTCGTCACTAGGGTGGGTCATGGTGTTATCACGCCTGTACATGACCTGCTTGGGGGCGCCGTTTTTGGTCAGGAAGGTAGAGGTATGGTCAACAAACTGAGTGTTTGTTAGTTGACAGGCCTGTTTTAGGTTGAAGTTGGACAGGCGCGCAGGTCGTGACAGGGCGTGGTGACTGCTGAAGGGAGGGATGATGGAAGAGGCCTGGATCGTAGCACGTGGGAAGGCGGCGGACACCAGACGGATTAACTGTAGCCACGTGTCACTTGCAACTGGACCCTGGTTGACACTGCAGCTGTTGATTCCTACGTGGAAAACCACGTGCCGGATACGTGGCGTAGGGGTGAGTTGGGTCAGCCATATTTTGCTCAAAGCCTCGACTGAAAGGCCGGATACAGCCAGGTTCTGCACGCTGCAGTCTGTACTCGACATTTTTCGCTCGCTGACTCGCTTCATGACGGAGTCACCGAGCAGCAGAACGTTCGAGTCAGGCCTAATGCTCATGTTGCAGAGGTGGTCGTACGGCGTCTTAGCAGGCTGCGCGGGGGTGGCTTTGGGGGATGTCTGCATATCCTCTTGGGATGATCCGCATGAGGTTTTGTCATTTTCTTCGTCGGTGGCGAGGACTGCGAAGCGATTACGGGTGGCCACAGTAGCCGCTGAGCCGCTTGATGACGGCGCGCGTTGTGCAGTCACTGGAGTGCTAGCGGCCGATGATTCGATCTGCACCCTGGGGTGATTTTTGAAGCTAGAGGGTGATGGAGGGCGTGGTGGGGACTTGTTTGTACCAGGCGCTTGGACAGGCAGTGAAGATGACAGCAGAGACTCCACTTGTTTTTTTCAGCGTACGGAGCTGTGTGTCCTTGCTGAGTGCATGTTTCGTAACTTGTGTGGACAGGGCGCTCTGTTCTCGAGCCAGCTTCTCCACCGCCTTGTCAGTTGAAGTAGCGTAGTCTCGTAGGGACTGGTCCCCAGCTTGGAGGCCGTGCTTGAATTTGGCTTCGTTGTCCCTGATGTTACAGTCAAGGTTGTCCTGTCTGGCGCTGAGGAATGCATTCTGTTGCTTGACAGTAGCCAGCTCCAGTTTGACCGTCTGCAGCTCAGTTCTAAGTTCCTGGATACAGACGGTGGCTTCCGTTAGCTGTTGTTGCAGGATGGACAACAGTGGGGATGATGCAATCTGAGACGCACAGGGTTGGCGGGTTTGACCAGAGGGTGACGCTGTACCGTTTATCTCATCAGGCGATGCAGGGTCAATTTGTTGACGGACGCCAACGTCATCGCTTGTGGTCGTCGTGTTAATCACTCTAGCCGAAGAGGGATTAGTGTTGGGTGGGGCTAGGACAGAAACCGAGTTCTCGCCGCCGGGTGTTATGGGCGTGGCTTTCAGCGGGGGAGTGTCCTGGGTGACGTCAGGCGAAGGATCTGAGATGAAGGAGGGGGAGGGGCTAGACGAGACTTGCCCCAAGCAAGGATTTTCGATTATTCAAGACCGATGATGTTTTGAGCGGACGAGGGCGGAGCATCATCGTTGTTATCGTTGTTGGAAGAGCCGGTGATTATAGCCTCGAGTAGAGAAGTATGATCGCAGGATTGAGTGGAGGGTGGACTCAGTACAGGCAATGCTGGCAGCGCGCTGTCGTCTGATTGACGATGGTGAGGGGGTCTGGGGGGAGAAAGGGCACTGGGATAAAAGATCAGTGCGACTTGCTTCAAGTTCATCCACCATTTCTTGGACAGGGTGAAATTCATCATCTATCCACCACTTACACTTTTTTCCCTGTATTCTGATAAGATATGACGTGTAGAACATGGTAATTGTGACAACACCCCCAGGGGTTCCATCTGAAATTTGTATAAGGGTATTATTCAAATCATCAGAGTAAGGGGGTTGGATGGGGGTGTCGACGGTTTTCTTGTTTTTGTTACGGTCTTCCCATGACGCTGATACTCCGGGGGTTGGATGGGCGATGTAGCGTTCGTGCAGAGCTAGTCTCCACGCGAAGACTCTGGAGGGGTCGGTCAGGAAGTGTTTTTGGATTGGATCATTGGTATCAGTGATCTCCTCCAGGGGTTCGAGTGGGGACTGGGCGGGGGTTTCGAGTGGGCACTGGAATCTGGCATAAAAGGAACGGGTTTTGGGGCCTGACATGGTTGAGGGATGGTGTCATCACTGAGCTGTCTTACTACTTTCGAGGTGACTTGATGATTACTGATCTGGTCTGGCCACTCTGCTCAGGCCGGCACTCCACGCACGCCTTGATAGCTCACGGCTGCTCTTTGACGCACACAGTCGAATAAATTTGTCTCTTATAAGCGCACGCCAAAATCTGTGGAGTAGGCGTGAGCTAAAACACTCCAAAAATCCATTTCCCAATACTGCTTTCTGGGCCCTTCCAGCTATAATGTACTTTTTCTACTAAAGCTGAACTGGTTCCATTCACCCTCCTCTGAACATGCATCAAAGGCACAGAGCTACATAGGGACCATTTAGCATACTATATACTAGGAACATTTAGTTCTTCATTCCCAAGTATCACTCATCACCATCCCAGCCGGCAGGGACCGTGTCTGTGACCTCAGGTTATCTCGCCTGTCAAGGTTTATAAACATCTCCCAACTCTGACCATGGTTTCTGGAAAAGCGGCTGGAGCAAAGGCCAGACCCAGGGGGAGTAAGCCGATACTAATGAGATAACGCAGCTGGTTACTTACGGCCGGCACGCCAGGCTGGCGCCAAGCGAAACAGAAGCAAATAGTCCATTGTCCCTCGGCTCGAAGTATCCAACAGAAACAATGATGAAGAAATGAAAGGTTAATAACTCTCGAAATATGAAAGTCACACGAATTAAAAATCACAGTCCAGTAGAAGTTACTATCGCAAGTCACTGGGGCAAAAATCTCACATCACAACCAAACGGCATTGCAAACACAATTGGCACTGAAGACGGAGCAATGTTATGATGCGCCTTGCTCCGAAGAGCAGCTGGAGAGAGAACGAACGAACGAAACTTTATTTTTCAAGGATTGAGATATTAGGCGCGCAGGCCATTCTTACAATCTGTCCTTACTAAGCTACTTAAAAAAAAGAACACCAATCAAACAACAAAAACTATCTAATAATTAAACGTCACACACACGCATACACACACGCACACAGACACACATAATACATGTACTCGTGCACATGCGCACTTTTGTACATACACATACACACGTACGTGCGCACATAATTATCTAACATATAAGTAGATATGATAGTTTGTGTACTATCAAAAACTAGTTAGAAAACAGAACAAACAATTTGAAGGCTTGATGGAGAGAAAAAAATAGCAAAATTTTAAAAACATGAAACGTATTATGTATAGAAACAAAAAAAAAAGAAGAAAGGATCAGCATAACGTTGTCTTAGAAAGGTAATCATGTACTCTACTTTTAAACAGAGAGAGGGACTTGGTTTGTTGACTAGTGGGATAAAGCGAATTCCATAAAAGAGCACCTGAATAAGACAGGCTAGATTTGAACAGGTCTATACGGGGCCTTTTTATAGAAAGACTGTTCCTGGAGGTGCAGTATTTTTTTCAGTTGGCGAAAAAAGCCTAGATAAGTAAGGCGGAGCTTTCCCGTTAAGAATTTTGTGCATCAGTACACATTTGTTTAGTGCGAGGTGCTTAACCAGAGGGAGAAGTCCGATGGCCTGCAGTTTGGCATCAGTGGATAAAGACGGATCAGGGAGGATAAGCTTAGCAGCTCGCTTGTATAATGAGTTTATCTTCTTGAAGTGATTTTCACTGCAGCCATCCCATATTGTTGAGGCATAATCAATGTGTGGTTTATTGTAGGCATAAAAAAATAGTTTGCGCGTCTTAACTCATTCTACCCCAGACACACCACAGCAAGATAAGGATCGACCATGATAGTTCAAGGGTGATGCCAGAATAGCTTGGCGCCTATGGGCGCCAAGCTATTCTGGCATCACCCTTGAACTATCATGGTCGATCTGTGTCCTGCACTAGAGTGCAGTCTTCAGAGGACAACGGCAACATTTGGGGATTTCGGTGTTGGGGTAGAATGAGTTAAGGTAAATGATCGTGTTAAGTTTGGAAAGTAGAAACAACGTTTTGGACAAATGTTTTCTCATATAATATAGGTGGTTATGCCAGCTTAGATAAAAATCTATTATTACTCCAAGCTGGCGGTGTTGACTGACCTGAACAACTGGGATGGAGTCCAAAGAAAGGTTGAGTGATGGAGGTTTGAGCTGATGTTTCTGGTGGGTTGTGATACGCATGCTTTTTTGTTTTTGTGGGATTTACAAGCATGCGATTTTCATTACACCACCGAGAGACTTCATAAAGACTCTCTTGAAGATTATTTGCAATTTCAGACAGTTTTACCAGCGGAATGTAATGTTGAGCCGTTGGCAAACATGTCACACTCAGCATCAGTACACGTTACATGTAATGGTAGATCGTTAACGAAGATACAAAAACAGTAGTGGGCCTAAACTAGACCTCTGAGGCACTCCATACTCCACAAATTGTTCAGAATAACATTTTCCATTGACGTAGACTGTTTGTGTTATTTCTGTAAGATAGGAGTTCAGAAACGAAAGAGCTGAGGGGCTCTTTTTGTTTAAGTAGGTGGCAATCTTTTTCAATATGATGGTATGATCGATAAAAGAGAGAGAGAGAGAGAGAGAGAGAGAGAGAGAGAGAGAGAGAGAGAGAGAGAGAGAGAGAGAGAGAGAGAGAGAGAGAGAGAGAGAGAGAGAGCAATCTAAGACAGACTCAGATGGCAAGAAGAGACAGAGGAAGCAACATCCAGATACATACCGATGTAGAGATCATGTCCGCTTATGACACACTTACGCACACGAAATTAATCACACCAAATATGCACATTTAGATAAACGTAGTATTTACTTCCTTACATGAACTGGGCGATGCAGTGCGGGACATTCCAGTAATAGGTGTTGTACCTCTCAATATAGTAATATCTGAAAAACAGTATAAATTTGGTTATATACTGTGCAAACGGAGTACGAGGTTTCAACTTCAATGGTTGAGAATGTTTAAAATTGGCAAACTGATGATGTGTGCTACCAAATAGCTGCACAGTTAACTTACCTTTCAGCCATTCTCATTTTCCTGTCCATTCCCCCTTTTGCACTGCGGAAATTAAACTTTAGCTCAGCTAGACGACCTCTTGAAGTCAGAGACAGACTCACTGTTTCTGACCTAAAGAGAAAGTGTATTCCATAACACTAGGGGATGATAAAATAAAAGTGCGCTGACTAAATGTTTTAGTTTGGGCAAAAGGTAAACACAACTTCCCTTATCAGAAGAAGTTTTAGAACTTACTCCGAAAAGGTGGTGCAGAAAACTGTCTGATTTTACTGTCTGTCTATACTAGGGCATACAGGTCACAATTGATGTAATCGTACCCGACAGCCGAGACAAACTGCAGGCTTATGTAAATACCGTATAACGAAAAATCGTGCGATTATTATTGAGAAGATTGGGTTGTTTTTTGTTTGTTTGTTTTCGTAACAATTATTCAATTGTTTTAAGATTAAGCCATATAATTCGAATAATTAATCCCAAACACGTGAAAATATATTTTTTCAATAAATAATTATTATCGCTCAAAACGTTTTTGCTGTACAATGCTGGTTAACGAACCCATTCAATATCTCCCAAAGTATCTAAGAAAAACTACAGACTCCAATGTGGATCAACGGGCTTTTGTGAAACAGCCATTTTCTTGCCAATGAACATCTTAATCAAAACGTCGACAAAAAAGTCTCAATATAATTCTTTTGGTGACTATATCCAAACATTTCAAGCTTGTCCGTCTTTAAACGCGGGCTATAGTCGCTGTCACACTGTTACGTGTTGAGTCGTGGTCGTTGTATGATATCACACCAGACGGCACGCACGTAAGTTTTTTTTTAAAGAAACTTCATTCAGCTGTGTGATGAAACGCTATGCTCACGCATAGGGTTCACACAGTAGGATTAATACGGTACAGTTTTGCTTAGGGGCTTGTTTGTGACGATAGTCCGTGGTGGCACGTGGGCCACTTGGAATCTGTAAAGGCCCCGCCACACGGGCCGGTTGTGCCCCGATTTTGAAGCCGATTCCGATCCGTTTGCGATCGGATGACGTCAATTATCCGATCCGGTCCCAATCGGCTGGGAAACGGCTGACTAGAACCTGCTCTATTTTCCCGAACCGATTCGGTCCCGATCGTAAGCTTCAACCAATCAGAGCGCGTCTCGCAAAGCATGTCGTTTCAACACGGTTTGCAAATGGCCGAACACGCCTGTTGTGATCAGCCTACCACCGCCGTTGCCGCTGATGTTTCGCACGCCTCTTCCCGAATATGATCCAAAACTGCTGATAATGCAAGCACATCATCATCACTGTCAAAACTAGCAGTCATTTTGCAGAACAGGTACGACTTTGATCTTCGGTTCAAACCGGTCGGCTAAACTTGACAAGTCGAGAAATGTCAGTGTGGCACTGCACACGGTTTTTAGTCCGGCCCGATCACCTACCGATTCGAAAACTGATCGGGAATCGGCCTCAAAACCGGGCTCGTGTAGCGGGGCCTTAAGACTACACGGCGGGCACGGGGAGTTTTAATGAGTTCTAGGCGAGAGCTCAGTCTGTCAGAGGTCTAAATATGTTAGTGCGGGCTATATTGTCAGTGGGTACCAACGTGTGTGAGATACCTTAGCCCGTATTCCAAGACTCTGAAACCTAGAATTGAGGTATGTTTTTATGTATGTATTATTGATGGTTGCTTAGTTAAAGACGGTATGCCTTGGTAAGGGTAATTTGGTTGTAGAGCGTTGTCTGGGCTGGTTCAGTTATGTTGATTTGGTATTCAGTGAGGTAACCGGTGTTTTTCGTTTACAGTTATTTACCGAGATGGATAACTAAAGGACTGTGTATATTTTCGGACAATATAGACAAATCGCCCTGTAGATAGGCTAACACTTATCCCTGATTGGGTCACATGCACGAGCTAAGCACATAGATACAAGTCGCAAGAATCGACAATTAATCCAATCACAACAGTCCCTCTAGCGAGCATTAATTGGCATCTCCCCTGTTCGTTTTGAGATTAATACGCGCGTAAACACCGCGAAGTGTCAGCAATACTCACGCGGAGCAGTTCACCAGGGATTATGTCAACGTCCAAGTGTAAAGCACTACAGAGTGTAATCACTCACAGTTCATTAGTAAACACACGTCATTTGGTAGAGTGGCCGGTCGTCAAGAAAGACCACAGTGCCACGTGTTTTCCTCACCTGGAGGAGAAGCCTTCGTGTGAATGCCACAGACTATCAGTCACAAAAAAAAGAATAATACAAACACAGATAGCTGTGAATCAGGCAAAAGAACGAAAACGGCCCCGAAAGTCAACACGTACTGTTCAGAAAAAGCCGAATGACATACAGCACTCGATAACATCACCCACAAGTCAAATAATTATTAAGTCATGGTTAACCTGCTCGGACATGCAGTCACCGTTACTCTATACAGTACCGGTGGTTGCATTCACAAGTAGGTCAATGTTATGTACAGTTATTCCGGCAAAGTTATGTACAGTTATTACGGCGCCGTCAGTTACGTCACTTGGAACGCGCCGCATACGGACATGCGGCACGCTTCGGGTGAGTTTCGGCACACAATCTGATATTCCTATTACGCGCGGGGCCTCATGGAGTAAATGATCTGTTCAGTTTATCACACCACATGATCGGGAAGTTGAAAGTTTTCGTGACTCGCTGTGCTTGCGCGGCTCCAGGCGTTAGCAGGCGATGGCTGGGCTGCTGGAGCAGCAGATCCCGGTCCCGGAGGAGCCAGGGGTGAGAAGTCAGCCTGGGCCCGCATGCATGTCACGCCATTATCCATGGTAATGAGCCATTTTGGTTAATGGTCACAAATCTTCCATTTAACGGAATGCATGACCCATTTTAGCAGCCTAATGATTCATTAAATTTAATGCCGCTGTACCCCAACATTAGCAATCCTAATGGGCGCTTAGCGTGGTGGTGAAAAGCCGGTAAGCTGCACGGGAATTTCGTGCTTGAGTGGCTATTCAGTTCTCGTTGGATGACTGCCCGAGGAAGAGAAAAGACAGTTAGTCCATAATATTCGTCACGGCTGCCCACAAACCCACACATTTAGTTAGGGAGTGCCGCGCTAGCTTAGGGCGAGGTGACCTTACTAAACTGTCTTGATACTGATACATTTTAGCCGGTTGCCTGTCTTCTAGTCCGTTGCATGCATTGCTCATCTTTATTTTCCTAAGCATGTCTAGTGTCTACAGAAAGTTTATTTTCTTACCTTTTAAGTGTATGTCTTAAATACAACATACGTACAGCTTAAACAACATGCCGTAAATGACCGGCGCCATTCAGTAAAATGTATCCCGTGTGGTACACGGTCAACGCTGAAGTACACACATAGCGTGCTCGAGTAAAGCAGTGATGAGAATAGCGAGACTATAGTTGCACAGCCGTAACAGATTGCGCTCAGCTCTGTGCTGCCAGCCGGCGATATTAACAGAGACGACGCGCTGCGCGGCTCCTTATCTCGGCGCCGCACGCACGCGCGCCTCGAAACTAAATGGGAGGCCTTCAACTGCGCATGCGCGAACTAGTCAAAGCGGAAGGGATTCCCTCCAGTCTAAATATAAAGTAGCCCTTAACTAATGGCACGTTTTTTGGACAACGTGCATTCCAATTAGGGTCCGTACAAATGGTCCATTTACAAATGACCCTTTAGTCCTAATGGGCAAGTACTTTTAATGATGCAATGTGCATATGGCCCCAGCTGAAACCATGCTGGCTGAGGTCCCGCGAGACACGTAGGGGCTGACACTACGTTGCCCTGGGGCTGGTTAATGGTAGACTGCAGAACTTGGCGAGGTGCGGCATGGCTGTGGTGGGCTGACATCTCTGATCTGCCAAGGTCGTGACTGAGGTAGCGGCCACGCCTATCTGACCTGTCAGACTGGCGCGGCTGCTGGTTTTGACGGCCGTTCACTTCCCTGAAGGTTGCCGGAAAATCCTGGCCACATGGTTTTGGAGGATTAGTTAGTTATTTGAATTAACGCCGAGCAGGCGACTAAGGCCATCTCACGGCGGGTGGTGGAGGAGGCCGGTATTCCCCATATTGAATGTTGAGGGCAAGACGCTTGGTGCCTTCAGCGTTGGGGTGGTTATAGTCTCCATCCCGGTAGTGGGCCTGGCGGGGGGGGGGAGGGGCGGAGGGGGGGGGGCGAGGTTCCTGGTCAAGAAGTTTTCGGTGTAGTCCACGATGGCAATGTCCGCCTGCATGCAGGCCGCATGGAGGTTGTCGTTCGACTTGGCGGTGGCAGCAAACAGGGGGTGGCGTTGACTGTAGGGTTGTAGGGTGGCCTGCAGGAACTTGGTAACCAGCAGGTCGATGAGTTGAAGCCATGTGTTGCTGGAGACTGGCGCGCTCATGTTGCGGCAGCTGTTGATGCCAACATGGAAAGTGGCATGTCGAACATGTCTGGCAGGCTGGCGGGTGTCAAGCCACTGGATGAGGTCTGGCACCGCCATGTTCTGAACGGTAAAATCCTTTATGACATCTTCCTCTCGTCGATGTACCTGATGACTGAGTCTCCTAGTAGAAGAGTATTGCATTGTGGATTAACTTGTTTCTGGCAGAGTTGTTCGTAGGGTGGTGGTTGCCTGGTAGTCATATCATTGTGTATGGTTGATGACTGAGAGTGTGACACGACTTTGTCACGTCCCATGTCGGGGTCCTGGGACGAGGTTTCAGCTGGCGGTGGGTCCAGGGTAGTAAAACGGTTCTCCGTAGACACAGTGATGACCTGGCCAGATAACCCTTAACTGTCTCTCTTTGACGTGTGTGTAAGACAGCCTGACAGGGGCTGAGGGTATTGACGCTGGTTTTGGTCTTGGGGTTCAAGGTGGTGGGTGGATTTGGGGGCACGGACAGGTTTGGGTTTTCGGCGAGCAACTGATGACCGAGGCCTTCTATTTGTTTTTTTCAGACTTCCTAACGTAGCACTCAGATTGTTTGGTGACCACACGTTTTGACACCTGCTTGCCTAGGGCTCCTTGTTCTTTTGCAAGGTTCTCAAGGTCAGAACTTGTTGACTGCTCGACCTCTTTGACGTTCTTCTCTACAACACAAGAGGCCATTTTTCATTTTGGCCTCACTGTCTCTGATCCTACTGTCAAGGGAGCACTGCTGTCGGTGTAGAGTCGCATTCTGTTGTTTGACACTTGCTAGCTCAGCCCTTACTGTGTCCAGTTCAGATGACAGCTTTTTCATGATGGCCATGGCTATTGCAAGTTGGTGGTTCACTCCTGTAACTTCTGGTCATCAGTTACTAGGTCCTCTCTCATGATGATGCAACTACAACCGGTGTCTCTCAGCACTCTCACTGGTGTATTTCCGACGAATCCTGACACCACCGGCATGTTCCACACTTCACTCTCAGGCAGCGCAATGTTTGAGACTTGTAAAAATGTAGCCCGATCTCCTACTGGGATGCGTCCATTTTTGAAAGATTCAATCAGCTCCGGTGTCACTCGCGTTTCTCCAGACTCAAAGTCACTGGATCACGCCACATCATTGGCTAATACAGCGGCGGCTCTGTGTTGAGACGTGGAACTGCTTCTGCCTGCTATCCCGCGATCTTGGTTGGATCTTCTGATGTTGTAGCATCGGGGAACATCTTTAGAAGGATACCGTATCGCCTTGTGACATTTCTTTCCACAGAGAAAACATGTCAGGTTCTCCATCGGCTTGTATTTCGGGGTGTCTCTGACATTGTGAATTTTCTCTGCTGATGCAGACACACGCTGCAGCTTACTGGGCCCGAACTTCATGTTGTGAGCGTCAAGGTATCTTTGAGCGAAGTCAGCTAGGGCCTTTAGGGACTGGTCGTTTGCTCTCTGAGGTGGGCGGCCAGGTCCTTAAAACATGCGTTGAGGACTTGTTCTTTGATGATGAGGTCACACAGGTCCTGATAATCTTTGTTTAAACCAGCCAGCTATCCATTTCTCCAGGCAGCTCCTGGTTCTCTCAATGAATAGGCCGGGTGTTTCTTCTTCTTCAGGCTTGCAGTTCCGAAATCGTCGCCTGTAACCCTCTTCAGTGAAATCGTACTGTCTCAGCAGGGCGGCTTTCAACTGCGTATAGTCTTCGGCTTCTTCTCTTGGCAAGCGGGTGTAACATTCAAGCGCTTTGCCAGTTAGAAGTGCGCTCAGTTTGATAGCCCAAGTCTCTTGTCTCCAGTTGTTGCTGCCTGCGAAGCGCTCGAATCGCTCCAGTTAAGCGTCCATCTTATCTGAATTTTCAACGAAAGGTGAAATTTTTGGCGCACGGGCAGTTTGCTCTCTGCTGGCTAATGCTGTTGCTTTATTAGTTCTCTGGCTCTGTGCCTCTATCCCCATCTGCTTAAGATATATTTCATGTTGTCACTGCCTCTTTGCCTCTCCTCGCTGTTTCTCTGCCTCTCTTCGCTGTTTCTCTGCTTCTTCTGCTTGAATTTCGAGTTTCCTGATTTCACGTTCTTTAGCTCTTTCTTCTCTCTCCAATCTTTCCTTTTCTTCTCTCTCTCGTCTCTTTTCTTCTTTCTCCTCTCTATCCAGTCTCTCCTTTTCTTCTCTCTCTCGTTTCTTTTCTTCTTTCTCCTCTTACTCCTTTACGAACTCGAGGAGTTGAGCTCCTTTGAGTCCACATTCCTTTCCAATTTTTAGGAATGTCTCCATTTCCGATGTCGCCATATCTGCGTTTCACTGCTGGCTGTTTTCTCCTGCTACCCTTTCCACTGAGCCAACTGAAAAAGTCCCGTCGGAGGTGCCAAAATGTTACAAGGTGGAGTCGTAGTCGTAGTGTGATAAACACACCAGGTGCACGCACATAATGTTCTTTTAAATAAACTTCATTCATCTGCAACCCGTCCCTCGTGGCTTAAGGACGTAGGCTACACTGGAGTAGCAGTTCCAACAATATTTTAATTCCGGGATGCGATCTCCACACAATGCATTCCCAAATGCACCAACACTGATACAATGTCTCCTATGAAAATGTCAACACTGGCGACACAAATTTCCTCACACAACGTACACCACCGTTACGCTGCGTATCTCACTGAACACCCATACGGCTCACGTACCTACGATAAACAGTGTGTCCCTATAACTGACAATGCATGACAATGTACACACGTGCTTTCCAGCACCAACTTTTATAGTCGAACAACTTTCCAGAAAAAATCTATTGAATTTACACAACGCACCCAATCAGAACGGAACACGTAACTGAAACTCATAAATAATAATAAAAAACAATGAACTTTCTAGAATAACTACAATAGTCTACAAATAAATTGACTGCTCATTTCAGTCCCAAATCCTAGTGTGTAATGACGTCACACAAACGTATGGCAGACCGTTCACGACCTTCAAAACACGCAAAGAACGGCTGCTAAATTCACGCGCACAGAGAACAACTATAGCTAAAAATAGAGCATCTCTACTACCGCTATCCTCCGTGCGACTTTGTTAGAAGCTTCCGGACTAAACTTAGCGTATCATAACAAAAACAATTCCGCTATCTGCGCGAACAATAGAGAATCTCACTTAAAAGGTATGTGATACGTAACCATGATAGCTCAAATAAATATCGGATCGTTTCCTACGATTAACACATGCATGCTCTCACAGAACAACACAACCACAATCGTAACATATACATTTTCCTCATTCCATGATTTCGCTAGTAACTCGTTTGGTTGCACTTACTTCTTTAACTTCCATTTAATTCTGAACATAATTTTGGTCACTTGGCACAGACATCATGTCTCCATAAAGACCGCGTAGTATCGAATCGCCGAGAAGCAGCGTCTGGGTGTCGGGCTTTAGGTTTTGGAGTCCAGAAAGGTCGGTGGCTTTGTCGGTATCTGAAGATGGTCGTTTTGGTACCGACTCTTTGCGCTCGGGGGTTAGCGGAGATGCACGTTGGGGCTCAGAAGTTGTCGTTGAGGTTGGGGACTTTTCCAGCGCTTGCCTGGGCCGAGTGTTGGAGGGGGGGGGTGTGGGGGGGGGGAGGGGTGACGGGTTTTTCTTGCCGCTTTTCCGGCCGCTTCTCTGGCCCTCCTTCTCCCTCTCCAGCTGTGTGATCCGCTCACACAGGTGTCTGAGCTCTGTGTGTTGTACGAGTGGCGGATCTCTCCAACGGCGGATCGGAGAGCCGATATCTCCGCCATCAGGCGCTCAACAGCCAGGGGGTCAGGGTTAAGCAGAGAGAGAGAGAGAGAGAGAGAGAGAGAGAGAGAGAGAGAGAGAGAGAGAGAGAGAGAGAGAGAGAGATTGATATTGAGAGAGATATTGAGAGAGATATTGAGAGAGATATTGAGAGAGATATTGAGAGAGAGAGAGAGAGAGAGAGAGAGAGAGAGAGAGAGAGAGAGAGAGAGAAAGATTGAGAGAGAGAACGAGAGAGAGAGAGAGAGAGAGAGAGAGAGAGAGAGAGAGAGAGAGAGAGAGAGAGTTGAATTGAATTGAATTGAAACTTTATTTTCTAAGGATGAAGACAGTAGGCACGCAGGCCTTTTTAGAGAGAGAGAGAGAGAGAGAGAGAGAGAGGGAGAGAGAAGAGAGAATGACGTCATATTTAGAGTGTTGCGTCAGTGTCTGCGTGGTTAAAGCGTTGCGTGTCTTAGGTTGTTCACTGTTTTAAGTTTTTACGAAAAGAATTATTTTCACTTAAGAAGCTGGCTAACGAACTCATCCAATATCCTTCTCCAATCAAGCTATATCCAACGTTTTAAATAAATACGACAAAAATTACGGACTCTAATCTCGGTCACCTATTTGATATAAACGGTATTTTGTGTCTTGAATGAGAAGTACAATTACAATATCCTCGGAATTTCTCCTAGCCACTCCTTGAATAAAGTATCACTCCAAGCTTGTGCGTACAGAAATATTGGAGATTTTCTTGTTTACATTCATACGCACACGCATATACGTCGCTTCGCACCAAATATACGTTCAGCAGCGAGTAACTAGACATACATAATTTGTATCTTGTTACTTAAGTGTTCAAAGGTTTAGGCCTGTCCGCCTTTGACATCAGACAAATGTTATTACATTTGCCCCACCGTGACCCATTCTATAAAGTCTCTTTAATAAATAAAAGGGACTTAAAAACGACACGAAAGCGCTCGTTGCTTAACTAAAGCTACCTATGATTTCGTGAGAAAAAAAAAAACCCAACAAAAACAACTACAAAAAGCAAGTTGAGTGAAAAAGGTATTTTCAAATGCAGACTTACACATGAAATTTACAAACATTCAATAATAAAAATCGTTGGAGCTTCCTCTTTGAGAAACAATAACAAAATATCAGATGGCAAATCTCCTTGTTGTGCAAGAAATCAACTTGTAATACGTATATTACTCATAATCTGCTGGACAGAAATATGTTGGTAAATATCCATCTAGTTTGTTCTTATAATAATAATAATAATAATAATAATAATAATAATAATAATAATAATAATAATAATAATAATATAATTGCGATTTGTTCAATGTTTATTCTAGAAGTAGCTTTAAGCGCCGATACAAAGAGAAAACGAAGAGCTAACGCGCGCGCGCGCGCGCGCACACACACACACACACACACACACACACACACACACACACACACACACACACACACACACACACACACACACACACACACACACACGACATGGTCGTGATGAGTTTTACATGGCTGGGGAAATGGACTAGTAAAAGGAGTTGTAGAAGTGGGTTTAGAGAAGTGATATCAAACATAGAAACCACGACAGTTAAAACCCCATACGTGATATCTTCAATCTGATGTTGCAGTGTTTCTCTCTTCCACTATTTATTGTTGTTGACATTTCGTTCAACTGTTTGTGCTGTTTAGTTTACCTCAGCAATGAAACGATTAAAATAATATAATATAATCTCACCCACTCCAGGTTTTGACCGGCTGCACAGCCATGATTATCAGAAAAACGCAGAGTATTCGTTTGCTCGCCATGTCTAGAATAACCAACGAAAATGTTCTGATGCAGCTGACTGTAGTGTTTATCGTCGTTTAGTTCAGTTTCATGACGTCAATGCTATCTCTTTTATTGCGTATATCTCCTGTTGACGTCGTAGTAAATTTCGAGACTAAACTCAGTCTGTCTATGATTTATATTGCATGGCAAAAAGCAAAACTACTGATGACAGATACATACATTGGGAATGAGGGTCCATGTAAGGTGGCAAGCCGGACCTCTAATAATTAATGGAAATTTGAATTTTAAAAAAAGGAAAAAAAATAGTTGACAACCGTCATTTATCGTTTTGACGTAAAAGGTATACCTTTTACGTGAAAATGACAACTATTTTTTTATGGTATCCCATACAAAGCGCACGCATGCAGATACCTCTGGGTTGTATTGCACTCCGTACAAAACAAATGCATGAACGAATTCTGCTACCGCAGAGCAATCCCTTGACGAGTCATTCATTTCATTTTGATGTACGAGACTCATTTTCATGTTTATGTTGTAATCATTGTTCATAGACAAGCCTAGCGCCGAAATAACAAGTGCACAAGATGGTGACTAATGAAAACCAGTTCAGCTCATTCGAGACGAACGGCATCCGGATACGCGGCTTTCTTATGTTCTATATAAATTGACACTTTGCTTGATTAGACTGCGATCACTATTTACAGATACACTGATTTCACAGAGTTTGAACTGATCTTTAATGTGTCGTATTGTAATCCGGGTTGAAATGGGACGAGTTGAGCGGGAATACGGGCGGATCCAGGGGTTTCAACGTGGGGGGGGGGGCCGAACGGGGGGGGGGGGGTGAATGGGGGAGAGGGGGGAGTTTCGACAACCCTCTCCCTGTTACGTGTTGAGTCGTGGTCGTAGTATGTCGTAGAATGATATCACACCAGACGGCACACACGTAAGGTTCTTTTAAAGAAACTTCATTCAGCTGCAACCCGTCACACGTGGCTTAAGGTTGTAGACAATACTGGAGTAACAGTTCCAGCAATACTTTATTTAAGCGATGCGATCTACACACAATGCATTCCCAAATGCACTGTGATGAAGCTCTATGCTCGGGCATAGTGCTCATTTAGTAGGATTAGTACTGTACGGTTTTTGTTCACGGTTTGTTTGTGCCGAAAGTCCGTGGGGCCTGCTGCCCATGTGGAATATGTAAGACATGGTTAGCACGGGTCTTTTTAGTGAGTTCTGTTTAGTGAGTTCTAGGCGGAAGCTTTGACTGTCAGAGGTCTAGATCGGGAGTGCGGGCTGTTTTGTCGTATGGAACGGTTGTTGAGTTACCTAGCCCGCATTCCAAGACTCTGAAGCCTAGATTTCAGGTATGTTTCTATAAACGTAGTATTGATAGTTGTTTAGTTAAAGACAGTATGCGTGGTAAGATTAATGTGGTTGTATAGCGGTGTTCCGGTTTGGTTTAGTTATGTATGTTTAGAATTCGGTGAAGTAACCGGTGTTTTGTATACAGTTGTTTACCGAGATAGATGACTAAAGGAATATGAAGTGTGTATGTCTAAGCCGCTATGAAGATAGTACGTGGTTGGTTAAGCATAGCCTTTTCCAGGGTATAGAGTAATGTATAGCAAGAGTGTCAGTTAGGCTATAGTGTATTTTAAGATAGTGACAGATATGGGGGTGATATGAAAATAGTTTATGAAGCACGTGTGTGTGTGTGAATGAACGTGTGAGTTATTTGTATCAGCCAGGTTACGTGACGTTTCTCATTGATCCAATATGTTGTGTGTTTAGCAAGTGTTACGTTGGGACATTTGTTGTCTATTTTAGAGTTCTTGTAACGAGAGTGGAAGACGGACGCCGAGACGTCGAGTCGCAGGTGGGACCTACGTGAGGTCATCCCTCCAGCTCTTCTGAGAGTGATTCTGACTGGGACCAAGACACCCAAGTCAAAGTACGAGTACCGTACGAGAACGAGGACGTCCGTGCCCGAAGGGACAGGACGGCAATAAGCGTACGACGAAGGACTTTCACGCCTAGACGTGAGAAGGACCAACGTAACCAGGCAACAACATCAAACAGGTTGGAGACATTGAGAGACTAAAACCTAGCCTAGCAAAGATACTGTGATTTGAGTGTGTGATAGGAGAGCAGTGTATATAGTTGATAGTTATTTAAGTCATTCTTTTTTCATTTATAGTGTATAAAGGTTACTTTAGAAAGCCCGTGTGCTGTGTTTTACCGCATGAATGCGCCCGTCTGAGTCAGTGGCGGTGTATGCGTCTGTTGCGTGAGAGTCTGTGCGTACGACTGTGGGCAAGTCTGCGTGCGTTACATGCACCAACACTGATACAATGTCTCCTCTGCAAAATCTCAACACTGGCGACACAAAGTTTCTCAAACAACGTACACCACCGTTACGCTGCGTCTCTCATACTGAACACCTAATACGGGCCACGCACCTACGATAAACTATGTGTCCCTACAGCTGACAATGCATGACAATGTACAAATGTGCTTCCCAGCACAATCGGTTTAGTATAAAAACTTTCCAGAATAATTCAAGGAATTCACACAACGCAACCAATCAGAACGGAACACGTAACCACAACTCATAAATATTAAATAAAAAGAACTTTCTAGAATGAACAACAATAGTCTACAAAAATTCGACTGCTAATTTCAGCCTCTATGTTGGGAAATCCCGACGCGTTATGACGTCTCACAAAAGTATGGTAGGCAGTTCACGACCTAGTCGGAATTTTCCAGAAATTTCACGATCTTTCAAAAACCGTACTGACGGGCTGCTAAATTCACGCGTACAGAAAACAACTATGACTATGAATATCAGAGAGGCTTTAGGAAATGTTGCAAAATGTTGCCTACACTTTGACGTCACACATGCGAGGTCACTAGACAGCGCGATTGTTGCTCGAACGTTCTGGTTTATTCTCAGCTAATCTACGCATCACAAAAATCGACCGCTCTTCTCCGTGCGACTTTTCTAGAATCTTCCGGTCTAATCATCGCATATCACAGCAAAGCCAATTCCACTCTATGCGTGAACAATAGAGCCAGTATTGCCAATTACATCACCTGCATCCTTAAGGGTTCAGGAACTACTACCTGACGTACAGGTTTATCTCCACTGCTGTTGAATGTTCGGTACAGGATATTTTTCCTGGTCTCAAAGGTTATCACATTTCCCTTTCGCGTCACGGGCTTGGCCTGACCTCGGAACTTGTCAAGCTTGGGATCGGCTCTCTGTAGTCCACCAGCCTGTCCCTATTCACCACAGCTGCTTCCGTGTTGTCCGCCACTTTCAGAGGGATGGTCTGGTGACTCTTTTTTGCTTGACTTCTTGTGGTAACAGCACATGTTTCAGGTCTCCACTCTGGATCTGGATCGTCTGCGTTTCTGGCACCATAAATGTTTCCGATGATAAGATCGTAGACTGGTGTCTTCACGCACAACGCCTTCACCTCTCCTTTCAGGTACGGGGTGTCGACGCTGACATTGGCAAGGGATATATTCCTCACAGTTCCGTCGGCCAATATGAGGCTTGTCTACTCCTGTAGCTTCTGGTCTTCAGCTACTAGGTTCTCTCTCACGATGATGCAGCTGCAACCGGTGTCTCTCAGCACACTCACTGGTGAGCGCAGACATGTCCCTTTAAACTGACATGGACACTGATATGTTTCTTTAAACTGTTCTGGACACAGAAATGTTCATTTAAACTGTTCTGCTCAGGTAATCCGCTCCAAAGTTCTGTGAAACCATTGATAGACTGTAAAGTAACGTCAAAATTCTGCAAGAACATCGCCCAATTCATAATACGAGGATTTGTAAACTTTGCAGAGTTTAAATAGTTCAAGGGCTGATGGTCCGTTTGGAGACAAAATGGCACACCCAGAAGGTACAGTTTGAACCGCCTTACTCCCCAGATGATGGCTAGGCACTCCTTCTCGATGGTCGAGTAGTTTCGCTCAGCTCTGGTTGTGATGAAGCTCTATGCTCGTGCATAGTGTTCACACATTAGGTTAAATACGGTACGGTTTCTGTTAACGGTTTGTTTTGTGCCGATAGTCCGTGAGGCCGAGTTCCACGTGAAATCTTTAAGACATGGTTAGCACGGGAGTTTTAGTGAGTTCTGTTATAGTGAGTTCTAGGCAAAAGTTTAGTCTGGCAGAGCAGAAATACGTTAGTACGGGCTTTCTTGTCAGAGGGTTTAGATGTGGTTGAGATACCTAGCCCGTATTCCAAGACTCTGAAGCCTAGAATTCAGGTATGTTTTTGATATGTATTATTGATGCTTAGTTGAAGACAGTATGCGTTGCTAAGAGTAATTTGCTTGTATAGTGTTGGCCGGTTTGGTTCAGTTATGTTGGTTTAGAATAATGTGAAGTAACCGGTGTTTTTGGTATACAGTTATTTACCGAGATGGATGACTAAAGGAATGTAGGGTGTGTATGCTTAAGTCGCTATGAAGGTAGTACGCGGTTGGTTAAGCATAGTCTTTTCCAGTGTATAGAGTAGTGTATAGCAAGAGTGTTAGGCTATAGTCTGTTTCAAGATAGTGACAGAGATATAGGGGTGTTACGGAAGTAGTTCGGTTATGAAGCACGTGTGTGTGTTTGTATCGGCCAGGTTACGTAATGTTTCTCATGTAATCCAATATGTTGTGTGTTTAGCACGCGTTACGTTTTGGATCCTTCTTGTTGTGTTTAAAGTGCTTGTAAAGAGGGAGCGACGGACGCCGAGACGTCAGTCACCAGACGAGAGGTCATCATCCCTCCGGCTCTTCACTCAGAGTGAGTCTGATCGGGACCAAGATACCCGGATCGCAGCGAGAACTGCGCTACGGTACGAGTACGAGGACGTCCGTGGTAAAGACACAGGACGTCAGGAAAGAGCGTACAACGGACTTGCACGCCTAGACGTGAGAAGGACCAACGTAACCAGGCAATAACATCAAACAGGTTGGAGACTCTGAGAACTGATACCTAGCCTGGCAAGGATATTGTGTGTGTGTATGTGATATTAAGACGTGATAGTGGGGAAGGAGTGATGTATATAGCTTGATAGTTTTGTGAGCATTCTTGTTTTATTGTTTATTAGTGTATAAAAGTTACTTTAGAAAGGGAGCCCGTGTTTTGAGTTTTACGGCATGAATGCGCCCGTCTGAGTCAGTGGCGGTGTATGCGTCTGTTGCGTGAGAGTCTGTGCGTACGACTGTGGGCAAGTCTGCGTGCGTTACAGTGGTGACCCTGTTTTAGCGGTAGTTTAGAGTAGTGCGGGCGCTAGTGGGTAGCGATTGTAGGGTAAGGGTTGATATGAGCGTGGGTAGTTGATATTGTAGTGAATATTCTTTTACCTTTTGCCGTTGATTTGTATTCTTTACGTTTATGGAGATTTTTGAAAGTTGTTCTGGTAAATATGGAGTCGGACCCTGTAGAGGCGTATATTAAACAAGGTGAAAGGTTAGGACTTAGGGATGAGAAGCTTCTTGACTATGTAGAGAAATGTAAGGATAGGGAGGATAGGGCGAGTGAAAGAGAAGTTCAGAGAGAGAGAGAGAGAGAGAGAGAGAGAGAGAAGATAGGGAAAGGGTACTTAAGAAGGAGGAACTAGAGTTAAAACAGAGAGAATTAGAAGTTCAGAGAGAGAAAGACGAGAAAGAGTTCGAGATTCGTAAACTTAGAGAGGAGAAGAAGTTGGAAGTTCAGAGGGAGAGAGAAGAAAAGGAAAGAGTCCTTAGGAAGGAAGAACTAGTGGTTCAGAAACAGAAGGACGAGAGGGAGCATGCGTTAAGAGAGAAAGAGGTAGAGTACCAGAGAGAAAAAGAAGGAAAGGATAGAGAGAGAGAGAAGAGAGAGAGAGAGAAAGAGATAGGGAGGTGCAAATACAGTTAGCTCGAGATGCGGGGTCTAGAGCAGCTCCAGATAGTGATTTGGTAGGCCGCGGCATATGTAATTTTCCTAGACTGCCAATGTTTAAGGAGTCTGTAGACTATATTGACGCTTTTCTGTGTCGGTTCGAGGCTCACGCGCGAATGTTAAGTTGGCCACCTGCCAGCTGGCCCGTTTTGCTTTCATCGGCGCTAGAGGGTCAGGCCTTGAGTCTTTTTCCATAGCTTGAACGTTTCGGGGAACGTAGATTACGAGACTTTGAAGGAGTGTCTTTTACAGACGTTCCAGTGTAGTGCGGAGGGTTTTAGAGAACGCTTGAGAGTTTGTCGGCCAGATACAGGGGAATCGTTTGTGTCTTTTGGCAAACGATTGTCCCATTTGCTCGTACGTTGGGTCGAACTGTCAAAGATCGACCACACGTACGAGGCATTGTTCGATCTCATGTTGGCAGAACAGTTCTTTGGTAGCGTTTCCAAGGATCTAGCGGTAATTATTGAGGGAGCGTAACCTCAAGACTACGGACGAGTTAGTACAGAACGCGGAGGCTTTTCGGATGGCGCATCCTACGAAAAACCTCGCGCGTAGGACCGAGACACCGCCAGTCGGGTTGGTCGCTGCTAACACGACTGGGGGTTGCCGGGGCATCAATACCTTACGTGGAGCCCAGCTGGTTAACGGAAGAGGTACTTTGCGTTTTCGACGCGGTGATAGAGGTAACGGCAGTGGCGTTCGCGATCCTTACGCACGAGCAGAGAAATCTGGGCGTGGGTACTGTCGTGGTCGTATGGCTAATTCGGACACTCGGTGTTTTGCGTGTCACGAGTACGGTCATTTCGCTCGTAGCTGTCCTAGCGGTCGTTCGGACGCTCAGCATTTCGCGTGTCAGGGGAACGGCCATCTGGCTCATCAATGTCCTAGCGATACTGGTATGGTGGATGGGGCGGAGCAGCCCACTCACATAGCCAGCTTTGCAGTCCCAGTCGGGGAGGAACCACAGGTGGGCGGAGTGCGTTCAGTTGACGGAGGTCGTTGCCTGCCTGTGGGGAACGGTGTTGTAAAACGGATGGCTCGCTTCCATTCTGCGCGACTCGGGTGCCACGACTGCAGGGGTCAGACGTAGCCTTGTTAGGGACGATCAGTACACGGGGGAAACACAGAAAGTGATTTCGTACGGAGGGAAGGTACAAGTTTTTCCGTTGGCTAAGAGAGATTGACACGGATTTTTTTTCTCAGGTGATCTGATTTCTTGTGTCATCGACGAACCAGTAGTCGACTTAGTTCTCGGTAATATGAAGGGTGTGCAGCCAGTCAGCGGTAGGGTCGAGACGATTAAGCCATCTCAGGTTAATCGCAGTGCAGTCGCATCGGTGGCGACGAGAGCTCGAAGTAAGCGTAGACCAGAGGGACCGAGTTATTTCCGTCCAGAGTCAGGGGATAGGTCAGCGGGCTTGGCCCACCAGTCGGGTTGGCTAGAGACGGCATACTTCTGTTGCAGACAGGAATGCGGCTCAGCACCCAATATGTAGGTAGGTCGGAGATTGGAGTCTCGCGATTGTGTGGGCAGTCGTTGGATCGTTTCATTTCTGGAGTTTTTTTAGCGCGTTAGTTCTGTTTTAGCTTTCGCTGTGCGATCCGAGAGTGTGCGTTGAGGCTTAAGGCTGTTCTATTTTTTTGCTTTGTATTCTAGATAGTCAAAGTTAGTCTCTTCGAGTTTTAGGATAGTGTAGTACGTCGAGTAGTCTTAAAAAGAAACTCGGTCGTTTCTTTTTTTCCCGAGGAAGGGGGAATTGTGATGAAGCTCTATGCTCGTGCATAGTGCTCACACATTAGGTTAAATACGGTACGGTTTCTGTTAACGGTTTGTTTTGTGCCGATAGTCCGTGAGGCCGAGTTCCACGTGAAATCTTTAAGACATGGCTAGCACGGGAGTTTTAGTGAGTTCTGTTATAGTGAGTTCTAGGCAAAAGTTTAGTCTGGCAGAGCAGAAATACGTTAGTACGGGCTTTCTTGTCAGAGGGATCAGATGTGGTTGAGATACCTAGCCCGTATTCCAAGACTCTGAAGCCTAGAATTCAGGTATGTTTTTGATATGTATTATTGATGCTTAGTTGAAGACAGTATGCGTTGCTAAGAGTAATTTGCTTGTATAGTGTTGGCCGGTTTGGTTCAGTTATGTTGGTTTAGAATTCAGTGAAGTAACCGGTGTTTTTGGTATACAGTTATTTATCGAGATGGATGACTAAAGGAATGTAGGGTGTGTATGCTTAAGTCGCTATGAAGGTAGTACGCGGTTGGTTAAGCATAGTCTTTTCCAGTGTATAGAGTAGTGTACAGCAAGAGTGTTAGGCTATAGTCTGTTTCAAGATAGTGACAGAGATATGGGGGTGTTACGGAAGTAGTTTGGTTATGAAGCACGTGTGTGTGAATGAACGTGTGAGTTGTTTGTATCGGCCAGGTTACGTAATGTTTCTCATGTCATCCAATATGTTGTGTGTTTAGCAAGCGTTACGTTTTGGATCCTTGTTGTTGTGTTTAAAGTGCTTGTAAAGAGGGAGCGACGGACGCCGAGACGTCAGTCACCAGACCTAACGTGAGGTCATCATCCCTCCGGCTCTTCACTCAGAGTGAGTCTGATCAGGACCAAGATACCCGGATCACAGCGAGAACTGCGCTACGGTACGAGTACGAGGACGTCCGTGGTAAAGACACAGGACGACAGGAAAGAGCGTACAACGGACTTGCACGCCTAGACGTGAGAAGGACCAACGTAACCAGGCAATAATATCAAACAGGTTGGAGACTCTGAGAACTGATACCTAGCCTGGCAAGGATATTGTGTGTGTGTATGTGATATTAAGACGTGATAGTGGGGAAGGAGTGATGTATATAGCTTGATAGTTTTGTGAGCATTCTTGTTTTATTGTTTATTAGTGTATAAAAGTTACTTTAGAAAGGGAGCCCGTGTGTTGAGTTTTACGGCATGAATGCGCCCGTCTGAGTCAGTGGCGGTGTATGCGTCTGTTGCGTGAGAGTCTGTGCGTACGACTGTGGGCAAGTCTGCATGCGTTACACTGGTCAACGTTTTGCTGGCGTAGCTCATTGGGTGGAGTTTACCATTATCTTCTTGCATTAAGACTGCACCTACTCCATCGTTGAAGGCGTCTGTTCTCAGGAAGAAAGTTTTCAAAGGGTCAGGGAGGTGTAGAACAGACTTCTCGGTTAGGATGTCTCGAACTGTCTGGAATGCTCGCTCTTGGGCCTCCTCCCACTTCACTACATTAGGCTGTCCTTTTCCTCAGTAAGTCAGTCAGGGGACCTGTGACTGCCGCAAAGTTTGGTATGAACTCCCGGTAGTAGTTCGCCAAGTCCATAAATGAGCGAACTTGCGTCTTGATCTTTCAGATGAGTCTCAGAGGTTGATGAATATATTTTTAAAAGAATGTATCAATCTCTTTTAAATGAATGTTAGCCTTGGCAACCTGTTGATAAAGTTCAGATATTGAATTAACCTTTTAATTACCATACCGCCCGGTTCCGCCCGTGACATATCACTCTATGTACGACCTTACCGCCCCGTTCCGCCCATACATACCTACTTTCAGTTTCCCACTCAGTCCCGGTTCATTTCGCACCCATTCCAACTTTTAACAGAGTCAATGCATTGTGGGATATGTCTACTTCCGTTTCCGCTACATGTGGGCTGCTTTTTGAGTTTGTTTTGAATCAAAAGTTAGGTGTTTTTCGAGACTGTTTCGCTTACAACGTGACTTGAGCTTGGAGAGTGAATGCAACCCTGAATTTACAGCATTACTGGATGATATTTGTTCAAATTCTGTCAGAGAAAATGACTCTGAATCGGATATCAGCTTCAGTTCAGTGCACATTGAAGATCTTACCAATTTTGAGTCCGATATCAACGATGAAGAAATTCTGCCTGTACATACCTGTGTAATACGGCAGATGACTCTGACATGGGTAGTACTGGCCACATGATGGTTTAGACCTATGTTGAGCTTTTTTGACATTGAAAAATATTTTTCTCATATTTTCTTCAGATGGAATTACATCCAAAACTGTAAAATTGAATAGTCATGAAACCTACCTGACTTGTTTGTCACCTGTGCGTATGTCATGAGATATATGCGCGTGATCAGTATCATGGAATGAGTAGAGTGGTTATCTGTGGAGACTTCCTGAGCGCCACTGGTTACCAGTTTTGTTGTTTTATGGATTGAATTTCTGACAGGTATGGTTTAGCACCTTTTACTGAGATATATATGACAGGTAAAGAAAGACTGTGGCACACAGACACTTAAAATGGCAAAGGTATGATATGCTGTGTATTTTCCAACATCATGTCAAAATTCAGTACATTTTGAAGCAGAATTAACATCATACTTACACTCTTACAGTTTGAAATATATACCCCATTTTTACTTGATTTGAATAAAACAAAGTTAGGGACACAGGGCAATTTATAGGAAAATAAGTTGGTAGTTAAAAATATAGTCAGAAGTGTTTTTTTTTTTCCAAGTGTCCTTCCGGCAGCACAAGTGTTCGCAGACGGCGGTGAACAATTCAGTACACAATATTCAACCTCCTTTGCGAGCTGAGCACAGATGCGCAAAGTGTTTTTGTTTTCGAAGACGAATGCTAAAAGCTCACTGAACTGAAGATATAATTTTCCATCCTTGTTAAGCAATGCACTCTTGGCCTTTAGGACTGCAGGATATTATCCATCCTTAACGTGACAGTCTCTGAAGCGCAATAACTCTTTTTTAAGAGTAATATAAACTGGTCAAAATCCACCCGCACTTGACTGTCTTCCTCTATAAAAGGTAGCTTTCCAAGACTTTGAAGGGTGTATGTTGAAGCCATGCTCGTGAACGTAGATGAACCTAGACACACATTCAATGGCATTTAATAACATGTCAGAAAACCTGCAACATGTTCTTGACTGGATGAAAAAAGTTAAGGCTTTAATGATAAGATGTAATAATACAGAGGGAATGTTAGGTCCTCATGATTGCAGATTTAAAAACAAAAACAAGAGCCCAGGATTCGTAACTTCAGGTTTCCGCATCGAATGCCGACCCTCTAATTGTTGGCAACTGCTAAGATCATACACACTGAAAACTGGCGGCGATGAAACCCCCGTGGTACTAAACTCAGTAAACACTGGCCCTTTTAAATAGTAATGCCTAATGTAGAAATTGACTTGGCCGGGATCTTTTGTTCCAGCTAAATCTGTTGCAACATTTATCTACAAATGCATACACAGTAACATGATAATCATACTTTGAATAAAATAACAATTCTTATTTACACACGTAAATATGATGCATATAAAAATCGGACCAGCCGAACCCTTACATGCATTTTTGCGCCCTTGCCGTGTGTCAAACAATCCAAAGCTCGTCAAAATGAAGGAAAAACTTAATTAATTCCCACGCGCATATGCACAAAGAAACTGTTCGGCTACTCTGTGTAAATTCATGAACACACAAGAATTGTTGAAGACACAAGAACGTGTTTTCATGAGAGAAAGTAAAAGAAAACGACTACACAGTCATAGAACCAGTCCGCGGCGGTATCCTAATACGAAGGATCAGAATCAACATCAATGGCCCACCAAGAGACTCAAATTTAATGAAACCTTGGGGGTTGGTGAGGATGTATGCCTCTTACAGACAAAAGGGATTTTGAATTGTGCTGCACCGCGAAGATGGGGACCACGCATGAAGTATCATTTTGCATTTGCTCTAGAGAGAGGCGGCAAGAGGGGGCAAGTGTTGTCTATCACCGCTGACAACTGGCATCCTGCCTCCCTAATTTTTAGAATGCACTTTGTTCATTGAGGACTAACTGATATCTAATTACTGTTGTTATACGGGCACCACTTTGTTTGAAGTTTTATACTTGGTTTAAATATTCATTAGTAACTAATTAATTTTAATCATTATTCTATGACTGCTTTCACAAACACAATCTCGAAGTGAAATGATGTAAAAAAAAAAGTCATTTTCGGAAAAAAGTGAGATACGAGGTTTATCCCGGCAACCTTCGAATCTAAAATAAGTTTCAAAACAACCTTCCTCAAAAAAGATCATAATTCATTCAAGAAACATCATCAAGTCAAGTTTAAAGTTACTAGGGTACTCTATCCTAACGATTTCACCAAAACATGACTCTAACAGTTGTATACAATATATCTAAGGACATAGGAAACAACCTATATTTCCCAAATCAACATTTTAAAGGGGACAAGGCTATGGTTCACAACAAATTTACCATAAAGTATAGCAACTTTCCTCATTTAATTCGACATTATGCTCACATTATTGGAAATGAATAAGGAAAGAGGTAAAAAAAAAAGGGGGGGGGGGGAGGGAATGGCTGTAGAAAGTTTTTTTTCTTCTTCTAATTGATGTGTATTTTTACAACTTGGGGTTACAACATCAGCGACTGTAGATCTCATAGAGATCAGATCTCCTAGTCTAGTTTATAGTACTTCTGACATCCTGTTCTAATGATATAAGCCTAAAATAGACTTCCGGTGCTATAGAAAATGTCTGAAAGCATCTGATACATTATTTTTTGTCTCTTTTTTTCCGATTTCTCGAAACTGGCCGTACACTGAGTGGCAAAATACCTTCACTGTGAGTCAGAGATTCAATACATTTTAATTATTTTTTCTCTTATAAAGCATGCAGAACGTGTGCCTTAACACAATCGTGCCTGAGTATTGAGTAGTGGAGTGGAGCGGGAGAGGGGGATGCCCGGTTGTCAAGTCTGTTCCGTGTACTAGATGAATGGATGGGTGTAGTGAATGAGTAAGTAAATGACTGAAAGATGGTCAAGATCGATGCATGGATGGTTGGACAGATTCATGGACAGTCCGGTGTGTGGATTGAAACAAAGTGTGTACGCAAGCATACAGATCTATCGTAAAGAAACAATACATGAAAATGCAAACAACAAACTGCATATAAATGCGTCTTTGAAACATATCCTTGTATAAAATGTGCATGCTACTCTGTATTTTCTGAAGTGTTTTCTTATATAGTACTGTAAAACTATCAAACATCAGGAACGAGTTGTAAGTTTACCTCCTTATGACAAGGTGATAGCAAGGTTGATAGAAAGATTAATTTGAAGTCATAAACATATTATACATACTAGAGGATGGAAATGATCGTCTTGTTCTATACCTGCGTATTTCTCTGTGGGCTGGCGATTGGGTGCCTGATAGGCGGGGTCAGGGGATCTAACTGTTTGTCTGTCCAGCGCTGTGATTCCCCTTGGTTTGAGTACATATTATATATAGGCCTGTAGACGTCGTAGGAAACCCCTATAAAATCTTCGTTCGCGAAGTCAAGCCAAGAGAGAGATTTAATGAAACAGGTAAAGAAGTAATAACCCTAATCCAGTAAGGCCTTTTACCAATGCAGTTCTTTCTGACTCATGTATGTTTACTGGAGGTTGTTTCCGGCAAGGGCTGGTGTTGCTGGCTGTACAGGTGCCGGTGTCAGGGCCGGGGCTGTTACTGACTGTACTGGCAATGGCGCAAGCTGTGTGACTGGTGTTATTAATGGTTTTAGTGACTGTAGGTGTGTGGTTATTGACCCAAGTTTACTAATTGATTGAGTCCTAATTTCTGATCAGCATCGACAACAATTATTTCATTATTATAATTTGTTATTGTCCCCATTTGGAGTTGAAGATCAGATGGCAACATGTTTAACCCAATGCCAACTACAAAGTCAACTTTTAATCTGGCATATCTGAGAACGTCTTGGTAGTGTTGTATGCTTGGTGGGAGATCTACTGCTGAATTGATAGAGTCTTCTAGGTTTGCAAGAAACAGTAAACCGGTCACTTTTGTCTAAGATAAAGAAGCGACACTAATTTTTGAAATTATCATGAGGTCTTTGGATGTTGCCAAAGAAGCAAATATCGCACAGGGAATCAAACTTACATGGGATAACTCAATGACAGAGTCAGCAATGGTCTTTATTGCTATTAGAAAAGACGCAGATGTAGAAGTATTGAGTAATAACCCAGCCGTTAAGGTAGTAGTTGATAAAACAACTCTAGTTTATCTAAATTACATAAACCTGGAACACATAGATCTTGTTTCATTTTATTTCACGAGCAAATTGTATACTCCTAAAGAGTTGCAAATTCGCTGATTACATTTTTAAGAAAAGTCATAAAAAAATGGTAAACTTGTATTCCTCAACTATTACCTGCTCTAACTGTGCACGATGAAAGATTACAGGCAGACTCATTCCGTTTAGTAAATATTACAGACACGTTGAAGTATTTGGAAGGTGAATAGGCAAAATACTAAAGATGTAAAAGATGGTATTGCACAGTTTTTAGTTCTGTACAAAACACATCAATGATTATGGTTGTGGTTTCAGCTGGATGTTTTGTATGGGGTATTGCTCTGTTTGCAATGGGAATTGGTAGTATAACAGGGATTGCTATTTAAGGACTTAGCATTTCCACATGACTGGCATGTTTTGGTTTGAAAGCTCTTAACAAACGATTTCATAAGAAGCTTCAGAAACATGAAGCATTGAGTACTCTTCCAGGAGCTAAGTTGAATAGTATGAAACTTATTATTAGTAAAACATTAGAGGACAATAAAATCAATGATGATGAGTCTAAGAGAGTGCAGGACGATTTGGCCAATTACAAACAACAAAAGTATGAAATTCAGAATAAGATGCGTAGTCAACCCGTGAATGTTGAAGAACTATACGCATCTTTTTTAGAACAAGAAAAAAAATTGTCGTAAAAGAGACCACAGAAATACTACAAGGTCTTCTAAGCAATTAAAGATCAGTTTTGGTAATTGTTCATTATTTCTATCATGTACTTCACAGAGAGATGACACGCCGATCTTGCCTGTATATTTGATGCCCACAGTGCCGCCTCCAGATTATTTTTGATGTCTTTTTCTTGTATAACACTTTGGATGTGAAAGGAAACAGTCATATCATGTTTGCACCAAGTCACACCTGTTCACAGAAATGCACTTTTCGACCACCCGGTTGTATATCAACGCAGGCATCTAATCTTTTCACCATTGACAAAAAAGTTATTAGCTTGTCCAAATAACCTGACAAATCTGTCTAAGTATTCGGTTGTCTTACGTCAAAGATCCATCACAAGTATTGGCACCAAAACTGTCACAAATGTACTTCTTAGTACAAAGAAAATTCTGCTGGGTACTAAGAATTTTCTGGATACTAAGCAGTACATTTGTGACAGTTTTGGTGCCAATACTTGTGATGGATTTTTAAACGACATCAAACTTGTATTGTCTCCCGTTCTTGAAAGACTTCGGAAAAATCATAACTTCAAATTAAAAAAAATTACTAACAATATAACCCGTTCCGACTGTGGGATTGGATCTCTTCGATTAGTGTCTGACCGGTATGTACAAAGCTCTGGCGATTCTTTAAATAGCGTACAGCGGAAATGTTCTCGCAAACACATACAGAAACATAAGTGAGGTAAACGTGATGGGAAACACAAGACCAAGATACCAAAATTTGTTCCCACTCAAGACGACTTGAAATGTTTTGATACAATCAATCTGACTAATAACGTGACATCACAAAGGACCAGAAATCTTTATGTCGACTTTCCGATTGTTTCGCTCCAATGCCTACGGAAAGCATGATGTTTGTAATGATAAAGAAACACGCTTAGAAAAGACAGGGACAACACAATTTATTAATATTTTTGGTAAATACCCTTTGTCAAAATATACAAACAAAAAGATAAGTAGCAGCTGATTTTTCTGTTTGTTTGTCTATTTTGACAAAGGGTATTTACCCGAAATATTAATAAATTGTGTTGTCCCTGTTTTTTCTAAGCGTGTTTCTTATCGTTAGGTACTTCTTTGCACTTTACACTCTTGGCAGTCACCTTTGTGGTCTGGATTGATGTTTGTGACCAGGTTGTCGGTACTTATGCTTGGGCGAAACGTTTGCGTTGGCATCGATATCACTACCTAAAAAACGGAGAGTCAGATGACGCAGAATCTGCCAACTCTGAGGAAACTTTTGAAAAACTACCTTGGTATCAACCAACTAAAAACATCGCCCCTAAAAGTGACCATGCCCTTGAAGTATTAATTGACAGATGCTCGAGGAAATTTCTAGACTTAAAGAAAAGAAGGCGTAATAAGGACACCCTAACCCTTAATCAGCGTGCAGCCCTAAAAGAATTGAAACAACAACCACTAACTCATACCGCTGCTTGTCATTTTGCTGACAATTCAGTGTAACTGTTATTACTTCTTTAGTTGATGACGATATTAATGTATTCGAAGAACTTAATGACCCAGAACATTATGACATTCTACCTCATGATCCCACTTCTACTGTCATTTCCGCTGTGAAAGCATATAGTGACTTTTGGAAAGGAAAGGGAAAGTTTACTCAGGATATAGCTGAGTATGTAGGAGGCATCAACGACACCCGTCCTGGTAGACTTAAACCTCTGGTTAAAACACACAAACTTAAACCTTACCCAACCATACTTCTTTTGTCTGGTAGTGGCACACATGTGCAGCCACTTTCTAAGTTTGTTGAGATTGCCATTAGACACTTGACTGAGTATCTCCCTTACCAGATTATCGACACAAAAGCATTTCTGCAGAAAATTCATCAAATAAACCAAGCATTTGTGCCTTTACCATCGTCCTCTTGTTTCGCTATATGTGACGTCATTGCTCTTTATCCTAATGTCAACAATGGCATGGGCTTACCCGCCGTGGAAAAAAACAACTACAGCTACACCCTCCCCCTTGACGTGTCTAAGAAATGCATTATTCAGGCACTTAACATTGCTCTGCTTGAAAACACTGCTGCGTACACGAATGGTGAAGGTAACACTACCTTTGTCAAGCCAAACAAAGGCACAGCAATGGGACCGTGCCATGCATGTGCTTATGTAGATGTGTTTATAGGTGAGCTTTATGAAGCATTAGTATCTTCATCGCCAGTACCTCTCCTTTCTTTTCTCTCTGATGAGCAGGATCGGTGTCGACTACGATATCTTGACTGGAGCAGGTTCAGAGATGATGGATTCGCAATTCTTCTCAGTAAAGACCACGCGAAAGAGTTTCAAGCACACCATCACACTCTTCATCCTCCATATTTTGGATGGACTGTTTTGCATGGGATTACTGCAGAGTATCTAGATGTCAAGCTAGAACTGCAGGATGGACAGATCATTACAGACGTGTTTTCTAAGCACTGCCACTCCTACTTACCACCAACGAGCTGCCACTCTCCGGCAGTTTTTAAAGGGTTTATTTCAGAAGTTGGTACCCATCTTCGGATGATTTGCAGTGATGATGACACTCTTTTGATTAGACTCAACGAGTATGCCAGATATTTTTCTATGGATGGTTGGACTTTCGACTATGCCTTCAAAAAATCAGTTATGGAGCTAACAAAAGCAGGGTTGATATTCTTAACAAACCACGACAGAAGAAAGGTAAAGAGCTGACCTGGGTGACAACGTATAATCCTCGCCTCCCGTCTAAATCAGCAATTCTTCGGAATAATATCTCCATTCTCTATTCTTATCCGGAGAATGAAGATATCTTCCCTAGGAATATCATCACTTCAGCAGACAGGTGCCGTAAAAACTTAGGTGAACTGTATAAACCCACAGTCCCCAGGCACTTTATCCAACATGGTCCTCATCCCAGGCCTGGGTTTTACCATTGCTGGGCCAAGCGTTGTGATACGTGTGCACACGCCATCGAAGTCCAATACCAAAATAATGTTGTGTATGTTATCCAGTGCTCGTGTCATACAACCGCCATGTACATTGGGTCTACTTGTAATCTTAAGCTGCGTTGGGAAAATCACAAAAGTGACATCAACAACAAGAAGTGCTCTAAGCGTTCACTTGTTCAACATGTCGTTAGCATCACCCATCCAGTAGATCGGAAAGTACCGTTTCTGAAAATCTTTCCTATTGAACAAGTGAAAATCAAGAGTGAACTGATCACTAGTGAAACGTGGTGGCAGGCCAATGATGGAACTATCTTTGTTGGCCTGAATTCTCGCAACGACCTAGCTATCATGCTGAGGCTAGGAAGGCTGCAAATATATAATCGTAATTAATCACTAACCATGAGAGAGAGAGAGAGAGAGAGAGAGAGAGAGAGAGAGAGAGAGAGAGAGAGAGAGAGAGAGAGAGAGAATGACAATGACAATGAATCTTTATTTTCCAAGGATAAAAAGATTTAGGTCTGAAGTTTCTTCCATCTTGTCCTTGCTAAACTACTTACACAAACGCTCACGCGGCCGCACGCACTGACACACCATAAGCGCCCAACAAGGCGAGTCATACCAGCTGCCCCCCTCGATCAGCTTCCGCTCGAAGGCGACAGAAGGGATACAGCCAGTGTGTATATATGGCGATCATATACAAAAACATCATAAACACATTTAATACACATAATGAGATATACATGCGCTACCAACTAACAAGTGTACCATAAAATTAAAAAAAAAAAAAAAAAAAAAAAAAAAAAAAAAAAAAAAAAACAATCAGATAATCAGATAGACAAATTCAAAATACCACGTCATTCTAAAAACAAAAGCAGTTTACGCTTGCATTTGTAGCAAATGCTGATAAAGCCGTGTCTTGAAAGCATTTATGGTCTTGATAGATTTTTATTTCTTTTGGAAGTAAATTCCATTCTTTGGCTGCTGAATATGACAAGGCCGATTTAAAAATGTCAAGGCGGGGCCTAGGCACTACCAGGTCGTTCCTCAGTGTCGGGTATGGAGTGTGGGGAGCCTTAAAGGGAGCAGCGAGATATCCAGGTGATTTTGAAAGTGTGATCTTACGCATAAAATACACATTTATTGAATAAAAAGTGCTTACGAAGGGGCAACATATTTAATTTTGTTAGTTTATCTTCGTCGGTAGTCAAAGGGGTGTGGGAATCTTTTAGGATAAGCTTTGCCGCACGTCTATGAAGTGAATTTATTCTTTTTAAAGAAATATCGCTGCATCCATCCCATACTGTCGATGCGTAATCTAGATGGGATTTTATGTGTGCGTTATAAAACAACTGCCTGGTTGAAACGTCGGTGACTAGAACTAGTCTAGATAACAAATATAGATTTTTGTTGACAAAACCTTACAAATAGAATTAGTATGCGAATGCCAACTGAGCTGGTCGTCTACAGTGACACCAAGCAAGAGAGAGAGAGAGAGAGAGAGAGAGAGAGAGAGAGAGAGAGAGAGAGAGAGAGAGAGAGAGAGAGAGAGAATGAATCAATGAATCTTTATTTTACAACAGTGAAGATATTAACACAGTCAGTGACTATGTCATTTTTCAAAATATACATAAAACAGGGACATCAAAGCACAGTGATACATGATATAGTCCACTAAACATAAACACGCGCATACGCCGCGCACAAACGCACTCACGCGTCCACACACACACACGCACACACGCACGCACACACACACACACACACACACACACACATACACATGATTGTTAGAATATACACGTACATTCGTGTGTCTACGAATAACTAGATATTATTATTTGAGTAATGTCAGATACATATAAAGACTTGTCTTGAAACGAGATAATGTCGGAGTGGCTTTAAAGAGATGTGGGAGTGAGTTCCACAGTGTGGAACCCGCAAACGACAAAGTAGATTTAAATATATCTATTCGGGGTTTTGGAACAATATAAAGATTGATTGATTGTACATTGCTTAACGTCCCGACAGCAACAAGGCTTTCTCAGGACGTGCCTGCACTGCTTGTGAAAAAAAAAACTAAACAGAACATTGAATGTATGTCGCCAGCCGGTCAAATACATTAAATAAACCTAACACATGGGGCCTAAATAAAGCTAAGACCATTTAGCAACACACATCCAATATCAAGAGCTACAGGCAGTGCAGACAGTAGGGAGAGTTTTAAAAAGGCAAATACAGGTGAATGGACAAAGGGTAGACAGAAACAGATGCCCCAGAATAGAGAGAAAAACCCACCCTGTGGGGCTGACCAGGGTGACCCTGGGAACTAAAAAATACCTAACCCCACCCAAGTCCCACAGGGCAGACCCGGGTGGGGCACAATATAAAGACCCCTCATGTTCCCATAGCAGGAATCTGATTTTTTAAACAACTCTGTTAGATATTTTGGAGCGCTATGGTTCCACACTTTAAACATCAGTAACACTTTGTTATATTTAAAAATGATTTTGAAGGCGCAGGAATCCAGCTTTACTGAGTTTTTCCTCGGTCGTCAAGTGCTGGTCGGGAAGAATTAATTTTGCCATTCTCCTATGTAAAGAATATAGTCTTTTTAAGTGGACATCACTGCAACAATCCCACACCGTCGATGCGTAGTTTATATGTGACATGATGTGTGCATTACTGAACAATTTTCTGGTTTCACTATCTGTGTAATACTTTAATTTCGATAACATAAAGACATTTCTAGAGACCGTTTTACAGACATTGTCAATGTGCATCTGCCACCTAAGCTGATTATCAATTGTGACCCCCAATAGACGATGTTCGGCTACCTGTTCTATGATGTCGTCCCGAGTGATAGATTAAGCTTTAAAGGTTTTAACTGGTGCTTTTGGCGTGTTGCAATAATCATAGATTTTGTTTTAGTAGGATGCAGAATCATTGAGTTGACTTTACACCATGCTGATATATCGTCGAGACTTTTTTGAAGGCCGTTTTCAACTTCACGTATGTCTTTGTTAGCTGTGTGGATTGAGATATCATCTGCAAACATATCACACTGTGTTGCTTCGTAGGTGAGACTTAGAGGCAGGTCATTGATGTAAATACAAAATAAAAGAGGACCTAAGATTGACCCCTGCGGAACCCCGAGTTTAACATCTTTAGTAGAAGAGTAGGCTCCATCAGCAATTACTTTCTGTTTTCTGTTTTCGAGGTATGACATAAAAGAGGAAACAGCCATGTCGTTTCGAAGATAATGCTTAAGTTTGGAAATCAATATTGTATGGTTCACTAAGTCGAAAGCCTTTATAAATACAAGATAAATTACACCTGTCAGGTGCGAATTATTCATATTTGAAAACCATGTGTCTGTTAATCTGCTCAGAGCCGTATGACATGAGTGCCGAGGGCGAAATCCTGACTGAGACGAATGTAGCAACTTTCGCGATTCTAAGTAGTCAGACAGATGTTTATGTATATGCCTTTCGAGGGGTTTAGATAATACTGACAGCAGAGAAATGGGTCTATAGTTGAATAGGGTCAGTACGAGAGTGAGAGAGAGAGAGAGAAAGTGGGGGGGGGGGAGAGATTGATTGATTGATTGTACATTGCTTAACGTCCCGACAGCAACAAGACTTTCTCAGGACGTGCCTTTACTGCTTGTGAAAAAAAACAAAACCCAACTAAACAGAATATTAAATGTATGTCGCCAGCCGGTCTAATACGTTAAATAAAGCTAAGACCAGGTAGCAACACACATCCAATATCAAGAGCTACATACAGCGCAGACAGTAGAGAGAGTTTTAAAAGGAAAATACAGGTGAATGGACCAAAGGTAGACAGAAAGACATGCCCCAGAATAGAGGGGGAAACCCACCCTGTGGGGCTGACCAGGGTGCCCCTGGGAACTAAAAAGTAGTTAACCCCACCCAAGTCCCCCAGGGCTGACCCGGGTGGGTGAGGGGAGGGGGGGGAGAGAGAGAGAGAGAGAGAGAGAGAGAGAGAGAGAGAGAGAGAGAGAGAGAGAGAGAGAGAGAGAGAGAGAGAGAGAGAGAAAATGAAATGTAACTTTATTTTTCAAGATAAATGGTTAGGTACCTTCAATTACCTTTTCTCAATCATGTCCTTGCTAAGCTATAGCATGCACGTAAACACACATACACATAATTTTATTTACAAAAGTATACATAATAGTGAAAAGTACAGGCAACAATAATTCCATTTCAAATAATCAATGCTCACACACCACACACACACACACACACACACACACACACACACACACACACACAGACATCAAGCAAAACATCGAACGTTAAACATAAAAATATAATGTTACACTGCAAAAGAAATGACAAAGAAAACCTCAGCAAGTATCAAGTATTATGTTTGATATATGAATATGAATAATGAAATGTTTTTGCAGTCAATGACGGTATTTGAAAAGAAAAAGAACAATATGTTTTGACATGTTCATAATAAATTTATGCAGTTGTTACTTGAACGTTCGTAAAGAAGGTGCTGCTTTAATGTCTGCATTAACTGTGTTCCATAATTTTGCACCAGAGTAGGAGAGGGACGTCTTGTAAATATCTAAGCGGGGCCTTGGTACTACAAGATTGTTCCCTGACTTTCGACTAGCTCTGTAGGTAAGTGTGAACAAATTAGAGAGATAAGCTGGTGAGTCTGAGAGGGTGATTTTGCGGAGAGTGAGAGAGAGAGGGAGAGGAGAGAGAGAGAGAGAGAGAGAGAGAGAGAGAGAGAGAGAGAGAGAGAGAGAGAGAGAGAGAGAGAATGACAATGACAATGATTCTTTATTTTACAACGGTGACAGTTTTGGTGAAACCATTTTTCGAACTTGCCGTTGCTAATCTACTTTACATATAATGCACAAATCACAAAATACTATCATTAAATTGGGAAAGACTAAATATATAACTAACAAAAAATTGAAATATAAAGTTTTTAAAAAAGAAGAAGAAATCATTGAAAAAGTAGAAATAAACATAGAAAATCTCACACATACACAGAATTGTAAAGGTATAAATCTCCATACATACATTCATAAACACAAGCACGAGCACAAAACACACACACATAACACACACACACACACACACACACACACACACACGCGCGCACGCACGCACACACACACACACACACACAATACGTGCAGCATTAGCATCTTGTATTAACTGAAAATATAACTGAATTGAAGAGTTAGAAAGGGGCAAATCGTACACTGCAAGTGCAGGTTGCTGTGAAAATCTTACGATGCTGAGGTGAGGTACTTGAAGAGAGCGGTTTTAAAAGACGAAAGCGTTGTTGATGTTGTAACATGTTTGGGCAATGTGTTCCACATGCTAGCACCTGAAAACGCTAAACTTGTCTTATAGAGATCGATTCTAGGTCGTGGCACAGTAATGGACTGCCTTGATCTGGAGTATGTTGATGCCGTGAGGGAAAACATTTTTTTAATATACTCGGGGAGTCTGTTATTCAATACTTTGAATATCGTTATTCCCTTATTGTATAATAAATGTTTTTTCAAGGGGAGAAATTCTAAGGTTTTCAGTTTATTATCCGTTGTTGAGTTAGGGTCTCTACGATGAAGAGAGTTCAGTCTCTTTAACTGGACCTCGCTTGCGCCATCCCACACCGTAGAAGCATAATCTATATGTGACCTGATGTGGGCGTTGAAGAACAGTTTTCGTGTTTCTACATTAGCTATATGTTTTAACTTGGATAAAATAAACAGTTTCTTTGATATTGTCTTACATATATTACTAAGATGGCGTTGCCATTTAAACTGGTTATCTACAGTAACGCCGAGAAGACGATGTTCCGTTACCTGGCTGATAGATTTGCCTTGAAGGGACAAGCTGAGTGAGTGAGTGCCGAGCTGGTGCTTTTGGCGGGTACTTACAACCATACATTCAGTCTTTGCAGGGTTTAAGATCATGGAATTGTTACTGCACCAGCTGTTAATGTCCTGTAATGTGTTTTGTAGGCGCGTGTCAATTGCTGACAAATCCTTATCGGGAGTGTGTATCGCAGCATCATCAGCGAACATATCGCATGCAACACTTTCATCACTAATTGTGAGTGGAAGGTCGTTAATGAACAAACAGAATAAAATAGGGCCTAAAATAGAGCCCTGGGGCACGCCATGCTTTACTTTGCAGTGACTAGAATATGTACCATTAAGGAGAACTTTTTTGTCTTCTGTTTTCTAGGTAGGATTTGAAAAACACGGCTGCGCTTTTAGTATATAAGGATATTTTCTTTATAGGTATGTCATGGTTCACCATGTCAAAGGCTTTCCGGAAGTCTAAGAACACTACACCTGTTAGTTTGGAATCATTAATAGATGATAACCAGGTATCTGCCATCCTTATCTAGGCAGTGTGACAGGAATGGTTTGGTCTGAAGCCTGACTGCAGTGAATGGATGAGATTTTGGTTTTCTAAGTATTCAGATAGATGTTTATGGATGTGCCGCTCTAAAGGCTTCGACAAAACAGGTAATAGTGATGTGGGGCGAAAGTTGTTGATTTCACTCAGATCTTTCGATTTTGGTAGGGGGCTCACTTTTGCGTCTTTAAATGCGTCCGGAAAAGAGTTTTGGTTTATACAGAGATTGTAAATATATGTAATACTTTTGACGATATATGGAAGAGATATCTTGAGTATTTTTGAGCTGATCTCATCAGGCCCGGATGACTTTTTATTTTCCATCGAGGAAATTAATTTACCCACTTAGTGGACTGCTATAGGCGGTATCGTGAATGGTTCATTGTCCGTATTTTCCCGGTTACAGTGGTGTACTAGCGCGTTTGGACAAACATACTCACATGAGTTATTTCCTGTTGGGATTAACGATTCGGCTATAGAGGTAAAGTGGTCATTAAACCTATTTGCAGTGAGGTGGGGTGATACAGGCGCACTATTTTTATTTGTACCTCTAGTTACTAAATTAATGACACGCCATACAGTAGATGAGTCTTTGCTTTGTTTAACTACTTTATCGAAAAGAGATCTCTTTGCATTTAAAACCATATATTTAACACGATTACGCTGTGTTTTGTATTCAGTAAACCGCTTCTCGCTTCTCAGCTGGTCTCTATGTTCCATTGCCTCAATCAGATCCGCAGTCAGCCATGGTGGAACGGTAGCGTATTTCACTCTTTTGTGTCTCAGAGGCGCGTGTTTGTTCAGCACACCAAGAAAAATCCGGTACCAGGTATCTAATGCTTTATTTGGGTTACTATCGTTATACACGTTGATGAATCGTGCGGTGGCTAAATCAGCCAAGAAAAACTTTCATTAAAGTTTTTAAACGATCTGTAAGTTATGCAAGTGTGGACTTGCTTTTTTAGCTTTGGAAGTTTTGACAGCCATGTGCAGCTAACCGGATAGTGGTCACTTATACTAAGACTATTTACTTGAGTGTTGCTAACTGCTTGAGGTTTGTTGGTATAAATATGGTCTATAATAGTGGCTGATGATGGCGTAATTCTGGTGGGCGATGTTACCAATTGGTGAAGACCGACAAGGGTAGTAGTACATTCCCATGATGGATGGGGTTTAAGAAAGTCAATATTAAAATCTTCAAGAAGGAGAACATCTTTGTTGTGAGAGAGAGAGAGAGAGAGAGAGAGAGAGAGAGAGAGAGAGAGAGAGAGAGAGAGAGAGAGAGAGAGAGACAGAGAGAGAGAGAGAGAGACAGAGAGAGACAGAGAGAGACAGAGAGAGAGAGAGAGAGAGAGAGAGAGAGAGAGAGACAGAGAGAGAGAGAGAGAGAGAGAGAGAGAGATTGTACATTGCTTAACGTCCCGACAGCAACAAGACTTTCTCAGGATGTGCCTGCACTGCTTGTGGGGAAAAAAACCCAAACAGAATGTTGAATGTATGTCGCCAGCCGGTCCAAAACGTTAAATAAACCTGCATGGGGCCTAAATAAAGCTAGGACCATTTAGCAACACACATCCAATATCAAGCGCTACAGGCAGCGCAGACAGTAGGGAGAGTTTTAAAAAAAAGGAAAATAAGGTGAATGGACCAAGGGTAGGCAGAAACACATGCCCCAGAATAGAGAGGAAAACCCACCCTGTGGGCTGACCAGGGTGACCTTGGGAACTAAAAAGTAGTTAACCCCACCAATGTCTCCCAAGGCAGGAGAGAGAGAGAGAGAATGAGAGAGGGAGATAGCTTTTTTGAAGTTCGCTGCAAGCATTCTTAGCAGCTGGCTCTAGCAAAACCTCACATATATTTTCGACATTATATATATATATTTATATATATATATATATATATATATATATATATATATATATATATATATATATATATATATATATATATATATATATATATGTGTGTATATATATAGCCATGACATATATATATATATATATATATATATATATATATATATATATATGTCGAAAATATATATATATATATATATATATATATATATATATATATATATATATATATATATATATATATATATATATATATATAAATATATATATATATATATATATATATATATATATATATATATAAAAAAATATATATATATATATATATATATCCAGTCCTCCCTCTCGGGGGGAGGACTGGATATTCTCCAGCGGGTTGCGGGGCGCCTGGGGGTAGTCCCTATTACTTTATGTAGTAGGTGTTCAGTGGAAGGCTCAAAAGATCTAATAAGCGATGCAGTCACAAAAGGACAGCTGATGTCCTGATGACGCAATGCAAGCTTACCAGCCTGGATTTCCATGGCATTAGCACAGCATTCTCAGAATTTATTGAAAAATTATATATATATATATATATGAGTTTTGTGCTAGTGCCAGCTGCTAAGAATGCTTGCAGCGAACTTCAAATGTCAATATGCAACCAAACTGCAAATTACTCAGCAGCAAAATACAGTTTCTCTTTTGTTCAGCTAGGCTACTGCTAGTGAGATAGGGTTTAATTTTAAACAAAACATTGCATTAACGTTCAGGGGTGTTCACATTGTGCTGTATATTCTTTCAATGCATATTGTACTGTACCGTCAGACTGTACCATCAGTGATCACTGAGATTGCATGTCATTGACCACACACCACAACATAGCTTACCAGTGGAACAGATTGGTTTAAATGTTACAGTAATATATAATTAATCAAGTTCCAAAACATTGTTTAGCCATGACAGCTAAAACCAAGTGGTTTATGACTCTCTCTTTTACAGCAGACAACATGTCACACTTTGACCATCTGCATAAGTCCTTTACAATCACAAACACTTTGGATCAGTAGGCAGTTTATTGGCAGTCACCTTTTTGGTCTGGATAGTTTATTGAGTGTTTGGCGCATTAGCTGATGTAAACGTGGGTCTGTGCCACCAGGTAGGAGGGGGGCCCAATGAAATGAAAGGGGATGCCAGAATATCTCTTAATCCCAATATCTTTGGAAAACAAATGCGGAAATATGTCTTGACAAAGAAAAAAAATGAATTGTATTTTTATTTGGTGATCAAAATATTCTTGGAGATAAAATTCTTATGATTTTGATTTCTATGGTTGATTTTTGTGAGGCTGGACTGTCACTTGGCATCCCTATAACTTTCAAATAAAACATAAGAACTCATTAAGCCTAATGGTGATATGAGCGGCTGATGGAAACAATGAAAGAAATAGTATGTGTACATTATGCAGTACGTACATCCGCCCCCCCCCCCCCCTTTCTGCGCAACTGCACATCAAGGCTGTACTGTCAAGAAGCAATATACAATATGCCCTTTGCCATGACTTTAATAATTATGTGCATGGGGTGCACTTTTCTGTTTTGAGAAAATAAGTCAGCTTGTTAGGTAAACACATTTTGACAATGTAATTTAGCGTTGACAGTCAAAGTCAAGAATTAGCCTGGCAGAAGTATGGATGTGCAGCTTACTTCATTTTTATTGCCAGATATTGATGATTAATGTGCATCCGTATGCGTTTCGTATGGGGATATGGCATTGGGACTGATGCATGTATGAGCGGTATGATGGTCCACTACATTTTGAGTCGGAATATCCTGTGTAAATCAAATATCACCGACAAAATCACTGTTTCGAATAGAACTGATCATATTTCCCTCGGAACCTTACATAAAACAAATAAATCACATTGTTTTGAGAGGATATACGTGCCGTTACAGCCCCCATTACTGTTCACTGCGCCATCGGGGCAACATGAGTAGAATGCGCAGTGTAAAAAGATAGGAGCGCTAATTATTTAAATGCATTAGCACATATTGTTTTCCGCAAAGTACAAATTATTTTTAGTCATTTATTATGATTTATCTCCAGCAAAGAGTTCGCAATATTTTTATATTAAACTGTGACTCCAGGTGGTCTAATTTATTGAAGCAACGTTTATAATGTGGATAGAGTAAACAGCTGATCCCTAAAATACAACTGCAAATGGCGGAAAGTCGTCTGTTGGTAACGTCCGTACAAACTTAGCCACAGAAAACGGTCTCCATCCTCCGACGGCACGATTTTGACATGGGGGTAATATATTCATCCCTTACATCATTTTGATATACCCATACCTTTGTTAGTTTGAAGAAAATCACTATCTCGTAAATGTCTGATCATGTATGAAGGGCATCTGCTAGATTAATAGTTATTCTGATGAAGAATAATATCACGAGCAGCGAAATGACATTACTTCAAGATTCAAGTCATGGGATCATTAGCCCCAAAATGTCGTGTTCATATTCAATTCAATTCAATTCAAATAACTTTATTTATCCCTTAAAGGGCAATTACATTTGTGTGGACGGGGGGAACAATCAAATAAAATCATTTAATAAACATTAATTAATATCAGGACATTCTAATATCCCATTTGTACCTGATATTAATATTCTAAATCTGTAAGACTTACAATACTAATATTACGACATATTAAAATTCTAAACTAATACAATTACTAACACATTTAAAACTTAAAGAGCATTATTAACGACATTATCAGCGAACACATTAACGTCTTACTTTCCACTTACACCTTCTACAACTGTCCATCCAATCCAGGCCAGCAATACCCACGTGATGAAACAGCTGCATAAACACACACACACACACACACACACACACACACACACACACACACACACACACACACACACACACACACACACACACACACACCCGGCACATCACACACACACACACTTTTAATAGCTGTGTAGATTACAAAATATTTAACAGTCGGACGCAAACAGGGATGAAAGACAGTTTCCTACGGTTGGTTTTACATGTGGTTGTCTGTATCGGCGGCCAGACGGTAGCAATTCAAAGAGGTCTTTCATCACGTGAGCACCATTAGCCAGGATGGACGTAGCTTTTCTTACAATCTGACGGTCGCAGAACACGGCTAGACTTCTCTGTTCTTCCCCAATGATCTTGGAGCTGAGATGAACAATTCTCTGAAGACTGTTTTTGTTTTTAACACTAAGATTTGGGAACCAGCAAATGAACGAAAAAGTCAGGACGCTTTCTAAGAAAGATTTGTAAAACAAAGTTAAAATGGTCCTGTCAACAGAGAAAGAGTTCAGCTTTCTCAGAAAATACAATCTCTGTTGGCCCTTCTTCACAACAGTTTCAGTATTGTCATCCCAACTGAGTTTATCATCGAAGATGGTGCCTAAGTATTTATACTTCTGGACAATGGCAACTTCCTTATCATGTATAATAGTCTTACTGTGATCCTGCTTGTTCATCTTAAAATCAACAATAAGGTCACATGTCTTACCCACGTTAAGCTCTAAAAAAGAATCATCGCACCATTGAACAAAGTCAGTCAATGATGGTCCATGTTAATCAGATGACCCTTGCTGAAGGAAAAGCAAGGCGCTGTCATCTGAAAACTTGACAATATAACTGTCAGCATGACAACTCCTACAATCGTCAGTGTAACATGATGTAAAGGAGTGGAGATAAGCAGCACCCCTGGGGGGACCCGGTGCACGTGACAGCAGTACTAGAGAAGCGACCATTAACTAAAACACGTTGTGGTCTATCGATAAGGAAATAATATTATTCACAAAACAAGCTGTGGGAGAAGGTTGAAATTAGACAGTAATCTATGGGCTAACAGGTGTGGCTGCATGGTATTAAAGGCAGAGGAGAAGGCATCAAATATGATCCTGGCATGTGCACCGGGTCTCTCCCTTGACGACTCAGTGTTATACGTCATCATCGCAGTACTAACATTTGACATATCAGATGATCAACTTTGCAATTTTCTTGCCGATTTTCATGCCTAGAGCTTACAGTTCACAATTTGAGCCGGGACAAATAGCAGGCTTATGCAAACACTGTTTATGAAAAAATCATGCGGGTATTAATGCTGCACGCAAAGACAAAATCCCATCACATCACTCCCCTGCTCAAACTCCTTCACTGGCTCCCCATCCCACAACGCATCCAATATAAGATTCTGTCTCTCTGCTTCAAATCCCTGAACAACTACGCTCCTGCCTATCTCTCCAACTTACTTCACCCCTACACACCTTCCCGTTCCCTCCGCTCTGCCTCCGACCCTCTCCGCCTCCACATCCCCCGCACCAAACTCAGCACTTTCGGCCCCGTTCCTTCTCCGTCTACGGTCCATCCACCTGGAGCACTCTCCCACTCTCTCCGTCAGAAACACTCTCTCTCTCCTCCTTCCAGACCGCCCTCAAAACTCACCTCTTTCAACAGTTTTAGCACTATATCACCACACTCCCCACCCCAAGCTGACTGTCATAATGTACTTCACTACATGATTTGTGGTACGTGAGTCATTGTCTAAAGCGTGCGCATGCATGCGCGAGTTGTGAGTTCGCGATTAGAGTTATAATTATTATAAGATAAGCGCATTGCAAATACCGTAATTATTTTTTATTATTACTATTTATTAATGAGAAGATAGCTTTTTTCGTAAAAGAAAAATTAAATTTATGTTAGTGTTACGATTGTGGTTGTGTTGTTCTGTGAGAGCATGCATGTGTTAATCATAGGAAACGATCCGATATTTATTTGAGCTATCATGGTTGCGAATCACGTACCTTTTCAGTAAGATTCTTTATCGTTCGCGCAGATAGCGGAATTGGCTTTGTTGTGATACGCTAAGTTTAGTCCGGAAGCTTCTAGCAAAGTCGCACGGAGAATAGCGGTCGATTTTTGTTATGTATAGATTCGATGAGAATAAACCAGAACGCTCGAGCAAGGTCGCGCTGTCTAGTGACCTCGTACACGTGACATCAAAGTGACATCAAAGTGTAGAGCCGCTCTATTTTTATTTTTAGTCATATTTGTTTTCTGTGCGTGTGAATTTAGCACCCAGTCAGTGTGTTTATGAAACGTCGTGAACGGTCTGCCATACTCTTGTGTGACGTCATTACACACTGGAATTTGGGGCTGAAATTTGCAGTCGAATTTTTGTAGACTATTTTACTTTATTCTACAAAGTTCTTATTATTTAATATTAAATGAGTTTCAGTTACGTGTCTGTTCTGATTGGTTACGTTGTGTGAATTTGGTGGATTTTTCTGGAAAGTTATTTTACTATAAAAGATGGTGCTAGGAAGCACGTGTGTACATTGTCATGCATTGTCAGTTGTAGGGACACACAGTTTATCGTAGGTACGTGGCCCGTACATTGTGAGAGACGCAGCGTAACGGTGGTTACGTTGTGTGCCTCCGTTTCAGTAGGGTTAGTAAGCCTACCAGGGCCTGGGGTCATGTTAGTAGGTGAGTACAACAATGGAACTAACTTTCCCCTACCTTTGCCTAGCAATTGTGACGCAAACTGGAAAGCCTGAGCTCCTGGAGACCGTGGTGAAACCCTGGACTCCTAGCAGCAGCCCCCTCTGCATCAGCAGCGAGTACTGACCGCGGGTGATCTCCGGCAAGCGCAATCCTGCCCCGAGTGTTGAAGGCCGGTCCTTCCTCCTCCATACTATACAGGAGATGAGAAACACAAGATCAGAAATGCCCACAAGCAACACGCCCTGCAACGAGTCTCGAACCCCGAGGATAGGCCTAAAAACCCCGCGTGCGAGCCCCAGCGCGTGCGCCCGAGCACCCAACCAACCGCCCTTAGTTTACCGTCAGAGTCCGTCAACGTCACTTGTCAGCCGAGACTGGCGACACAATACAAAACAAAACACACTGAGCTGTACCTCGTACTACAATACGGGTGAGTTACCTCCCTCTATTGTATCCCGGACGAGCCCCCATATGTCACGACTAGGGAGAGACAGACAAGAGTGACAAATAGAAGTAGAGCCCCCAAATGTCCCGACTAGAGAGAGAGAGAGACGAGAATGAAGGTTAAGAGTAGAAGAAAGGAAGAAGACAGATAAAGAACCCTACTGTCTTGCCTCAAGACAGGTTACAGCTCAGCACAAGCAACACAACACATTTACTTTACACGTACACTTAATCTTTATTACATTAACTATTCCCCTTCTTTCCCTACCCAACCTCCCCGCAGGCCCTTTCCCCTCCCCACCCCCACCCCCTCCCCTTCTAAATAAACAAAAGGGGAAAAAAACAGAGTTAATACTACTTCCACAGCATCAGCATTGCATCGAGTGGTGGAAACAAGCTCTCCCCCACGCTACGCAGCACTGTTGCTTCACAATCACAATAAAAGTCGGTTTCTAAAAAAACGTCATTTACAACATAACTGATCGTACACAGAAATCAAAAAGCTACACCAAGGCAGAGTGAGTAATGGATAGGTGAATAGGAATGGGACCACCGCGTGGTGAGTCGACGAACGCCTGTGGATACCACCCGTCCAATTCCCTCACGGTCGTTCAGCCTCGCGGGTATTTCCCCCCCCCCCCCTCCCCTCTCTCTCTCTCCCCTCTCCCTCTCCCTCTCTCTTTCTGTTCCCCTGGCGCTTGGTCCGTCCGCAATGGTGACGCCGCGGCATCGGCAGTATGGATGAACGCGCGCCCTCCATGCCGACACTCGGTCCAGCAAGACGTGGTTGGTCCTAATGCCCGTCGGCCCTCCAACCGGTCCCGACCCCGAACGAAAAAATGCAAAGCAAAAGCAGAAGCCTAAATGGCCTCGTAAATAACGTAAACTAGGGAATCCTAAAAACAGCTAACCACCCATACCAACCCCGCTTGGTTTACAAAAACACTATTACTAACCGTTCAAGCACTTGACCCTCACTCATGTGACACGTGCTTTCCAAATCATTTCAAAATGACATATAAACCAAATAAATGAAAGTTCTCAAACATTACATATCAACCTTCCTAAAATTCTTTGCACTTCCATAACAAACCAATGCAACATTTCGCTAAACAATTAAAAGCAACTAATAATGAAACAGAACCAAACCGTTAACGTCAAGCAATACTACCCCCTTACCACCCATCGCGTTCTTTCTCCCCTCTCCCTTCCTCCCTTCCCCCCCCCCCCACGATACTTCTAGCCCTAACACACACATAGTACAAAACACCCATAACAACCATAGCATGACAAAACTTCCGCACGCGGGATTTTTACGCACTCACCTCCTCTGCGACCCGTCACAACGCCGTCACCCGTAAGCAAAACAACCCCAGTTTCTGGCCACCAACGACCACGGGACTGGATCGGCGCTGTGTCACTGACTCCCACAGACGGTCAGTCACTGACTCAAAACAGTCTGCTAGGCAAGACAACCTGGTCTAACCGAGTACAGCTGCGAACTAAACTATTATTCCCTTGCTACCGACAAGGTAAATCCGGCAGTGAACACACTGCCGCATTCCACGACCGCGCCCCGCACGTGCAAAACAAAGAACACCAACCCGTCTCTAACAACGTGAAAACAACTTACTATTCCTACACTGACCGGTGCATCGGTAACTTTCGACTACCTCTGTCAAGAACAGTCACTAACCGTGACACACAGTTTCTTTAAACAGTCCCGAGCGAAGACAAGTTCCGTTAAAATGTCATGAAAACCAAAATGTTGCTTTAAACTGTTCTGAACACAGAAATGTTCATTCAAACTGCTCTGCTCTTGTAGTCCGCTCCAAAGTTCTGCGAATCCTTGCTATAATAAAAATTAATGTCAAAGTTTGTTTCTGGAACATCACAAAATCATGGGGTACAGTTCACAGTTCATAAGTTACTGGTCCTGGGTCGAGCACCGTCGGCTTATGGAAAGTACGATAGTCCGGTTCCTTCACGATGACGTCATGACCACTGGCGATCTGGAATTTCTGTCGACTCCCACGTCCGGTATCTCCCGAACATTCTCCTTCTCAGTCCTTTACTCGTGTTGCGAAGCCGATGACATGGCTCGTCACGAACTGGCTTATTAGATGTCGGACCAACCTCGTGCTTAATGGTGTCTGTTGTCCCTGGGTCGGGTGTAAACCGATGTTCCGACTCCGTAGCTTGAACTCTCATCTTCTATTTATTCCTCTCCTTCTCCTGCAGCTCTGATATCTCCTGACTCAGAGGATCTCCGTCTCGCTCGTGTCGATCATTCATCTGGATTTTCGGCTGCCCCATCTGATCATTGTGGCGGCGCTCGGCATCGTATTGCCGACTGTCCAACTCATGCGCCTGTTTTTGCTGCAGGTGGTCGATGGCTGCTCGCTGTTCCGCTTCACGCTCATCTCGCTCTCTGGCCACAGTCGCGTCCATCTGGTTCTGCAGTTGCTCCTGCGCCTTGCGTTTCTCTTCCTCTAACGTGTCTCTAATAATAGTTACTGCTTGTGTGTTGTCAATCACGTTTAGAGGGATGGTATGGTGGGTCTTCTCTTCCTGACCTCTTGTAGTAACTGCACAGGTTTCAGGTTTCCACTTCGGATCTGGATCGTCTGGGTTTCTGGCACTGTTAATATTTCCGATAATAAGATCATAAACTGGGGTCTTCACACAACGCCTTCACCTCTCCTGTCAGGTACGGAGTGTTGACACTGACCTTGGCACGTGGGGTGACTCTCCCACTTCCATCGGCCAAAACGAGGGCTGTCGACTCATGTAGCTTCTGATCTTCAGCTACTAAATCTTCTCTCTCAGTGATACAGTTACAACCGGTGTCTCTCAGCACTCTCACTGGTGTGTCGCCGACGAATCCTGACACCACCGGCATGTTCGGCACTTCATTCTCAGGCAGCGCGATGTTTGAGACTGGTAAGAATGCGTCCATTCTTTTTGAAAGATTCAATCAGCTCCGGTGTCACTCGCGTTTCTCTAGACTCAAAGTCACTGGATGACGTCACATCATTTGCTAATACAGCGGCGGCTCTGTGTTGAGACGTGGTATTGCCTCTGCCTGCTATGCCGCGATCTTGGTTAGATCTTCTGATGTTGTCGCCTCGGGGGAACATCTTTAGAAGGGCACCGTTTCGCCTTGTGACCTTTCTTTCCACAGATAAAACATGTCAGGTTCTTCACCGGCTTGTATTTCTGGGTGTCTCTGACATTGTGTATTTCCTCTGCTGGTGCAGACACAAGCTGCGGCTTACTGGACCCGAACTTCATGTTGTGAGCGTCAAGGTATCTTTGAGCAAAGTCGGCCATGGCCTTTAGGGACTTGTCTTTTTGCTCTCTGAGGTGGGCGGCCAGGTCTTTAGAACATGCGTTGAGGACTTGCTCTTTGATGATGAGGTCACACAAACCAGCCAGTTCTATACAATTCTCCATGTAGCTTCTGATTCTCTCAATAAATAGGCCGGGTGTTTGTCCTTCTTCAGTCTTGCAGTTCCGAAATCGTCGCCTGTAACCCTCTTCAGTGAAGTCATACTGTCTCAGCAAGGCGGCTTTCAACTGCGTATAATCTTCGGCTTCTTCTCTTGGTAAGCGAGTATAAAATTCAAGCGCCTTGCCAGTTAGAAGTGCAATCAGTCTGATAGACCAAGTCTCTTGTTTCTAATTGTTGCTACTTGCGAAGCGCTCGAATCGCTCTAGGTAAGCGTCCATCTTATCTGAGTTCTCAACGAAAGGTGGAAGTTTTGGCGCAAGGGCTGTTTGCTCTCTGCTGGCAAAGGCTTCAGAAACCCTCTGGCTCTGTGCCTCAATCTCCATCTGCTTTAATGAATTTCATGTTGTCGCTGCCTCTCCGCCTCTTCTCGCTGTTTCTCTGCCTCTTCTCGCTGTTTCTCCGCTTCCTCTGTTTGAATTTCGAGTTTCCTGATTTCACGCTCCTTAACTCTTTCTTCTCTCTCCAATTTGTCTTTTTCTTCTCTCTCTCTCTCTCTCTCTCTCTCTCTCTCTCTCTCTCTCTCTCTCTCTCTCTCTCTCTCTCTCTCTCTCTCTCTCTCTCTCTCTCTCTCTCGTTTCTTGTCTTCTTTCTCCTCTCTCTCCTTTATGAACTCGAGGAGTTGAGCTCCTTCGAGTCCACATTCTCTTCCAATTTTCAGGAATGTCTCCATTTGCAATGTCGCCATCTCTGCCTTTCACTGCTGGCTGTTTTCTCCTGCTACCCTATCCACTGGACCAGCTGAAGAAGTCCCGTCGGAGGTGCCAAATTGTTACGTGGTGAAGTTGCAGTCGTAGTATGATAAACACTCCAGACGCACGTACGTAAGGTTCTTTCAAATAAACTTCATTCAGCTGCAATCCGTCACACGTGGCTTAAGGATGTAGACAATACTGGAGTAACAGTTCCAACAACATTTTAATTCAGTGATGCGATCTCCACACAATGCAATTCCAATTGCACCAAAAACTGATACAAAGTCTCTTCTGCAATGTCCGCAACTCAAAGTTTCTCATACGCAGCGTCTCACACAATGTACACCCTCTGCGGGCCACGTACCTACAATAAACTGCGTGTCTCTACCACTGACAATTGCAAGACAATGTACACACGTGCTTTCAAACACCCTTTTTATATAGTATAACCACTTTCCAGAATCATCTACAAAAATCATACAACGCAACCAATCAGAAACGAAACACGCAACCGAAACTCATAAATAAAAATTTTCTGGAATCACTAAATTAGGCTACAAAAACTCGGCTGCTCATTTCAGCTCTAAATCCTAGTCTATAATGAAGTCACATAAAGGTATGGTAGCCCTATCACAACCTTGCATATCCGCTCTAGCAAATTCAAGAAATTTCACAAAACAAAAGAAAGACTGCTCAATTCACGCGCACAGAAAAACAAAATGTTGCGAACTGTCGCCAACTACCTGACGTCACACATACGAGGACACTAGACAGTGCGACCTTTCTAGAACGTTCTGGACTAAGCTTATCATGCGCAGACAATAGAAAAATCTTACTCAAAAGGCACGTGAATCGTAACCATAATAGCTCAAATAAATATCGGATCGTTTCCTTCGATCAACACATGCACGCTCTCACAGGATAACATAACCACAAAGGTAACAGGAACACTTAATTCCCAAAAATTCTCTTGGCACTATGCAGACAGGTCGGCCACTGTATCCTTATACACACTGAAGGACTCGCTGTTGGTAATTCGACCCACCACTGCCATATCGTCAGCAAACTTGACGAAGGAGCTGGAGTCGTTTTTACTGCTACAGTCGTTGGTATACAGTGAGTAGATTACGGGGCTTGCCACGCAGCCTTGTAGGGCGCCCGTGTTGGTGGAGATGCTGGGGGAAAGGGTGTCGCGCACTCTAACACGCTGGGGTCTGTCACTGACAAAGCTGTATACCCAATGGATGAATGTAGTTGGAACTTGTAGATCTAGCAGCTTCTCAAGCATTTTGTGGCGCTGATTGGTTTTAAACGCGCTCGAATAGTCCACAAAGAGCACACGTGCGTAGGTGCCTAGGAGTGTCCAGATGACTGATACGTAAATGCAGCAGGGTGGCCACAGCATCCTCCACACTACGTCATGCCGGTAAGGCAAACTGGTAAGGGTCCAGCTTGTCCTGCACAAGTGGCGCGAGTTACTGAGGATCAGCTTCTAAAGGGATTTCATGTGCAGGGAGGTGAGGGCCGCGGGTCTGTAGTCATTCAGTTCTTTAGGAGAGTTTTTTTTTTTTTTTTTTTTTTTTTTTTTTTTGAGACAGGAACAATGGTGCTTGACTTCCACGCGGTGGGTACAACCTCGCAGTCTACGGATGCCTGCTAGAGGGGCTGGGAGGCAGGTAACAGCTCGCTTGCAGAGCACCGGAGGAGACGACCAGACACGTTGTCAGGTCCAGCTGCCTTCCTGACGTCGGTACGTTGGAACAGTCGGGTGACGTCATCCTCGGTGATGGTGATGGCGCCGGGGATGGGGGGGGGGGGGGGGCGGGACAGTATCCAGGAGCTTCGTGCACTCGGGAGTGAAGTCGTGCACGTCGAACCGCGCGTAGAACTAATTCCGGTCCTCTGCGTCGGGCATGTTAGCCGTAGGGTGGCGATTATTTGCGGGGTCGGGACAACAGCCTATCAGTTTCAGGTTCCTGAATGCCTGTCGGGGCGTTTATACACATATACTGTCTCTCCACTTTGTCCTTAGCTTGACTTTTTCAAGTTCAGCCCTAAGTGCGACATTAGCCTCTCTGAATGCTGTTTTGTCACCCGACTAAAAGGCCGCTTTCTTATGACGCACTGCCTCTCGCACGTCTTTGGAAATCCACTTTTTGAATTTGAGTACGCTGTTAGGTCTTCTTCGGAATGACAGTTGCAGTGTTTCCCTCTTCCACTGTTTCATAGTTGATAACATTTTGTTAGTTTCTGCTGTTTAGTTAACATAAGCAATTAAGCGACTAAAATAATATGAAATATTCTCACCCAGTCCAGGTTTTGACCGGCTGCACAGCCATGGTTATCAGAAAAACGCAGATCAGTCCTTTGCTCGCCATGTCTCGACTAACCAACGAACAAGTTCTGATGCAGCTTACTGCAGTGTTTATCGTCGTCGTTCAGTTCAGTTTAATGACGTCGGTGCTATCGCTTTTATTGCCTACATTTCCTGTTCACGTCGTAGTAAATTTCGAGACTAAGCTCAGTCTGTCTATGATTCATATTGAATGGCAAAAATCAAAACTACAGCCGGATGTGTTGACTACAATGACAGCTACTTACAGTGGGAATCGGGTCCAGGGCCCGCTTGCATAGCGATGCAGTTCATAACTTCGGAAGTAAGCGCCTACTTCCAGAGTTACTACTTCGGAAGTTTCGCGGCAGGCTGCTTGCCTTGCATGATCCGCGCCGTAGTAGGTACTTGTGAAGTAATGGGTGAAGGACGTTTAATTTGAGGTCAATCGTACTTCTGCGCATGCGTGTATTTACATCCCAACAGCAAGATGGCTGCCGCGGCAAAAAAAGACGAAACAGGGTTCCCGCTCTGCCGCATTTTCTGACAGCGAAATCGCCGTTTTGCTGACAGAAATTGCGACAGAGCGGGCCATGCTTCTGTCAAAACTGCAAAATGCAGTAACTGTTAAGAAAAAACAGCAAATTTGGGAGGCCATTCCAGAGCGCGTGTCGGCCGTCGGTGTGGCCACGCGCTCTGTAGAACAACTGAAAACGAAGTGGCGAGATGTTAAAAAAGAAGTGCTGTCGCAGAAATCGGCAGCAAATAAGACTGAGGGTGGACCGCCGCAGCAGCATCACCCCCACACTGACCTGGTCCTCGCCATAGTGGGATTGAATTCAGCGCTGCACACAGGTGTTGCAGGTGAGCAATCGGCATACACTTTCTTAAAATTAAAAAAAAAATCTTTCTAGGGCCCTCTTTTCCCTTCCTTTAGATTTTTCCATTGTGGAAGACTGTGGATCACTGTTAAATCAATCTCCTTATGGTGCAATTGCAAGGTTCATAAATATAACTAACTTACTGACTATACGCATCACCTTGTGTGTGTTAGAAAGAGTATGCATAGGCATACATGTACGTGTAGCCAAGTGTGTATGGTTGGACAGGTTGTTACCACAATATTATTATGTATTTAGTAGCACGTATTAATTAATATGTTATCATGTCCATAGTTTAATGTACATTTATCTGTGTTATCGTTTGATTTGTGACATAACTAGAAGGCAAATTTCCTTGTCAGTTATCAAAATGAAGTATTCCCCCCCCCCCCCCCCCCCCCCCCCCTTATTTATTTCAGTGGAAGGAACTGATTCTTTTCTTTGGACACAAACTGACGGGGAAGTGCCAACACGGAGCAGTAAGTATAACAAATCATTTTCATAAAATATATCTACATCTCTCTCTCTCTCTCTCTGTTGCGTGCTAAGATTCGTTTTAAAAGATTGTTAATATTTTATGGCAACAGAAACCGAAGATTGTGACCATAATGTTTCTGTACCTAGCCATTTCTGTACTTTTCATAATGAAATAATATTAAATGCTACATGTTCAGATTCTTTACAATTTATGATGAATTAAAGGTCATATCATACAGCAGTGTGTTATAGCATATATCATATAGTTCATTGTGTTTGCATTTAACGTAAAGGAAATAACCTCCAATAAATCAATATTTTGTCTCATTTGTGTCATCATTTGCATGTAGCTTTACCAAGTTCTACACCAACAAGACCTGATGACCAGGGAAGCAGTGGAGAGATCATCAGAGACATGACAGGTAATGAATAGAAAACAGTACATTTTACACACAGCTGTGTATAATCACTACTTTGTATCTAGGGAGGACAAAATCTTCTCGCCCATCATCAAATGTGAGGATGTTTATTGTTGGGTGAGGCGAGGAGCCTACATTGTGAATGCACATTTCAGTGCATCAGCAACTTTCAGTGCATCAGCGCACACACAACTGTTGAGGCTACCAGAAAAATAGTTTGGACCTCCATACTTCATCTGCATGGTAGTATGATTTGTAAATTTGGATCCTTGAACTTTAGGTTTTTTTCTGTGCACAGATGTACATACTAATTGCTTAATTTTCAAATGTTGTTATAAGCAATTTGCAGAATGCAGCATGCTGGAGAGAAAAAAAGAATCTTAAGTTCATTTCAGGATTCAGTGTGTTTGCCAAGTACGACTTGTAATGACACATTCACCACTAAACATAGCCACGCTCACACACTTTAAAGTAAATTTAGGGTGGATGGATATCACCGTCAATAGCATGCTGCGAAAAGTCTCCTCGCAGTGGCTGGAGCTGTCAGCCATAGTCAAAAAGTTAATGACAGTTGTTGGTTTATTCCACCCTTATTATGTTTAAGTGATGATTCAATACTTAAAATAATAAAAACCACAAAATGTAATAATCATATCAATGTTGCAGTGCCAGTGCTGGATGTTTCAATGGTCAATCACAGCATTGACATTGACTATTACACCATGCAGGAAGAATATTCCCAGGAAACATCAGAGATTGCAGGTAACAGATAGTAGTAAAAATGCTTCAGATCAGAAATTTATTTAAAGTATTTTTCACTGAATGATATGAGACTACTGTGAATGTCAGTTTTTTTGTGAGAAGAAAGATTGCCTCATCGAACTCATTCCATCTGCATTAGGCCCAGATACGCATGAGTCTGTGTGAAAATGCATGTGTCTTGGTAGCATGAACAGCCATGGTTACATTCACAGATTGAGGTACTGTGCACAGTTAACAACACTGAACAGAGAACTTGCATGCTTGGTTTTGACATGTATGTATCATGAATAATAATATCCCTCAACCACAGTGAAACCTGGTGAGTCTGTCAATTATTTTTGGTCATTTAAATTCTTTCAACTGTCAGTGTCACTGTGATAACAAATGCCCTACCAACTTCAGAGAAGAAAACTCATATTAACAACTCTCTTGCATAACGATAGTTGTCTTAGTACAAAAGGAACAGAAACACAAAAATGACTATTTGCATACAACTTCTATTTTATTCATTCGCAACAATCTTGTAATATGAAAGATTGCCAATAAACAAAAAAAAAAACAAGTGTAAGCAAAAAACAATTAAATGTTGAACTATGTAGAAATAACAAATCAATACCATCATATATAATACTTAACCCATTTCATCCTGAGGCTTATGTTTTGCAAATATGCTTATTGTCCTATGAAGGCTACCTTAAATTTAGCCCCACCCGGGTCTGCCCTGGGGGACTTGGGTGGGGTTAGGTATTTTTTAGTTCCCAGGGTCACCCTGGTCAGCCCCACAGGGTGGGTTTTTCTCTCTATTCTGGGGCATGTGTTTCTGTCTACCCTTTGTCCATTCACCTGTATTTGCCTTTTCAAAACTCTCCCTACTGTCTGCACTGCCTGTAGCTCTTGATATTGGATGTGTGTTGCTAAATGGTCTTAGCTTTATTTATGCCCCATGTTGTAGGTTTATTTAATGTATTTGACCGGCTGGCGACATACATTCAATTTTCTGTTTAGTTTTTTTTTCACAAGCAATGCAGGCACGTCCTGAGAAAGCCTTGTTGCTGTCGGGACGTTAAGCAATGTACAATCAATCAATCAAAGCTACCTTAAATATAAGATAACATAATAGATAAGATAGACTTTATTGCCATATACATAAACATTAGGATTTTTTTGCGGCATAACTGACGAGCGTGCATGTTAAGATCAAGACATAAAACATACATATACATAACAATCAAGCTGACACTAACATACCAAACCACTCATATGTATAGCAGTCATTGTACTAAATATACACACACATCTAAGTACGTCAAATAAGAAAAATCTATCGCATATCGCATAATAACCATATTCTGACAACAAAAACCGGCAAGTGAGCCGCAACGAATGCACATTAGCTAAATTTATATGTATTTGTAAAAGTGTATATCCTGTCTAAGAATTGGTTAAGAGAACATTTAAAGAACAAATATATTGCAAGATGGATCAACCATTTTTCGTTCAAGGGTGGTACCAGAATACCTTGGTGCCTCTGGCATTACCCTTGAACTATAATTGTCAAATTTATTTCAGCTGGTGTAGAAGGCCAAGGCTGAACAGGGTTAACCAAATAACAAATTGTTTTATCTGTGCAGGTTCAACGCAGACTGTGGAGGGTGTGGCCACAACCAACACCAGTGTAAATGATCTAAATACAGGTATTTTCTAAATTTTTTGCAATAGAAATATAGTTTATGTTAGTCACCGTAATATCTCTCCACCTACAGCATGATTTAAAACTTAAAAGATCAACAGTAGGACTAATTGATAATTAATTAAACTAACAAAATATTAAACTGCAAAAATGTGCAGCCAGTCCTCCCGCACCCCTCCCCCCCCCACCCCCCCCCCCCACCCCCCCATCTTGTATGTTTTTTTTTACATGCATGCACCCCTTTACATGATACACTGCATGGACGTGCAACAGGCACTAGTGGCAGGCCCATTACCAATCAAAGCAGTAAAGAGCTTGTTGAGAAACTTAGAATCAGGGTGTATGTGAGAGTGGGTGGGGATGGTGTCATCATCATTGTTGGGTGGGGTGGGGAGCAAGAGGGGGGATTGTACATTGCTTAACGTCCCGACAGCAACAAGACTTTCTCAGGACGTGCCTGCACTGCTTGTGAAAAAAAACAACTAAACAGAATATTGAATGTATGTTACCAGCCGGTCCAATACGTTAAATAAACCTACGATATGGGGCCGAAATAAAGCCAAGACCATTTAGCAACACACATCCAATATCAAGAGCTACAGGCAGCGCAGACAGTAGGGAGGGTTTTAAAAGGAAAATACAGGTGAATGGCCCAAGGGTAGACAGAAACACATGCCCCAGAATAGAAGGGAAAACCCACCCTGTGGGGCTGACCAGGGTGACCCTGGAAACTAAAAAGTAGTTAACCCCACCCAAGTCCCCCTGGGCAGACCCGGGTGGGGGAGCAAGAGGGGGGGAAGAGGAAAGGGCCTGACACATACACAAAAAAGGAATTTCCACCCAACCTTTTCGGATAACATTTCATTTATTTAACTCATTCTACCCCAGACACACCGCAGCAAAAAAAAAGATCGACCATGATAGTTCAAGGGTGATGCCGAAATAGCTTGGCGGCTATGAGCGCCAAGGTGTTCTGGCATCACCCTTGAACTATCATGGTCGATCTGTGTCCTGCACTGCAACGTAGTCTTCAGAGAACGACTTCAAAATTTGGGGATTTCGGTCTTGGGGTAGAACGAGTTAAATAATGATCAGTTAGTCCAACTGACTTGTATTGACATTATCACATACAGAATCAAATGACAGGGGTCTATTTGTCACCTGCATCCCTCCAAGAACTGTGACGCAATATTGAAATGTTAATGTCAAATTTTTCTGTTGAAAACAGGTACCAGTGCCGGGACGAAGAGGAAGAAGCGAAAGGTGGCAGCATTCTTGGAAGAGCATACTGAGGCTGAAAAGAACAAGATTATGCATGAATGGTGTGAAAGTGAAGTGTCACTAAACAAAGTGAAAAAGTTGTATCATGAAAAAAAAGGAATCAAGGAAGATTTAGAGATATTAAAGCTGAAGAGAGAACTAGGAATGGCTGATGATGAAGTAAGTGAATATGCTGATCATTGAACATGTGTTAACACATTTTCAAGTTCATGTGGGTCATAGCATGCATTGATATATGTGTGTGTGACACAGAGTGAAAGCATGTGTTTTTGTGTGTTTATTCTTGACAGCCATATCATAAAGTTCATTGAAACTTACTCATGATCAGTATTTTGGGACAATCACTGTTTGTGCAATATAATTTTTTTGTTGGCTCACGTGCAAAGCAAAGTGAGTCTATGTTTTAGGCCAGTGATCGTCTGTCCATCAGCCGGGGTTAACTTTACTAGCATTGGCATATTCTTGGAGACTATTCAAGCCATAGTCTTCCAACATGGCCCAAAGATACTTTGTGGCAAGACCTCTCTAAAATACCAATTTCAGTTACCTCTTACAAAGATCAAGGTCATGGGGGATCAGGAATATTTCTCAAATACTGTTAACTTTAAACCCAAATTTGGTACAGAGATACCTCATGGAAAGACCTATCTATGCGTCCTATTTTCGCAACATACTGCATGCCACGGGTATGTTGTTTTTCTGTTCACAGGCTTTCGTTTTCATCTTGTAAATCACACAGTAGGATTAGTTAATGTGGTTTTTACAACATTTAGCGTGTCCGGATTTTATGTCATCCAATCGGGCATCGAGTTTAACAGCGGTATACCTGCGGCCTGTAGTGTAGCACAAGTATGCACACAAACAGGTATCACCTAAGACACCGAGAAGAGTGACTTGTCCCCTTATAAGAACAGCGACACCACACGGCAGCAGGAGAAGACAATTTCAGCAAAGTTGACCATAAATGGGCAAATGTATGTAAAATGCCATTTTTTGATAACATTTTAGGTATTATAATATTTTTGCAAATTGTTCAACCAGGTTTGGCACAAAGCTGATGATACGACCTTCCTATTCATACTACTTTAGTCAACTCATCACAAAAATTAAAAAAAGATTTTGTTGCTGCAGAAGACAGCCCTTGTCACAAAGGTCACACATATGTAAATTGGTCATGCACGTGAGCCATAATGGCTTTGCCTTTCTTGTTCTTGATACTTATAATTTGTTGCTGTGCAATACCTTGTACTAATGAACAACTGGAAAAGTTTCCCGTTACGTGTATCAGTATTACCTTTTCTTCCTATTTTACTTTGCTGGGCCTTACAATGAAACTGGTGCTAAATTTTACCTTTGTTTCTACCATACTTGGAGGGTTTCCAGTTATTAGTATTACACTGTTTGTCATGCGTCCTGCTGCTGAGGAGTATATATGTATGTTAAAGCTGCAGTGTGTAATTGATTTCTCCATTCAGGGTTCGCGATAAATGATAACCGGTAATTACGGGCATTTTTTACCATTTGTGAACAGAGAATACCGGAAATTATACATTGTAAACAAAGGTGGGGTTTTTTTGTTGTTGTTTTTTCCTTTGTTTTTTTCATGGTATTTGTTTGTTTTTTGTCAAATAAATGGCATTATATGAAATCTCACTGTTGTTCGAATTTTGATCTCTGCCACAGTCTCTAGTGGCGTTAGTTGTTTAGAATGAACTGCTTTCTCACTTCAGAAATATTGGTTGACCAGCCTCTGTCGCTGTGCTTGGCCTGCATTGCGTCGAGCTCTTTCGGCAAGTGCATTGTGATTTACAGCTGGGTTGTCAGCATTGTTGTCTTGTTCACCTTCCTCATCATTATCATCATCATCAGAGTCAGAGTCAGGAGGGTCAAGTCCAAGGCGCGTAGCACGGTTGTGTAGCCAGAGACAGACTGTTATGACCTACATAAAAGTAAAAATGCATTATAATAACACCTTAATATCCTGCTGATAAAATTGCAGTATAATGATGCTTCGCTATTCTTTATTAGGAAATGGCAAACCACAACATTGCATGTAACCGTTCTGTCAGTCCAACAGTTTTAAATAGAACAGTACTGTGTGCAGCTGAAAAATTCAACAGTACTGTGTATTTATGCACTACAACAATTGTAATACACTTTCATGCTCCCAAACTTCCATATCTAAGGTCAGCTTAAATTTGCTATCAGTTGTAGAGTACGTGTTTGCTGTTGCATCGTTAAAACTGCCAGACTGTAACTTTGACAATATCATAATGAACGACCAGAGTTGGTGGCTTATTAACAGAAAAGCTGACCAGGAGAATTATAGTCAATATACAACAATCAGAACAAATGTATTAAAAAAAACATTACCTGGCAGGCTCTTGGTGGTTCCAGCCTAAGACCACATCGCAAACAATGCCACCTTCTCTTCGCTACTCCGATGCAGCGCTCAATGGTCGTTCTTGTTGAACTGTGTGCAAAATTGTAGTTCCTTTCGCTTTGGGTGGCAGGATTGAGGATTGGGGTCATACGCCAGTCACTGAGCATATACCCGCTGTCACCAAGGATCAGGCCTTTCAGTGGTTTCCTAAAAAACATAATGACAATGCATAATTCAAGCTGGACATAAAAACAGCCAAAAATGGATCCACACCTCTTTCCCAAATGGGACCAACAAAAATAAAAACCATGCAAATGCCAAAAATGCATTTGTAGGCTGGTTATGAGAAACTTGTAACAAGTACTACAACACAAAATGAAATCTAGTCCAAATATAATTTTAACTGTTATAATTAGTAATACATATTTTGCAGTGGCTCGTTCACTTTCTGCTCTTGCCCTTTTTCCCCTCCAGCACAAATCCCTGCTATGCACAAATACCTTGGAGACTCAAATGCTCTGAACAGCGCAGACTCTCGTAGGATGCGTGCATCATGCACTGACCCTGGCCACTTGGCAATTACATTGATGAATATCAAGTCAGCATCACATATCACCTGGAGCAAACAGATATAGTTGATTCGGATTTCACACAGAATCTACACACAGTTTCAAATTATTATTATTATTACTTCATTGACAAATTTTCATGTTATTGGTTGTAAATATGAAGTTGAAAAAGATGCAATTGAGCTAATAAACTAAAATCTAAACTTATTTCCCTGAAATCTACTTTCAAAGTGATAAAACATACACACATCAACAGAAGCATTCATGCTACACCAAAGTGCCTGAAACTATGAGTAATCTGGGAATTACTGTGAACAGTAGCCGACAGCGAAAGTATTGAAAGCAATGCAGCACACCCAATCACACAATTTTTTTCTGAACTAGTCTCACCTGCACATTGATGGAGTGGAAATTTTTCCGATTAACATATTCATGCTCTGCTACTGTTGGTGCCTGGATCCTGACATGGGTACCATCAATGCAGCCTATTGTGTTTGGGAAGCCTGGATTCATCCTGAAATAACAGGTAGAAAATGCATCAGGTGTGAGAAGATAATAGCCATGCCACTGACAGAAGAGAACATGGCTAAGACCTATTTCCATTAACTGCACTCACCGTATTTTAAATTGAGATTGTGTGAAACAATAATCATGACAAACGAAGAGCTATTTTACAAAGAAACACAATAGTGGACATAATAATGTATGGCCAGCAATGAAATTATGTGAACATGCAATTGCTGGAATGAAATGTACCACAAAAACAGCACATATTTACACATGTCTATATTAAAGACATTCAAATGCCTTAACAGGCTCTTTTTTTTTAAACACGTCTAATGATTTATTACATAATTATTACTACTCTGACATGCTCACAGCATATACTTTCTTTTTTTTTTTTCTTCTTTTTTTTTTTTTTTTTTTTTGGGGGGGGGGGGGGGGAGCTACAACAGTGAATGCGCAGCATACATGAATAAGTGTGTGGAGGGAAGGATGTGGGAACACAACCTTAATGACACAGCAACTGTGTACATAACAAATCTAAGGAGCTGAGGGCAACAACAATGACAATTATTCAATATATATATATATATATATATATATATATATATATATATATATATATATATATATATATATATATATATATATATAATACGAACACTGTGGAATTACCAGTTAAAACACTGACCCCAACAGCACCTATGCCTCCTGTATAAAAATGCTGTGTGTAGTACTTTACTAGTACTGTCAATTTCACTAGAATTACTCTTGGTTAAGATCAAATTAAAATTAAAATCAACTGAACACGCATTTGTTTTTGTAATCTGACATGTTGCGCAGAGGTCTATCAATGTGACGGGTGTGTTGTCTGTTTTCAAGGTGCCTATTAAGTATCATTCAATATGCTTTCAGTCATAAAGCTGATGCATGTCACCTTAATATTTGATTCATACCAAATAATGCCTACCTGTAAAACTTGGCCTTTATGTCATCTGCCTCCCGTTGAGAGGCTGGCAAGCGAATCTCCTGTGGCAGTCTTCTCAGGATGGCCTCAGTGACGCGAGCGATGGTTCTTGACGCTGTAGATTCGTGTACTCCGATCATTTCGGCGACAACATCAAGAAACGTCCCCGTCGCGTAAAATCGGAGCGACAGTAAAACTTGTAACACCGGGGTCAAAGCGCCCTTTCGCTGCAGGCCGTATGCAATGTCATTTGTAAGTTCGTCTGTCAGTGCTAGAATGTCCTCTCGCCTAAATCGGAATTTTCTGTACACTTCAGTGTCGTTAAACAATTCCAGCGGATGTGTCCGATCACGGCGGAAAACTCGGTTCCTGCGAATTGCTCTTCGCTGTCGAGCGCCCAAAATGATAAAAGCAGCCATTTGTTTCCACGGTAACTTCGGAAGTAAGCGAATGTACTCATGGGGTCCCTCTGTAGTAAATCACGCCCAAGTTACTTCTCCGTTAACTTCCGAAGTAAGCGTAACTTCCGACCCATGCAAGCGGAAACGAGGCGTTTACTTCTGGAATAGCCAATTACTTCGGAAGTAAGGACTTACTTCATCGCTATGCAAGCGGCCCCAGGTAGGGTGGGAAGCTGGATCTCTAATAATTCATGGAAATTTAAATTTAAAAAACTTAAAACGTCAGTTGTCATTTGACAGAAAGGTATACTTTTTACGTAAAAATGACAACTGATGTTTTATTGTATACCATACAATGCGCACACATGCAGATACCTCCCAGTGTTATGCCGCGCCGCACAAACAAATGCATGAACGAATTTTGCTACTGCAGAGCGATCTCTAGATAAGTCATTCATTACATGTTGATGTACGACTCTATTTTACGTTGTAGTCATTGTTCATAGGCAAGCCTAGCGCCAAAATAGATCTAAAGTGCTCTAGATAATGACTGATGAAAACCAGTTTAGCTCATTCGAGACGAACGGCTTCCGCCGCGTATCCGGATGCCGTTCGTCTCGAATGAGTTAAACTATGTGAGTGTTTGCGTATTTTGTATTTAAAGACACACTTTGCTTGATTAGACTGCGATCATCATTCACAGAAACACTGATTCATAGAGTTTGGAACTGATCTTTAATGTGTCGTACTGTAATCCAGGGTGAAACAGGACGAGTTGAGATGGAATATAAAACTATATACATGTTCTGAAGATAAACGGGGATCATATGTGAATCATCACTCGGACTTTCACGAGTAAGAGGATACTGATTTTTAAGGAATATCTTTCTGTTAGCTTGATGATTGCGTTTTGATATCGAAAGTAGCGGCCATCTTCCAAATTTCGTTTTGCTGATTGGCATGTTCTTGGTCACAGGAGCGACCTAAAAAATGTCCCGGCTCGTTATCGGCCATGCACACTTTTGTAAATACTGAAATACCTAATCACTGCTGACTTATTATAATAAAATTTTCAATGTGGGTGTTTTGTTATTCATTGTTTGCACTTTTCGTGTGTGTGTGTGTGTGTGTGTGTGTGTGTGTGTGTGTGTGTGTGTGTGTGTGTGTGTGTGTGTGTGTTTGCGTGCGTGAGTGTGTAGGAGCGTGCGTGGGTAGGTGGGTGTGCGAGCGTGCGTGTGTATGTGCGTGCGTGCGTGTGTATGTGCGTGCGTGTGCGTGAGTGTATGTGCGTGTGAATGTGTGTGCGAGCGTGCGTGGATGGGTGGGTGTGTGTGTGTGCGTGCGTGTGTAGGCGCGTGCGTGCGTGCGTGTGTGTGTGAGTCCGTAGGTGCGTGCTTGGGTGGGTGTTTGTGCGTGCGCGTGTATGTGGGTGCGTGTGTATGTGCCTGCGTGCGTGCGTGGTTGGGTGGGTGTGCGTGCGTGCGTGTGTAGGTGCGTGTGTGTGCGTGCTTGCGTGTGTATGTGCGTGCGTGCGTGTATTTGTGTTTTAACCTATTTAACGCAAAGGCCGCATATCACAAAATGTGGAGGTGTCATCTGACAACTATGTTGCAGGAGATGGATCAATCTATATAATTAACGGTTAGTACAAGATTAGCTTGGCGAGATTATTATGGTCGATCCATCTCCTTGAATAGTAATGCGGGGCTAAACATGGGTTAATTTTAAAATTTTCAACTTCTAATGAGTTTAGTTATTGGGGTTTAACGCCGAGCAAAATTCCTAATGAGTACTGCTCTAATTATTGCAATGCATTTTAATTTGGGATATCGTTGTTGTCGTTGATGACCAGCCAGCTTGATTCTCAGCTTATCTCGCCCAACTGTTTGAACTTCTTTTAACCTGCAACAAAAATGTCTTCATGTAAACATGTACCTATCCTCTGGTAACTAGCACGTACAAAAACACAGCGCTGTGAAGACAAAACAAGATGAGGATTTCATCCATAAGTCTACCGTCTATTTTGGAGCTCCGATGCGTTTATCTTTTAAAAACATTCAGAGTTGTTCATATTTGTAGGCTTATTATGCTGATCCATTTCCCTACTCTCGAATCCAACCTCTGGTCAACATACACGTCGGGGCACTCAAATAAATACGGACACGCGGCGCTTCTCGCCATTAGTATGCTCTGTGGGCTCGTAAAGCGACTGGAATCCATTTCCTTCTACTCTATACCACCCTCTGACCCACACACACACTGGCACACAGAAATAAAGACTAGAACACGGCAATTCCCGCCATTCGTAAGCTCTGTGGTTTGGCATAGCATAGCTATTCTGACAAAGAACAATAGCACGAGCTGCGAAATGACGTCACTTCAAGCTTCATGGCATCATTAGTATCAAGACGCCGTGTTCATAGTGACGACTAATAGACGTCATCATCGCAGTAATAACATTTGACGTATCATAGGATTAACTTTGCAATTTTCTTGCTGATTTTCATGCCTAGAGCTTTCAGGTCACAATCTGACCTAATCCTATCCCAGGGCCGTGACAAATAGCAGGCTTATGCAAACACTGTTATGAAAAAGCATGCGGGTATTAATGAGATGATAGCTTTTATCATAAAAAAATTAAATAAATTATATCAGATGTTTTACAAATGACTCCGAAAAAATGGTGCAGAAAATTGTCTGGTTTTCACACCTAGAGCACACAGGTCACATTTGACCTCATCGTACCCGACAGCCAAGACAAACTGTTGGCTTATGTAAATACCATATGCGAAAAATCATGCGATTATTAATGAGAAGATTGTTTTGTTCGTAAGCAAGATTTAATTGCTTTAACATTCACCCATATAATTCGTGAAATTAATCCAGAAAATTGAAAAAAGGTTTTCAAAATATATTTAATTATCACTCAAAAGGTTAAGAATATATTAGGAACAATACTGGTTAACGAACGCATTACATATTTCCCTTTTATCTAATCATATGCAAAATGTCTAGCAAAAATACGAAAAATTAGGGACTCCAGTACGGATCAACCTGTTTTTGTGAAACGGCGATTTTCTTGCCAATGAGCATCTTAATCAAATCATCGAAGAAATGATCTCGAGATAATTCTTTTAAGGACAATATCCTAAACATTTCAGCGTGTCTGTCTTCAAACGCTTTTTCTAGTCGCTGTCACACACACACACACACACACACACACACACACACACACACACACGCACACACACACACACACACACACACACAAACACACACACACACACACACACACACACACACAAACACATAAATACATACATTACGGCGCTTTGGCGCCAAAAGACATTCTCCATCTAGGTTTGCTTAGCTAAACGTGACGTCATTTTATCTTGTTACTTCTTTTCCAGGATTTCTGTCCAGCACGCCAAAAACGTTATGTACTTGCTCCGGAATGCACTCCGATTAGTCCTATCTCAAACCCTACCGATTGTTCAATACGGTAGACCCCAAAAACAACAACCATACCCATCTATCAATAAGCATTAAAAAGTCCACTTTGTGAAAGACGAGATTTTCATTTCAACCCATTACATACTGAGGCTGATTTTTATAATTTTCTTCCGCTACATTTCAGATTACAAGATAGATCAACCATTTTAGTTTAAAAGTAGTGCCAGAATAGCTTGGCGCCAAGCTATTCTGGCACCACCTTTGAACTATATCTGTCAAATTTATGTAAGTCAGGAGTGTATCAGAATGAAAAGGGTTCATAATCACGGACTTGCTGCGTTTTGCTTTCCCAGAGCAATGAGAGAGAACAGATTGCCTACAAGAACTGAAATCATCAGATGGAACGTTTAGAGTCACATGTATTTAGATCTGCGCCGAAAATATGGCTCTTTGGTCACATCGTCCCGTTGGCTGTCGGTAGCGGTTTTTTGTCACGATGATTTCTGTAGGAAATCCTGTAGGAATCATGGTGACAAAAACCGATACCCACAGCCAAAGGGTTAACATGGTGTACTTACCGCTGCGCTGTCCACAGTCGTCGCCATAGAAACCTTTAGGACAGCTGCAGGTGTTAGGAGTGCACGTACAGAAGCCGGTGACCGACAGACAAGGCGAAGTAAAATATTGGATGCACTGACCGCCATTTTTGCATGGCGGGCTGCAGACAGCTGTACAGAACGACACGTAGATTTGTCCATGAGCCAGCGATAACTACCGTGCATCACCCAACTCCACCCCCTCGTCCCCTATCTTGTAATAGTCCACGAGCCAGAGCTGATCTACCACTTGTATTCAAAATGTCTGAGGGCAAAGGAAACGACCAATATATCCCAAATCAACATTTTAAACGGTGAGTGAGTATAGATTTCTTTACGTCCCGCAAGCGACAAAGGCCTTCTCAGGACGTGAACATTTTAAACGGGAAAAAAATCACATAGAATTTATCATAATGGATTCTTCATTTTTTTCACTATTATGCTCACATTATTGAAACTAAATGGGTAAAGAGAGGAACAAATGAGGGGAATGGTTGTAGTTAGGGTTTTTTTCTAATTGATTTTGTGTATTTTTACAACTTGGGTTTACAAAATCAGCGACTGTGGCTCTCATAGAGATCGCAACATCACCTAGTCCATTTTATAGTACTTCTGACATCCTGTTCTAATGACATCCTAAAATGGACTGCCAGTGCTATAGAAAATTTCTAAATGCATCTGGCACATTATTTTATTTATTTATTTATTTATTTATTTATTTATTTATTTATTTATTTATTATTTTATTTTCACCGGGTGCACAAATATCTTAACTGTGAGTCAGCGCTTCAATACATTTTAATTCTTTTTTTGTGAAGCATTAATAACGTGTCTTAACACAATCGTGCCTGAGTATTCAGCAGTGGAGGGGAGCGGTGAAAGGGGGGAGGGTGCACGGTTGTCAACTCAGGCTCTGGACTAAATGAATGGATGGGTGTAGTGAATGAGTAAGTAAGTGATGGACAGATGGTCAGGATGAATGGTTGGACAGATGCATGGCGGACCGATGTGTGGCTTGAGACAAAATGCGTATGCAAGTATACAGATCTAACGAAAAGAACCAATACATGAAAATGCAAACTACAAAGTGATATAAACGCGTCATTGAAAAGTATCCCTGCGTCGAATGTGCATGATACGCTGTATTTTTTTTAAGTATTATCTTCTATAGTACTGTTAAACTATCAAACTTTAGGTACGAGTTGTAAGTTTACCTCCTTATGACAATTTTATAGAAAGCTTGATAAAATTGTTAATTTCAAGTCATAAACAAAATATCACTTATTTGAAAACAACAAGTGGGTTTTAATGACAGTTGACTTTTTCCCCCTTCAACACTTCTCTCTTAAGAACACTAATAGTTATCTTAAGGTCAAAGTACTCTGGCGCACTGTAATTTCAAATCCAAACAACAAAAAACGGCTTTAGGAATGACTTCTTAATGTCCCCTTGGCTCTAAGCCCTTCAATGCCTACCCTGCACAAGCTATCCTAACATTCGTTTTTATCGTTTAAAGAACGTAAGTATGCATCCGTACTTGTATGTTTTGACAAAATAACCTCTCTTGTCTGCATCCTTAAACCAAGTGCGTGTTTGAAGGGTTGCAAGCAGCCACGGATGTGGAAAGTCCAGTCATATTTGTCTCTCTCTTGGCTTGACTTCGCGAACGAAGATTCTATAGGACTTTCCCACGATGTCTGCAGGCATGTTCGTGGCTGCGAAGGCCAATCCGGGACAAGCAGGATCGACCGCAGTGGCTGCAGGGGAAGGTCTGGTCAGGGTTCTGAGTTACGACAACTCTGTTTTTTCTCCTGAGACGCTTGTCCATAAGGTTAGCTCTGCGAGAGTCCTCAAAGGAGACAGCTGCCTTGTAAATGGTGGAGCGCCAGGTGTCGCGGTCCGCAGCAAGCGAAGACCACTGGCGGTGGTCGATTTGACAGGCACTAAGTGACTTCTTGAGACCGTCTTTGTATCTCTTCTTTGGTGCCCCTCTGTCTCGGTGTCCAGTGGCGAGCTCGCCGAACAGAGTGATCTTGGGTAGGCGATGATCCTCCATCCTGGAGACGTGCCCCGCCCAGCGAAGCTGTGTCTGCAGCACCAAAGCCTCGATGCTCACAGTTTCCGCCTGTTCAAGGACCTCGACGTTGGTGACATAGTCACTCCAGTGAATGCTGAGTATGGTACGCAGGCAGCGCTGGTGAAAACATTCAAGGAGTCGTAGTTGGCTGCGGTAGAGGGCCCAGGACTGGGAACCATACAGCAGGGTGGTGAGGACGACAGCTCTGTACACGCTGATCTTGGTGCCTTTTTTCAGCTGTTGATTGTGCCACACCCGCTTGAATAGTCGTCCGAAAGCACTGTTCGCTCTTGCCAGCCTGTAGTCCATCTCTTTGTCCAGCTTGGCATCTGACGTGATGATGCAGCCAAGGTAAGTAAACTGGTGTACAGACTTCAGTTCAGACTCGTCGATGGTGATGTGGGTAGGGCGATGCTCTTCCTTGGGTGCTGGCTGATGAAGGACCTCTGTCTTTTTCAGACTGACCTCGGGTCCAAAGAGCTGGGCAGCATCTGCAAAGCAGGACGTGATGCGCTGCAAGGCTCTCTCTCTCTCTCTCTCTCTCTCTCTCTCTCTCTCTCTCTCTCTCTCTCTCTCTCTCTCTCTCTCTCTCTCTCTCTCTCTCTCTCTCTCTCTCTCTCTCTCTCTCTCTCTCTCTCTCTCTCTCTCTCTCTCTCTCTCTCTCTCTCTCTCTCTCTCTCTCTCTCTCTCTCTCTCTCTGTGCAACGAGCGCAGCGTCATCAGCAAAGAGCAGTTCACGAATCAGTCGGTCTAGGGTTTTGGTGTGGGCCTGCAGTCGTCTGAGGTTGAACAGGCTGCCATCGAGACGATACATGATGTACACTGCGTCGTCATCGTCGAGGTCCACTGTGGCCTGCTTCAACATCATGCTAAAGAAGATAGTGAAGAGTAGCACTGTGCCATATTTGTACTGAACAGCGAAACCTAGACTGACCTGCGCTCACGGGTTTTCACTATTCACCGTCACACAAAATGCAGCATCATGCCATAACAGTTGGTCTTCAAATATGATATGTTCATTAGCACTGAGAACAACAACAACAACAACAACAACAACAACAACAACAAAACATGCAGGGGCCCAAAGGACATTTTGTTTTGTATTGTCGTCGTTCTGGTGATGCTTTCTGCACCCATGATTGAACAGCCAAGCAATGCGTTTTCAGATAGCCTGTTATAAATGACTGGAGTATGCATTTCTGATTTTGTGGGCAGACTCCCAATATGTACTATACCTATCTTGAAACTGCACTGATATGATTAATTCCACAATAATTCATTAATTTTCATCGCCTTTTCTTAATATAATTGTAAGATCAGTATGTGGATACACTCGAGTGCTAGAGTTTTTTAATAAAGAATGTATTAGCGACGCAATTTAGCCATCCTAAGTCATCAGGGACCCTAGGGCACGTAAAGAAGACATTCCTGAAACTTTTCTTGGTTATCCAATTAGAGTAATTCTTAATGTTCTGACCTTGGGTATCCAATTAGAGTAATTCTTAATGTTCTGACCTTGGGTATCCAGTTAGAGTAATTCTTAATGTTCTGACCTTGGGTATCCAATTAGAGTAATTCTTAATGTTCTGACCTTGGGTATCCAATTAGAGTAATTCTTAATGTTCTGACCTTGGGTATCCAATTAGAGTAATTCTTAATGTTCTGACCTTGGGTATCCAATTAGAATAATTCTTAATGTTCTGACCTTGGGTATCCAATTAGAGTAATTCTTAATGTTCTGACCTTGAGTATCCAATTAGAGTAATTCTTAATGTTCTGACCTTGGGTATCCAATTAGAGTAATTCTTAATGTTCTGACCTTGGGTATCCAGTTAGAGTAATTCTTAATGTTCTGACCTTGGGTATCCAGTTAGAGTAATTCTTAATGTTCTGACCTTGGTATCCAGTTAGAGTAATTCTTAATGTTCTGACCTTGGGTATCCAGTTAGAGTAATTCTTAATGTTCTGACCTTGGGTATCCAGTTAGAGTAATTCTTAATGTTCTGACCTTGGGTATCCAGTTAGAGTAATTCTTAATGTTCTGACCTTGGGTATCCAGTTAGAGTAATTCTTAATGTTCTGACCTTGGGTATCCAGTTAGAGTAATTCTTAATGTTCTGACCTTGGGTATCCAGTTAGAGTAATTCTTAATGTTTTGACCTTGGGTATCCAGTTAGAGTAATTCTTAATGTTCTGACCTTGGGTATCCAGTTAGAGTAATTCTTAATGTTCTGACCTTGGGTATCCAGTTAGAGTAATTCTTAATGTTCTGACCTTGGGTATCCAGTTAGAGTAATTCTTAATGTTCTGACCTTGGGTATCCAGTTAGAGTAATTCTTAATGTTCTGAACTTGGGTATCCAGTTAGAGTAATTCTTAATGTTGTGACCTTGGGTATCCAGTTAGAGTAATTCTTAATGTTCTGACCTTGGGTATCCAGTTAGAGTAATTCTTAATGTTCTGATCTTGGGTATCCAGTTAGAGTAATTTTTAATGTTCTGACCTTGGGTATCCAGTTAGAGTAATTCTTAATGTTCTGACCTTGGGTATCCATTTAGAGTAATTCTTAATGTTCTGACCTTGGGTATCCAGTTAGAGTAATTCTTAATGTTCTGACCTTGGGTATCCAGTTAGAGTAATTCTTAATGTTCTGACCTTGGAGTACACGGTATTAACCAGTTCAGTGCCCGTGGACGGAAACTGTTTTTCTGCAGTCTTTGTCAGTTCAACATCAACAAGTCCAAAGTATCCTGGGAACATGATTCAAAGTGGTGGCAGTAAAAGGCATTGATCCTCAAGGACCCCCGCAACAGCGGAGGCTCATGAGGATCTATACCTCTTGCAGTTGGATGTGTTCACATTTTTCCGGTACTGAACGGGTTAAAACACGGTACCACCTGAAGACATCAACATGAATTAAGTCACAATTGTGTGAGAACATTATGTTCGGTTTCCAAAACACACACACACACACACACACACACACACACACACACACACACACACACACACACACACACACACACACACACACACACACAGAGTCCATTTTTATTTTGATTTCGTAAGTACACAAAAAGCTTGACAGTAATATTCCGTAATTCCTGCGTGGGCGATAAAAACAAGATGAGGATTTCATCCCATGGTCTACCGTATTGGTTGGAGCTCACGTGCGTTTTTCTTTTAGGAACATTCAGAGTTATTCATATTTTAAGCTTATCCTTCGGATCAATTTCCTTCCTCTCTAAGCCAATATAAGCCAATCTCTGATCAACGCACATGCCGGCTTACACAAATAGAGACCGACAAACGGCCCTTCCCGCCATTAGTACGATCTGTGGGTTCATTAGCGACATGAATTCTCAAGTAGAATAGCACGCGCAGCAAAATGACGTCACTATAAACTTTACATCATGGCATAGCTAGTCTCACGACGCTGTGTACACTGTGAAGCATTTGATTATTCACGTCACTCATCTGAAAGCCACGCCGCCTCTTCCAGGACTAACTGTTTTCTTCCACACAACCTCTGCCAATAGTTGCCAGCGATGACTTTTTAATTAAAGTATATATTGGATACACAACCTGTAAAAATCAATATTTTGTTATTTAAATAGTAGAAGAGGTTCTGTCAAGGCTGGATTACCAACTGATCTAGCTATCTAAAAATCCAAGCGAATAGAACAAAAAATAACGGACACTTATGAATCACTTAAGGAAAAACGTCTCCAGCGCCCGCCCAAAGAAAGATGGAATCAATCTGACACTTTACTTCGATAGAGGATGTGTTGATACAGCTTAGGTGTTACGATTGTGGTTGTGTTATCCTGTGAGACCGTGCATGTGTTTATCGTAGGAAACGATCTGATATTTTTTTGGAGCTATCATGGTTATGTTTCACGTTCCTTTTTATTAAGATTTTCTTTTGTTCGTGAGTAGAGCCGATTTCGTTTTGTTAAGTTTAGTCCAGAACGTTCTAGAAGGGTCGCACTGTCTAGTGACCTCGTATGTGTGACGTCTAGTAGTTGGCAACAGTTCGTAACTTTTCGCTACATTTTGTTTTTCAGTGCGCGTGAATTGAGCAGCCTTTATTTTGTTTTGGGAATGTTCTCGTACTTTCTAGAGCTATCATAGAACGTGGTGATAGGGCTAACATATTTTTATGTGTCTTCATTATACATTAGGATTTAGAGCTGACGTGAGCAGCCGAGTTTTTGTAGCCTATTTTAGTGATTCCAGAAGATTCTTATTTATGAGTTTCAGTTGCGTATTTCGTTCCGATTGGTTGCATTGTATTATTTCCGTAGATGATTTTAGAATTAGGTAGTATATATAAGGAGGGCGCTGGGAAAGCCCGTTCGTACATTGTCTTGCTTTGTCAGTTGTAGAGACACGCAGTTTATTGGGAGAGACGCTGTGTATGAGAAACTTTGTGTCGCAGTGTGGACATTGCAGAAGAGACTTTGTATCAGTAGTTTCTGCATTTGAAAGTGCATTTCTGTGTGGATATCGCATTGCTGAATTAAATATTGTTGGAACTGTTACTCCAGTATTGTCTACATCCTAAAGCCACGTGTGACAGATTGCAGCTGAACGAGGTTTATTTTAAAGAACCTTACGTGCGTGTGTCTGGTGTGTTTATCATACTACGACTACAACTCCACCACGTAACATTTTGGCACCTCCGACGGGATCTCTTCAGTTGATTCAGTGGAAAGGGTAGCAGGAGAAAACAGCCAGCAGTGAAAAGCAGAGATGGCGACATCGGAAATGGAGACATTCCTGAAAATTGGAAAGGAATGTGGACTCGAAGGAGCTCAACTCCTCGAGTTTGTAAAGGAGAGAGAGAAGGAGAGACTGGAGAGAGAGGAAAGGAAACGAGAGAGAGAAGACAAGGAGAGACTGGAGAGAGAAAGAGAAAAGAGACTTGAAGAAGACAAGAGATTGGAAAGAGAAGAAAGAGCCAAAGAACGTGAAATCAGGAGACTCGAAATCCAAGCAGAAGAAGCAGAGAAACAGCGAAGAGAGGCAGAGAAACAACGAGAAAAGGAGCGAGAAGAGGCGGAGAGGCAACAGCCCGTGCGCCAAAACTTCCACCTTTCATTGAAAATTCAGATAGGATGGACGCTTATCTGGAGCGATTCGAGCGCTTCGCAAATAGCAACAATTGGAAACAAGAGACTTGGGCTATTAAATTGAGCGCACTTCTAACTGGCAAAGCGCTTGAATTTTACACTCGCTTACCAAGAGAGGAAGCCGAAGATTATACGCAGTTGAAAGCCGCCCTGTTGAGACAGTACGACTTCACTGAAGAGGGTTACAGGCGACGATTTCGGAACTGCAAGCCTGAAGAAGGAGAAACACCCGGCCTATTCATTGAAAGAATCAGAAGCTACCTGGAGAAATGGATAGAGCTGGCTGGCCTAAACAGAGAGTACCAAGACCTGTGCGACCTCATCATCAAAGAACAAGTTTTCAGCGCATGTTCTAAGGACCTGGCCGCCCACCTCAGAGAGCAAAAAGAACAGTCACTAAAGGCCCTGGCCGACCTCGCTCAAAGACACCTTGACGCTCACAACATAAAGTTCGGGTCCAGTAAGCCGCAGCGTGAGTCTGAACCAGCAGAGGACATCCACAATGTCAGAGACAGCCCGAAATACATGCCGGTGGAGAACCTGACATGTTATCTCTGTGCAAAGAAAGGTCACAAGGCGATACGGTGTCCGTCTAAAGACATTCCCCGAGGCAACAACATCAGAAGATCCAACCAAGATCGTGGGATAGCAGGTAGAAGCAGTACCACGTCTCAACACAGAGCTGCCGCTGTATTAGCCAATGATGTGACTTCTTCCAATGACTTGGAGTCTAGAGAAACGCGAGTGACACCAGAGCTGATCGAATCTTTCAGAAAGAATGGACGCATCCCAGTAGGAGATGGTGATACATTCATACCAGTCTCAAACATCGCGCTACCTGAGATTGAAGCGCCGAACATGCCGGTGGTGTCAGGATTCGTCGGCGACACACCAGTGAGAGTGCTGAGAGACACCGGTTGTAACTGTATCATCGTGAGAGAGAATTTAGTAGCTGAAGATCAGAAGCTACATGAGTCGACAACCCTCGTTCTGGCCGATGGAAGTGGAAGAGTCACCCCACTTGCCAAGGTCAGTGTCAACACCCCGTACCTGACAGGAGAGGTGAAGGCGTTGTGTGTAAAGACCCCAGTTTATGATCTTATCATCGGAAATGTTAACAGCGCCAGAAACCCAGACGATCCAGATCCAGAGTGGAGATCTGAAACCTGTGCAGTTACTACAAGAGGTCAGGAAGGGAAGAGCCACCATACCATTCCTCTAAAAGTGACTGATAACATACATGCAGTAACGATGATTCGAGACACGTTAGAGGAAGAGAAGCGCACGGCGTTGAAGCAACTGCAAAATCAGGTGGATGCGACTGTGGACAACAAACGAGATGAGCGGGAGGCGGAACAGCGAGCAGCCATCGACCATCTGCGGCAAAAACAAGCGCATGAGTTGGACAGTCGGCGATACGATGCCGAGCGCCGCCACAATGATCAGATTAGGTCGCCGAAAAGCCAGGTGATCGAGGGTCGCGAGCGAGACGGAGCTCTTCTGAGACAGATGTCGGAGCTGCAGGAGGAGAAGGAGAGGAAGAATCAGGAGACGCTGATAGTCCAATCTACGGAGTTCGAGCATCGGTTTACACCTAACCCAGGGACAACAGATACCATCCAGCACAAGGTTAACCTGACATCGAACGAGCCGTTTCGTGACGAGCCGTGTCGTCGGCTTTGCAACACGAGTAAAGGACCGAGAAAGAATGTTCGAGAGACGCCAGACGTGAGATTCGACAGGGATTCCAGAACGCCAGTTGTTATCGCGAAGGAACAAGAGAGATACAATTTGGTGTGTATGAACTATGACACTTTTCATAAGCCGACTGTGTTCGACCCAGGACCAGTAACTCTTGAACTGTGAGAACTGTGAACTATAACATGTGATTTGGTTTTGTTCCAGAAACAAACTTTGACATTATTTTTAGTTTTAACCAAGGATTCGAAGAACTTTGGAGCGGTCTACCTGAGCAGAGCAGTTTAGATGAACATTTCTGTGATCAGAATAATTTGATGAAACATTTTGATGCTCAGGACGGTTTACAAGACTGTGAGACAATTATTTTGATTTCATTTTGATGTGAAATTTTTATGGTTTTGTGTAGGTTTACACAGCCACAACCGTATTTTAAGATTTTGTGAAATTTCATTCTAAAGAGGGGGGTAATGTTACGATTGTGGTTGTGTTATCCTGTGAGAGCGTTCATGTGTTTATCGTAGGAAACGATCTGATATTTTTTTGGAGCTATCATGGTTATGTTTCACGTGCCTTTTTAGTAAGATTTTCTTTTGTTCCTGAGTAGAGCCGATTTCGTTTGTTAAGTTTAGTCAGAACGTTCTAGTGACCTCGTATGTGTGACGTCTAGTAGTTATCAACAGTTCGTAACTTTTCGCTACATTTTGTTTTTCAGTGCGCGTGAATTGAGCAGCCTTTATTTTGTTTTGGGAATGTTCTCGTACTTTCTAGAGCTATCATAGAACGTGGTGATAGGGCTACCATATTTTTATGTGTCTTCATTATACATTAGGATTTAGAGCTGAAGTGAGCAGCCGAGTTTTCGTAGCCTATTTTAGTGATTCCAGAAGAGTCTTATTTATGAGTTCAGTTGCGTATTTCGTTCCGATTGGTTGCATTGTATTATTTCCGTAGATGATTCTAGAATTTGGTAGTATGTATAAGGAGGGCGCTGGGAAAGCCCGTTCGTACATTGTCTTGCTTTGTCGGTTGTAGAGACACGCAGTTTATTGGGAGAGACACTGTGTATGAGAAACTTTGTGTCGCAGTGTGGACATTGCAGAAGAGACTTTGTATCAGTAGTTTCTGCATTTGAAAGTGCATTTCTGTGTGGATATCGCATCGCTGAATTAAATATTGTTGGAACTGTTACTCCAGTATTGTCTACATCCTTAAGCCACGTGTGACGGATTGCAGCTGAACGAGGTTTATTTTAAAGAACCTTACGTGCGTGTGTCTGGTGTGTTTATCATACTACGATTACAACTCCACCACGTAACATTAGGGCAAAGCCAAAAATCAGAAGTCAAGAGGGCATAAACGCAGTTTCGGTTTGAAAAAAATGACGGTTTGTGTCATATTAGGCACAGTGTGCCTAATTTGAAACACCATGTCTCCTATTATGAAACACTGTGAAATTTTATGTTTTTTCATGCTATCGTACATAATGCAGGAAATCTAAGGTTTGAGAACTCTTCTCCACACATTGCAGACTTGCATGCCATAGCAAAGGGACTTGCATATAATGAGCCATCCGTCGTCGGTCCATCCATCTACCATCCCTAGTCCCGCCATTTCTCATGAAAATTTGACATTGACATTTCTGTAAGATCATTAGAGCCACAGATTTTACAATTGGCACAATGAAGCTAAGTGATAAACCCCTTTAACTCGTGCCCATTCAACTGACCTGAATTTGATCAAGATCACAATGGTCAAAAATTCGCTCAAAATAAAACTACATCCATTTTCTCAGATGTTAATGCAAACTTTAACGTGAAACTTCGCATAGAGATAAGTGTTAGACAACACTTTCGTCACAGAGCAGCATAGTTAATCTGTTGTATTGGTCAAGGTTCATGAGAATTGAGAATATGTGTGATTGTGTGATTGTGTGTGTGTGTGTGTGTGTGTGTGTGTGTGTGTGTGTGTGTGTGTGTGTGTGTGTGTGTGTGTGTTTGTGTGTGTGAACGCTGCAATACAAATCGCAGAAATAAGGTTAGTGATAAGACTACCAATGCAAAATAATGTGATTGGCCCCTCTGAAAAGTCACAGGTTAGGCAAAGTGAAACGATGTGTGGGAAATATCTAAGCAAAAGAAACACTTTTTTTTCCATCGAAAACTTTACAACTCTAAACAGAAGACGATGCTGGTCATGCTACATGCATTTCGCCTGCTTAGAGCTATGTGAATACAAGAAAATTTCTAATTGACTCCGGATTCAGCTAAGGTGTGGACGCAAATTAATTTTTAGGCATGTCACGTCTGAAATGTTTGGTAGTGACACAAAGTGTTGGCACATGAATCTGGTTTACTCCAGATAGGCGAAACGTTTAACCAATAAAAGCTTTAGGCGGATACTGTCTTTAAAGCGACCTACTCCAGGCGGTAAAGGTTTAATTGGTCGCAGTATCTCCTTTATGTATGCTTTTAGTATGTCTTACAGTAATGCTGGACAAGAGGGCTACCGTAAATTATGCAGTTTGAATGGCGCAAAATTAAATATGTGTCTACTGTTCTCCATTGTACGCGGAAGTTCCTTGCGTTACGCTAAGATGCCAGTGCAACAAAATTTTGATAAGTGTGCTTACTCACATGAATTGTGAAGAGAAGGGTACAAACGTCTTAGCTGAGGCGATACAACATTGATAGCTTATGTATCGGCACATATTAGTAATAAAACCCTGCCATGGATTAGATCGATTAAAGCAAAACTGTCTTGCACATATCCGCCAATTTGGCAAACAAATATTAAATAAATCCAATTCGGTTTTGGGAACACGAGTTAATTCTCAACATTTTCAACGATTCTACAATGTATGGGAGGGACAGCTTAACTATTTTCGGGATGACATCAGGCCCCGAGGACTTTTTATTTGGTTGATTGATTGTACATTGTTTAACGTCCCGACAGCAACAAGACTTTCTCAGGACGTACCTGCACTGCTTGTGAAAAAAAAAAAAAACTAAACAGAACATCCGGTCCAATACGTTAAGTAAACCTACGCCATGGGGCCTAAATAAAGCTAAGACCATTTAGCAACACACATCCAATATCAAGAACTACAGGCAGCGCAGACAGTAGGGAGAGTTTTAAAAAGCCAAATACAGGTGAATGGACCAAGGGTAGACAGAAACACATGCCCCAGAATACAGTGGAGAACTCACCCTGTGGGTCTGACCAGGGTGATCCTGGGAACTAAAAAGTAGTTAACCCCATGCAAGTCCCCCAGGGCAGAAGGTTACTTATGAGTAAACCCTCTTCACGAACAGCTAGCATGTGTTGTTGAAGGGGGCTGTGCCCATTGTTCTTTGTTGACAAAACTCAGACACCAGATTAGAACGGTAATAAGTGTTATCCTGGCTTGACGAAATTAGAGATTCGGCAACAAAAAGAAAATGGCCATTGAATGTATCAGCAGTAAGATTAGAGGGAATGTTAGTTGCGGTACTTGGAGACCCTTAGTAAGTGTGTTTAGAAGGCGCCATATACTTTTATATAGTAGAAGTATCTTTGCTCTCTTTAACCGTGTCACGAACTAACTTTTTTCTTGCCTCTCTGATCATATTTTTAAAACAGTTACGCTGTTGCTTATATATTTAGTAAACATTTTGTTGCTGCGTAGATCGTTTCTAAGCTCCATCGCCTGTATGATTTCAGGACTAAGCCAGGGAGGAAGAGTGTTAGATTTTACCCTCTTCTCGCGTAGGGGAGCATGCTAATTAAGTACATTTTAGGAAACGAGAGTACCAAATACTAAGGGCGGCATTAGGATCATAGGACAGGAGCACGTCATTAAAATGAGTATTTTCTAGATCAAATAGAAATTCGTCTTTACTGAAGTGTTTGAATGTCTTATACGTTATAGTCGTATGGGTATTCTCTTTTGGTTTAGGGAGTTTATAAGACCAGGAGCACGCCACAGGATAATGATCACTAACACTAAGATTTGAGACATCAACGTCAAAGACGGCTTTGGGGTTATTAGTATAATGTGTAGACCATCGAAAGCCGTAGATGTCGTCATTGTACATGACTTCTATTTGTGGGTGCGGGTGTGGCTGGCCAAGCCAATCCTGGAGCCACACCTGCGAGGGCAATGGGGGCACTGGAACGTAGCTGTGGGGAGAGTCGACGCTGTCTTTCTGCGAGCTATGGCATCGTGATCCGTTCACGCCGATTGTATTTAAAGAGCGTGCAGGCTTTCCTAGTGGCGGCACGCCAGCCAGATCTTTCTTGTGCTTGCGCTTTAAGTTCCTTAACCGGAAAGACGCAGTACTTGAGGCTGTCTTTTATGCAGTCTTTGAAGCGTTTCTTTGGCCGTCCTTGCTTCCTGTGGCCTTTTGAGAGTGCACCATACAGGAGTTGGCGCGGCATGCGATAATCCTCCGTGCGTATGACATGACCTGTCCATCAAAGATGTGTCTCTATGATCAAGGCTTAAACACACACTTAGCCAGCATTGTCCAGGACTTCCAGGTTTGTCACCTTGTCTTGCCATTTGATGCCCATGAGTGAGCGCAGGGATCTCACGTGGAAACGTTCAAGCTGCTTGAGGTGCTTTCTGTACAGCGTCCATGACTCACAGCCGTAGAGGAGGCTGGGTGGACTACTGCCTTGTGGACTTTGATCTTGGTGGAGAGCTTGACGTTGTTATTCAACACACGAGTGCGCAGACGACCCAGGGCTTGGCTGGCTTTGCTGATGCGAGCTGCGATTTCCTTGTCGATAGTACCGTCAGAAGAGATGATGCTCCTCAGGTACCTGAACTGGTCGACAGTCTTCAGCTCGGTACCTTCGATATACACTTTGGGTGGGGTGGGGGGGGGGGGGAGGGTGTCTTGTGCCTAGGGCTAGTTGGTGCAGGACCTCGGGCTTGTTGAGGCTGATGGTGAGGCAAAACAGTCGAGAGGCTTCCGAGAAAATGTTAACGATGGTCTGGAGGTCAGACTCCGTGTGCGCCATCAGCGCACAGTCATCGGCAAGCAGCACCTCAAGGATGGTCTTGGTCCTGGCGTTCAGTCGACGGAAGTCGAAGAGAGAGCCGTCTAGTCTGTACTTCAGGTACACTCTCTTCTCAAGGTCGCGTACTGCATGGGTCAGGACACATGTGAAGAACAGGTTGAACATCACTGGGGCAAGAACACAACCTTGTTTCACACCGTTGGAAATGTCGAAGGGTGCGGAAGTGTCGCCGTTGGACTGGACAACTCCTACTATTCCATCATGGAAGAGGCGGATGATGTTGATGAACTTCCTGGGGCAGCCGAGCTTTTCGAGGATGACCCAAAGCGCTTCTCTGTTCACCGTGTCGAATGCTTTGGTCAGATCTATGAAGACAGCGCAGAGGTCCATGTGCTGCTCAATGCATTTCTCCTGGACCTGTCTAACAGAGAATACCATGTCGACTGTGCTGCGGCCGGATCTGAAGCCACACTGAGCCTCTAGGAGTGTTTCCTCAGATACAGAGCTGATCAGGCGGTTGAGACTCTCGCGAGGATCTTGCCAGCAATGGACAAAAATGATATCCCTCGGTAATTGGCACAGTCTGCTTTACTGCCCTTATTATTGAACAGGGAGACGATTGTAGCATCTCTAAATTCCTGTGGCATGTTCTCCTCTGCCAAGATGCATGTCCCAATGTTGAGAAAGGCTTCAAGGGTCTCAGGTCCAGCTGCTTTGAAGAGCTCTGCGGCGATGCCGTCAATGCCTGCAGCCTTGCCAGAGCTAGTTTGGTTGATCGCTTTCTTGACCTCGTCCAGGGTAGGCGGGAGGTCAAGGTCATCCAGTGTCGGCTTCTGGGGAATCATGTCCAGGACCGCGGGGTCGACAGTGGAAAGCAGGTTTAGCAGATTTGAGAAGTGTTCTCTCCAGTGCTCAGTGATGCTGCCTTTGTCCTTCAGCAAGGTCAAGCCGTCGGAAGAAAAAGAGAGGGGTTATGCTGGGTCTGGCAGGGTCGTAGACAGCTTTCATAGCGCTGAAAATCTCCTTGGAGTTGTTGGATTCAGCAACGTGTTCAAGTTCTTTTGCCTTGCTGTCCCACCAGGTGTCCTGCATGTTGCGGAGCTCTCTCTGGGTTTTTCTCTGGAGGTGTTTGAAGCGGTCTTTCTTGGACAGGGAGTTGATGTCGTTCTGCCACTCGATGATGGCACTGCGCTTTTGCTGCTCTAGTAGCTTGTTGATCTCTTCATTGTACTCATCGAACCAGTCCTGGTGTACCCTCTGCTTGGGTCCAAGCACGTCTTTGGCAGACTCCGTCACTGTCCCCTTGAACTGGTTCCACATTTCAGTTGGGTTGCCAGTCAACGGTCCGTGGGCAGTTAGCAGGTCATCAAGGAGGGACTGGAAGTTTTCCTTGACGTCCGGGCGCTTCAGCTTGGCCAGGTTGAATGAAGGTCGGGTGAGCTTCGGCCTCTTCTTGTGTGCTGGTGCAATGTGAAGGTTGAGGCTCCTCTCATGGCTCTGGTAATTCTGACATCACGAGTATCCCGCTTGCGGACAATGACATAGTCTATGAGATGCCACTGGTTTGACATGGGATGCATCCATGTTGTCTTGTACTTATTGGCCAGCCTGAAGAGGGTTTTGGTGATGGCGAGTCCATTCTCAGCGCACAATGTCAGCAGCAGCAGCAGGCCATTGCTGTTCATTTTGGCCAGCTCGTGCGGGCCCATCTGGCTTATTAGTATTTATGTAGTCTATAAGGGTGGAAGTAGTTGGAATAAGGTGGGTGATTTCACTAACTGTACGAAGCCAAACAGAGTTAACGTTGTGCCCCAGGCGGGGTGCGACTTAAGTAAATCTATATTAAAATCGCCCAATAAAAGAATGTCGACCTTCTATTTTAAAGCTCTGTCCCGGTTCAGACTAAACTGATCGTACCACTAAAAAATTGAGGCGGGATTTCTATATAAGAACCCAAATAATACAGGTTTTGATTTTGGACACTTAACTTCGACCCATACGCACTCCACCCGCACCGTAACTAGGTCGACGCGTCGATGAACTAAATGCTGGATAGAATTATGAATATAGACAGCGATGCCAGTTTGACGGGAGACAAGGGGACTCGTCTTACTTACTTACTTACGCCTGTCACCCCTCCCAGGGTATATGCCGTCGTCGAGAGACCTCCAGACTCCTGTCCTGTGCTTCTCCTTCGATTTTATTCCAGGTGGTTCCCAGTCTCTTGATGTCTGCTTGGAGGTCTCGACGCCATGTGTTTCTCGGCTTGACTCTTTTCCTCTTTCCCTGCGGGTTCCATGACAATGCCAGCCTAGTGATGCTGGACACTTGCTTTCTCAGACTGTGACCAATCAATCCCCATCTTCTTCGTCCAATTTCATTCTCTGCTGTTATCTGCTCTGTTTTCTATCAGAGTCTGACGTTGCTGTTCTTCTCTGGCCAGTGGATTTTAAGATTCTTCTAAGGCAACTGTTTATGAAGATATGTACTCTGTTGACTGTGGCGTTTGTCAACCTCCAATTCTCTACTCCATATAGGAGAACTGCTTTTACGTTTGAGTTGAAAATCCGGACTTTGGTGTGTTGTGACAGCTCTCTGGAACTCCACACTTTTTTCAGCTGAAGAAAGGCTGCTTTTGCTTTACCGATTCGTGCTCTGACATCTGCATCAGTGCCGCCTTTTTTGTCGATGATGCTCCCGAGATAGGTCAAGGATTCTACCTCCTCCAGCGGGGTGCCAGCAAGCAAGACTGGTTCTTCCCTGGTTGAGTTCAGCCTCATTGTCTTTGTTTTCTGTTTGTGGATGGTGAGACCCACTTGGGACGAGATGGCAGCAAGCCTTGTGGTCTTGTCCTGCATTTGTTGATGAGTGTGGGACAGTAAAGCCAAGTCGTCTGCAAAATCGAGGTCGTCAAGCTGTGTCCACAGTGTCCACTGTATTCCGCTTCTTCTCTGCTCAGTCGTCCTCTTCATGACCCAGTCTTTGGCCAGTAGGAAGATAAATTGAGACAGCAGACACCCCTGCCTGACGCCGGTTCTGATCTGGTGCTCTCTGGTGAACTGCCCTTCGTGGATCACGCGACATGTCATGCCATCGTAGCTGCTCTTGATCAGGCAGACGAGCTTTGTGGGTACACCATAGTGTCGTAGGAGTTTCAATAAAGTCTCTCGGCCCACGCTGTCAAATGCTTTCTCGTAATCCACAAAGTTGACGTACAGCGAGGAGCTCCATTCCAGGGAGTGTTCCACGATAATGCGGAGTGTGGCGATCTGGTCTGTACATGAACTTTTTTTTCTGAATCCTGCTTGCTGGTCTCTCAGCTGGGGGTCGACGGAGCTCTTCATTCTCTCCAGGATGATTCTGTTGAAGACTTTTCCTGGTACTGACAGCAAGGTGATTCCTCTGTAGTAGGAACACTTGCTGAAGTCGCCTTTCTTGGGAAGCTTGATTAGGTACCCCTCCTTCCAGTCAGCCGGCAACACCTCCTGTTCCCAGATCTTTCCAAACAGTGGATACAGCAGCTCTACTGTTGTCTCTAGGTCTGCTTTCAGAGCCTCCGCTGGGATGCCATCTGGCCCTGCTGCTTTGCCGTTCTTCAAAAATGCCACTGCTCTTCTGATCTCTTCCCGGCTGAGTCTGTCACAGCTGATGGGTAGGTCAGTCTCTGCTGGCTGGATGTTTGAAGGGTCGGGTGGGGTGGGTCTGTTCAGTAACTCTTCAAAATACTTGGCCCTTCTGTCGAGTTGGTCTGCTCTGTCTGCAATAGGCTTGCCTTCTTTGTCTTTTACTGGGCTTTCTGTATGGCCATACTTGCCTGACAATCTTCTGGTAATGTCATAGAGCTGTTTCATGTTGCCGCTGCCTGCTGCCTTTTCTGCCTCTGCTGCCAGGCTGTCTGTGTAGGCCCTCTTGTCTGCCCTGATATTCCTCTTCACCTCGCGGTTGGCTTCCGAGTATTCCTCCTGTTCCCTTGCTTTGGCTGCTCTCGTGCGACTGTTGTTGACAACTGCTTTCTTCTGCTTCCTCACTTCTATCTTCTTCAAGGTCTGTGCCGACAGCCAGTCCTTGTGGTGGTGTTTCCTGAACCTTACAGTGTCTTTGCAGCAGGGTTGGAAGATTTAACGATATAACGATTTAACGATTTAACAAATTAAATTTTTGGTTAAAGAAAATTTAACGCGTTAATGTTTTTAAAAAGTTAAAGAAAATTCAACGAATTAAAAAATAAAAGTAACGATTATCGATTTCTTTCGTTAAAAATTTCGTTACTTCAGTTCGTTTTTCCTCCACGAACAACAGGTGCCTATGCGCAAAGCCGGTTTGACCCAGTTGCAGCCGGTTTGAGGCAGTTTGGAGGATCTATGCCTCTGGGTGAAAAACTTAACGGATCCCCTTTGCTTGAGAAGATCACGAGCTTAGATTATCCCAGGAAGAGGCATAGATCCTAACGAGCGCCCTGCAGTTGCGGGGGCTCATGAGGATCTATGCCTCTTTCAGGTGGGTGGTTTTCGTTTAAGGAGTGAGAAGGCAGATGGCACTCGTACAGCAAAGATTGGACAGGTGAAAAACTTAAGGGATCCCCTTTGCTTGAGAAAATCACCAGCGTAGATTATCCCAGCAAGAGGCATAGATCCTCACAAGCCCCCGCAATTGTGGGGGCTCATGAGGATCTAGGCCTCTTTCAGTTGGATGGTTTTCGTTTCAGGAGTAAAAAAGCAGATGGTACAGCAACGATTGGACAGGTGAAAAACTTAAGGGATCCACTTTGCTTGAGCGAAACAAGAGCGCAGATTATCCCAGCAAGAGGCATAGATCCTCATGAGCCCCCGCAGTTGCGGGGGCTCATGAGGATCTATGCCTCTTGCAGTTGGGTGGGTTTCGTTTCAGGAGTGAGAAGGCAGATGGTACAGCAACGATTGGACAGCACAGGTGAAAACCTGAAAGTAGGCATAGATCGTCATTAACCCACCAACCCCCGCCCCCCTCCCCCCCCCCCCCACCCAAGACTGCTGGGGTTCTTGAGGATCTATGGCTCATGCAGATGAGTGGATTTGTCAGCAGCGCGAAATAAGATCAAACAAGCCTGAGTTGTTCCTTTTTTAGCCGCATGACTTTTTCTTGCGCTGTGCAGTTTTCCGAGGTTTTTTTTTGTTGTTGTTGTTGTTTTGTTCTTTCTTCCCCCTTCTCATAACTACTGCATGTATCTGGCCAGATAGTGTTTTAGATAGTGGGTAGAGAAGGAAATCTGGTGGCGTGTCACTTTTCAACTGCATGCCACTTTTTTTGTCTGAGCTGAGCAATAAATGATCATTCATGTATTTAACGCAAATTTATTTCATTAAAAAGAAAAATTAAAGAACATTTTTTTCTTTAATTTTCAAAAAAAAAGTAAAGAAATTTTATTTCTTTAACCTTTTACCAGAATTAAAGAAAAGTTATTTCATTAAAAAAAAAAGTAATGACTATCAACCCTGCTTTGCAGGTTGAGTTCAGCGTCTCTCTAACTGCCTTCCACTGCTGCTCTGTGGTGACCGTCTCCTCTTCGTTTACTAGCTCCTGTAACGCTTGAAACCGTATGGACAGCACCAGTTTTAACTCCTCTAACTCCAGTCTCTCTCAGGAGGCCTACATGATAGCGCTGTCTTCTTGTTGTCTTTTTGCGGCTTTTCTTTAGCTTGAGCTTTATTTTTAAGATAAGCAGATGGTGGTCTTAGGCGACAGCTGCTCCCCTCTTCACTCGATCATCTAGAAGGGATCTTCTAAATTTCTTGCTAATGCAGATATTATGGTCTATTTGGTTCTCTGTAGTATGGTCAGGTGAGACCCAAGTTTCTTTGTGTATTCTTTTGTGTGTGCAGATGCTGCCTCCAATGACAAGTCTGTTAAGAGCACAAAAGTCTACAAACCTCTCCCTTTCTCACTCATCTCCCCTAGTCCTTGTCTCCACATCACCTCTTTATATCCGGTGTTGCCCTCCCCTATTTTGGCATTAAAATCGCCCATGACGATGGTGATGTCTCGCTCCGTACATTTATCCACAGCACTCTGGAGTCGGTCATAGAACTCTTATTTCTCTTCCTCGTCACTGTCATTAGTAAGGGCATAACACTGGGTGACGTTGAATTTAATCTTTTTCCTGGTTCTAAAGGCTGCTGTGATCATTCTTGGCCCAAGAGGTTCCCAGCCCATCAGCGCTCTCTGTGCCACTGGCGACAGCATGAATGCTACACCTTTTGTATGGGGGACATTCTCCTCTTCATGACCTGAATACAGAATCATCTCCCCACTTGCAATCCTTTTCTGCCCAGACTGCGTCCATCTGGCTTCACTGATACCTAGCAGGGAAAGGTTGTATTTTTGCATTTCCGCTGCTATCTGGGCGCCTTCCCGCTCTGGTACATGGTCTTGACATTCCATGTACCCATGATTGTGTCCCTGGATAGAGAGAGGCGGCTCGGTCCTGTGGCTTCGAAGACTTCCGGCTTTCACCACACGACGTCATAAATCTTCTGGTAGAAGAACCTTCCTCCTCCAGGAAAGGAATTGCTGTTTGTCAATTCGTCGGCGTTTTTGTAGCTATTTCTTTATTTGCAGGGTCCTTCCCTTAGACCATGTTGGTTCACGGCACCTTATTTCATTCGGTGCACCCCTCTCGCGAGGGACCACCTATGCACCACCCAGGGGACGCACCTCAACGCCATAATTATGGTCCCAGGGTGAGGAAGGGGTCTCGTCTAATAACCGAAAAATTGCGGATACTGATTGCTGCAGCGCTCACACACGAGCTCAGACTGAGTCCAAACAGGTGGAACGGTGTAGGATTGTTAATATATACAGATATGTCGGCTAGTTTGTTATGCAGTTGGAACATATTGAGGTGCCCTATTCTCATAACTGCACTCTTAATGGAAAATGCGCTTGGACTTATTACAAAATACAGGGTGCACAAAAAAAAATATTTTTAAATCAATACGAAAAAACACGGAAATAAAACGTAATATGAGACTATAAAACGGCAAATGGTCACGTAATTGAATAGAACGTCCTCCAGGGAACAAGTAGATGTTACGCTACTGAACTCTCAAAAACTCCCTGCGGTGACCGAACCACAAGAATCAAGTGACGCAACGTGAAACGCCGCATGGAATACCTGTATGTTCGGCTGTCACAAAGCTCCCTCCTTTTCGTCTCAGTACAGTTTTGATTATATCACGCAAGCTAATAGTCTGTCTCACTGTAAAGACACGAAAGAAACTGAAAATTAAAGTCTATTTTTTAAACTGAGCACAATCTTTACAGTGTAAACTAACACAGTCTCTGGTGGTAAAACTCACTGTTGCTGTCACATCAGTTTATAACCAACGGGAGCAGAAGGTAGAGCCAAGGTAATCAATAAACAGCACAGTGTAACCTTTTGGATGCAGACAATAACGTTCGTAGTCAGTCTTACTGATTTACGGTATGAACAAGTTACATCTGTAACAATAGCCAAAGTCAGTTTCTACTGTATTGAACGTACGACTATTTTGCCCACAGGCGCTATGAGGCAGAAACAGTACAGCCAGCAGTCAGTTTGCCGTGCTGGAGTTCACAATCACCAAATATAAACGTCTAATTAAAGCGTCAGTAAATAAATGATAAACACCACCTACTAGTTCAGCAATGGAAACGAACCCTTTTGTTCATGCATCCGCCGGTACTGTTTGCAGTACCGGTGTTTGCATACACAAGGGGGTTAAGCAAATTAGTGGCCGATAAATCCGTTAAGAAAAGGCTGCGGTTAACTTGTCAGTTGATATCACAGCTAATCAGTCAGTAGTAGACACCACCTATTAACCCAACAATGGAGAGAGAGAGAGAGAGAGAGAGAGAGAGAGAGAGAGAGAGAGAGAGAGAGAGAGAGAGAGAGAGAGAGAGAGAGAGAGATTATCTGTATTTAAATTTATGTATAACAATGACGTGTATGGTGCTTTGAGTCAGTTCATCAACAATTTATAACAACAACAATGTATAATGTGCGTAGCGGTTTTTACTTCACCGTCACTGTCTATGTCGAGAATTCTTTGTGTCAAAAATTGTTTCTGCAATTAAATATTCTTTTACGAAAACAGTTAATATGTTAACGAACTCGTCCAATATCTTCAACCAAACTAGCTGTATTAAAAATTTCAAAAGCATATAACACAAATTACGGACTCAAATACGGGTCAGGCGACTTTGTATAAACGACCATTTGTTTTTTTAATGAGTAATCCAATCTAAAAATGCTTAAAAGTACTCAGAGATACGTCTTGATGGAAGCATGTTCTAAATTTCAGACCTGTACGTACACGTGGAAAAAACAGTGCTCACATCGCACATTGAATGTTTCAGCCTGATTCTGGCTTCACACACACACACACACACACACGCACGCACGCACGCACGCACACACACACACACACACACACACACACACACACACACACAAATACACACACACACACACACACACACATTCACACGGGGTTTTCCGAAAAATATACGCTCAACAGCGCGGTTTGCATAGCTAGGCATGATGTAATTTTTATCGTGTTACTTCACGGTCAGAGTCTGATGTGTGCCTGAATATGTTCGTCATTTGCATGCTACGGAACGTGCTCCGACCAGCCCCATCTAAAAGTCTACCGTATTTTTAATACGGCAGACATTTGCTGAGCACGATCCTACTGCAAGAGACATTGATCCCCATGATTACTGATCACTTGCAGTCTCGAGAGATCATGGGGCTCTATGTCTCTTGGTGACACCCCTTTCCTTCCAAGTTGGCTGGTGTCTTCGAGAGAAAGAGAGATGGGGGCTACACAGACTCCTATTTAATTATTGCCGAGCAAATACTCCCAATCTATTAAATTTTATTAACATACACCATCAATCTAACATAAATCCATATCACTCGCGCTAAATCTAATTATATAGCTGAGTGAGAGTTCCTCAGAAATCATGACGAGTCAATTTCCAGTGCAGACACGGTATGTTTGCTTCAGGTAAATTAACACGTCAGCTAAGTGCGCATAAAAGCTTTCCCTGTTAACTGCACCATCGACTTAAAACAGGTAGGTAACATACTGGAGGTGGTCAGGTTTTAGCACAGGTATACTGTTCCCGTTCTGCACACAGCTAAGTGCGCATAAACAAACACACAGACATCCTCACCCCCCAACCCCACCCTAACACTCCCACACAACCCCCCCCCCCCACACACACACACACACACACACAGACACACACCCCACACACACACACCCACCACACACACAATAAGTGCATTGGAGTCGGTTTTTTTATTTGTCTTGTCCAACTGATGATAAAATAATTGGACAACTGATGATAAATGGGTTAACTGATGATGTCATTTAACGTCATATGATATTTGGGTTTGTCTGATTCAAACACAAGCAAACACACGATACTATGCGATAAAAAAACAGCATTACCATACTGCATGACTTGTCATTTCAAGGTGAGTATAGATTTTTACCCAGTGCATCTATAAAACGGCTCAAGCCACTTTGTCTCCCACTGCGCAGTTTTTTTCAAGACATTGCCTGAGGGTAAACTTATTAAGTTACTGTTCATTTAACTTTCTAGAATAACGTGGTCTTATTTGATAACCAATCTTAAAGTTACCTACAACTTACAAGTAACTTTGAAGTTAGTTGCCATAATTTCTTATCTCTTGGCTGGACTTCGCGAACGAAGATTTTATAGGAGTTGCCCACGACGTCTGCAGGCTTGTTCGTGGCTGCGGAGGCCAATCCGGGACAGGCAGGTTCGACCGCAGTGGCTGCAGGGGAAGGTATGGCCAGAGTTCTGAGTTGCGGCATCTCTGTTCTTTCTCCTGAGCCGCTTGTCCTTAAGGCTAGCTCTGCGAGAGTCCTCAAAGGAGACAGCTGCCTTGTAAATAGTGGAGCGCCAGGTGTCACGGTCCACAGCAAGCGAAGACCACTGGTGGTGGTCGATTTGGCAGGCACTAAGTGACTTCTTGAGACAGTCTTTGTATCTCTTCTTTGGTGCCCCTCTGTCACGGTGTCCAGTAGCAAGCTCGCCGAACAGGGTGATCTTTGGTAGGCGATGATCCTCCATCCTGGAGACATGCCCCGCCCAGCGGAGCTGTGTCCGCAGCAGCAAAGCCTCGATGCTCACGGTTTCAGCCTGTTCAAGGACCTCGACATTGGTGACATAGTCACTCCAGTGAATGCCCAGGATGGTACGCAGGCAGCGCTGGTGGAAGCGTTTGAGGAGTCGTAGTTGGCTGCGGTAGAGGGCCCAGGACTCGGAACCATACAGCAGGGTGGTGAGGACCACAGCTCTGTACACGCTGATCTTGGTGCCTGTTTTCAGCTGTTGATTGTGCCACACCCGCTTGAAAAGTCGCCCGAAAGCGCTGTTCGCTTTTGCCAGCCTGCTGTCAAGCTCCTTGTCCAGCTTGGCGTCCGACGTGATAATGCAGCCAAGGTAAGTAAACTGGTGCACTGACTTTAGTTCAGACTCGCCGATGGTGATGTGAGGAGGGCGATACACTGTCTTGGGTGCCGGCTGATGGAGGACCTCTGTCTTTTTCAGACTGACCTCGAGTCCAAAGAGCTGGGCAGCGTCTGCGAAGCAGGACGTGATGCGCTGCAGGGCTCTCTCTGTTTGTGCAACGAGGGCAGCATCATCAGCAAAAAGCAGCTCACGGATCAGTTGGTCTAGGGTTTTCGTGTGGGCCTGCAGTCGTCTGAGGTTGAACAGGCTGCCATCGAGACGATACCTGATGTACACTGCATCGTCATCATCGAGGTCCACTGTGGCCTGCTTCAACATCATGCTAAAAAAGATGGTGAAGAGGGTCGGTGCCAGCACGCAGCCCTGCTTTACGCCGTTGAGAATGGGGAATGGTTCTGAGAGGTCATTGTTGAGTCTGACCTGACCTTGCTGGTCCTCGTGTAGCTGGACAATCATGTTGAGGAACTTTGGGGGACAGCCAAGTCGCTCCAGGATCTGCCACATGCCTTGCCTGCTCACAGTGTCGAACGCTTTTGTTAGGTCGACAAACGTTACGTACAGCCCTTTGTTCTGCTCGCGGCACTTCTCCTGTAGCTGTCTCAGCACAAAGACCATATCGGTGGTGCTCCTGGCAGTGGGCAGATGTTCACATCTGCACGGGACATAGACGACCCCGCCCTCCACGAGTCGCCTGCTGCCTTGCAGGCCCGGCCGCTTGGCTGCGGAAAGGCTAAGGGAGGAAACCCCTGACATCAAAGCCCCCGTGTCTCCGGGGAAGGCTTTTGAGCCAGAGACTAGGACAAGGACAGTCTGATATAAAACCTACGACCCGAGGACCTCGATGCCATCGTCCCAGCTTGCTAGGCCATGGCAGATGAACCAAGGGTTTAAAGGGTGGGGCCAGTACTGCGCACACTGCACTCCACCAAAAAGCTCCACCGCGCAGGCTTTAGGAAACGTCCACGGACCATGACACTGACCATTCCAAGTCCTGTAGCGATGGGCGAGGGGCGAAACGGCAGGTGAAAGATGTCACTGGAAGCCGCAGTCTCAAACCTGCATGCAGGCGGTTCAGGATATTGGTCGCCTGATGTTGACCTGGGGATGACAACATCACTCGGCACACCCTGAACGACCAAGCAGCCTTCTCTAGGGACAGCACTGCTTGCTCCACACGGAGAGGGGCCTAGAAAAGGTGGCCTAACCAAAGCTCGTCCCCTCGCAACCCCAGTTGGCTAGCCGCGGTCAACGGGCATCTTCTCATGCGGTCAAAAAACAAGAAAGAATAACGGATCCACTCTGATGACGACCACGACCGGACTCAACGTAGCATGCTGGAACACCCGAACCATGCTCGACAAAGCAGACAGCGGACGCCCCGAACGTCGCTCCGCCCTCATTGCCCATGAATTGCGGAGGTTAAACATTGACATCGCCGCGCTCAGCGAAGTACGCCTTCCGGACGAAGGCAGCCTCCAAGAACTTGGCGCTGGGTACACCCTCTACTGGTCAGGCAGGTCTGCATCAGAAAGACGGCTCTCAGGCGTGGGTTTCATGGTCAAGACCTCCATTGCGACTAAGCTGGAAAACCTACCAACGGGTCATTCAGACCGCATCATGTCCATGCGCCTCCCACTGAGACACCAGCAACACGTCACCCTTCTCAGTGTGTACTCCCCAACCCTCTTGGCAGAGCCTGCTGAAAAGGACAAGTTTTACACTGACCTGCGCAGCCTCATACAGAGCACCCCTGCAGACGACAAAGTCATCATCCTTGGCGACTTCAACGCCAGAGTGGGCCAGGACTCTGAAGCCTGGAAAGGAGTCCTCGGCAAGCATGGCGTGGGGAACTGCAATGACAATGGCCGCCTACTGTGGAGTTCTGTGCAGAGCAGCAACTGGTCATCACCAACACTACTTTTCAGCAAAAGGACAGTCGAAAGACCACCTGGATGCATCCTCGCTCCAAGCACTGGCACCTTATCGACTATGTCCTAGTGCGTCAGAGGGACCGCAGTGACGTCCTCCTCACCAGAGTGATGCCCAGCGCAGAGTGCCACACTGACCACCGCCTTGTCCGCTGCAAACTCAGGCTCCACTTCAAGCCAAAACCCAAGAAATGGGGGCCCCCCAAGAAAAAGCTTGATGTTGCGAGCCTTCAGCGTGACGACGTGAAAGCTGCCTTTCAGACAGATTTACAGCGCAGGCTCAAAGACACAGCGGACCCAGCAGACTCCTCCCCTGAAACACTTTGGGAAGAACTGAAAACTGCTATTGCAAAATCCTCTGCAGAAGTCTTGGGTTTCGCTAGAAAGAAGAATAAAGACTGGTTTGACGAAAACGATGTAGAGATCCAGGAACACCTAGCAAAAAAAAGAGCCGCCCATCAGGCCCACCTAGCCCAGCCTTCCTGCCCTGTGAAGAAGTCTGCCTTCCGCCTCGTCTGCAGCAGTCTCCAGCGCAAGCTCAGAGATCTCCAGAATGAGTGGTGGACCAGACGTGCACAGAGGACCCAGCTTTGCGCAGACAATGGTGACTACAGGGGCTTCTACGAAGCATTGAAAGCAGTGTATGGCCCCAGGCACCTGGTACAAAGTCCCCTGCGAAGCGCGAATGGCCAGGCACTCCTCACAGATAATACCTCCATCTTGAACCGCTGGTCGGAATACTTTCAGAGCCTCTTCAGCGCTGAGCGCACTGTTCAAGAAGCAGTCGTCCTACAAATCCCACAGCTCCCAGTAAAAGTTGAATTGGACGAACCGCCCACCGCTGAAGAGACCCTCACAGCCATCCACCAGCTCAAGAGTGGCAAAGCAGCAGGCATTGATGGAATACCGCCAGAGATCTGGAAACATGGAGGCACAGCACTGCACAACAAGCTCCATGACCTCTTTCTCTGCTGCTGGGAGGAAGGAACACTACCAAAGGATCTCCGTGATGCAGTCGTTATCACCCTGTACAAGAACAAAGGTGAGAAGTCTGACTGTTCCAACTATCGGGGAATTACACTGCTGTCCATTGCTGGAAAAATCCTTGCAAGGCTGCTCCTGAATCGGCTGGTACCTGCCATCGCTGAAGACCAACTCCCAGAGGGCCAGTGTGGCTTCAGAGCAATTTCTTATCAGTGACTTAAATAAAAACTTATAAGAACCTAAACATAACAACTTGTAAGTTCTTGATCCAAGTCAATAAGATACTTGGACAGATTGGACAAGTTACAAGGACAATAAAAAAACTTCTTTTTTCTCAATAGTACTCTGGTGGTGGGGCAGATGAAGTCAAATAAGCAGGCGTGAAAGGCAAGACATCTGTTTGTGAAGTGTATGACAGAAATAATGAACGATTACCAAAACTGATCTTTATTTGCTTAAAAGTCCTTGAACTCTTTTCATTGTTTCTTCTACCCCGATATTTTTCCCTTGTTCTAAAAAAGATTTTGTCTTCAACATTCACAGGTTGACCATGCATCTTATTCTGAATTTCGGACTTCTGTTGTTTGTAATTGGTTAAATCATCCTGCACTCTCTTAAATTCATGATCGTCAATTTTATTATCATCTAATGCTTTGCTGATAATAAGTTTCATATTGCTCAACTTAGCGCCTGTGAGGGTACTGAATGCTTTATGCTTCTGCAACTTTGTATAAAATCTTTTGTTAAGGGCTTCCATACCAAAGCAGACCAGGCCTGTGGCAAGGCTAAAACCTTCAATAGCAATTATAATTAAACTTCCAATTCCCGTTGCAAACAGTGCCATACCTCCTAAAGATAATCCAGCTAAAACCACGCACACAGCCATTGATGTGTTGTGTACAGAATTGAAAACCGTTTTATACCGTCTTTTGCACCTGGAGTATTTAGCCTGTTCTCTTTCCAAATACTTAAACACATCTGTAATATTTATTAAACGAAATGACTCTGCCTGTAATCTTTCACCACGCACAATAGGGTCAGGAGGGGCAGGTTGTATTTGCAGATACAAGTTCACCATTTTTGATGACAAATATTTTTTAAAAATTTAATCAGCAATTGCATTTTGCAACTCTCCAAATGTATACAATTTGCTAGCATAATAAAACAAAACAAGATCTATGTTTTCCAGTTTTATGAAATCTAGATAAACTAGAGTTGTTTTATCGATCACTACCTGAACAGCTTCGATACTGCTTGAAACTTCTATATCTGTGCCTTTTCTAATAGCTATAATGACTTTTGTTGACTCTTTTACTGCATCATCACACATAAGTTTGATTCTCTGTGCAATATCTGCTTCTTTTGGCAGAATCCACAGACCTCATTATAATTTCAAAAACTATTGTGGCTTCTCTACAATAGAAGTAGTTGTTCTACCCTTTCTATTTGTAAGAAGATACCTTCGTTTTCCATAATCATGTAATTTTAGTTGTTTTTCTCTGCTACTACTGATGTCTATGAAATATATCAGAACAAGACTCACAAGTAACGGCCCAGAGTTAATAACTTTCCTAAATATTAAGGCACCTTCATCAGTAAAAAATAGATAAGGACTAATAAATTCAAACTTTATATCCCAGTCAATTGCATGTGCAGGTTCAGGTTTAGGTTCAGAAGCAGGAACAACTACCTACTTATTACTCACATTTTTAAAGATGTAAAGCGCATTATTTTGAGGAATACTCTGAACAGTAACATCATGAAGTTGTCCAAGTCTAGGAAACTGTCTCTCAGCATTATTTTTCACATTGTCAATTGCCTTCCGCTTGTACATTCTATTAGAATCAAGTTCAAGACCATATACTTCTCCCACCTCACCTTCTTTATCAAAATCTTGAACATCAGTCAAATCTTTTAACTCTGTTACTGGACACGCAACTGGAATAATTCTTGTTTTGGACCAGCACTCATTTATTATTCAGCAAAAATAAAAGTTATTTAACTTCCAACACAACACTAAAATCATGCATCTGAACTGGTTTGCCATCCTGATTAGTTACAGATAAACACAGTGATTCAAAGAAACTGGGATCTAATTTTTTTTAAACTGCAATTTAGTAATCTAATAACTTCACTTTCAAAATAGGGGGCATTTCCAGCGGTAAGCATCTCAACAAAGTTGAAGGCTTTCCATTGTGTTCCTTTTCAGTAGTGTTTAGTTCTTTTGAACATTGAATACTGTGTGTACTGACAATTAAACAGGATATTTTCCAGTTATTTTATCTTCAACTGTTGTAGGTAACCAACCATCAATATTAGCACTTCCAAAACCCATTACCCAATTCTCATCCCTAAAAGTTATATGTCTGCCAAATAAACCGAGCAAATATGCAAGTTCACTTAAAATTATAGGCTTACTACCAACAGGAAATTCTAATGTAACAAGTAAGTTAGCCTGATTTAAAGTTGCTTTAATTTTTTAATTACTTTGAAACCAGTTAGCTAAAAGTACAAAAGTCATAATACCCAGATGGTATAAAGTGCGTATCAGCGCCTGAGCCACTATAACTTTCATAAAAAATGGTATCAGCTGTTACATTAAACCCATTTACAGTGTAGAACATTTCATGGATGGGTACAACCTTGTTACCATCACGATTATCAATCCCATTAGTTAACAACACTGGTTTGCTTGTGTCAAGATTTGTTAAGGTTATAAACATTTTTATTATCGCATAAAAAAAGCAAAGCAATTTAAATCACCAACAAATGTTACTACAAACACATTTCAATTTAACGTAGATGCCAAGTACAATGCTGCGCCTACTTATGATAAAAAAATAATTCTACTAAATCAACTCGATATAGCTTTGTCCGAAGGAGATTTATTTCAAGTGAAAGTGCCCAATCCCTATGATAAATACCTAAACCCCCCAATAACAGATGAGCCACTATAACTTATATAAAAACTTGTATCATCTGTTACATTAAACCCATTTACAGTGTAGAACATTTCATGGATCGCTACAACCTTGCTACCATATGATTATCAATCCCATTAGTTAACAACACTGGTTTGCTTGTGTCAAGATTTGTTAAGGTTATAAACATTTTTATTATCGCATAAAAAGCAATGAATTTAAATCACCAATAATTGTTACTATAAACACGTTTCAATTTAACGTGGATGCCAAGTACAATGCTGCACCTACTTATGATAAAAAAATAATTCAACTAAATCAGCTCGATATAGCTTTGTCCAAAGGAGATTTATTTCAAGTTAAAGTGCCCAATCCGTATGATAAATACCTAAACCCCCCAATAACAAAAAAGTGGCTCTGAAGCCCACTACAGATGTTTTAAAACCAGCTTAACTTTGCTATACTATGCTCAACTACTCACTGCGATGCTTCTTTTACAGACCATTTGAATCATTCAAACAAACTGATTAGGTTTGTGCATCGTTTTCATGCGTATTACCAGCTTACAAGAATACTGTCATAACTGCATACCCCACTGCCTACTGAATCTAATTTTAACTGATTAACAACTCCATGGATATGAAAGCATTTGAACGCATCTGTAATGAATTTAACATCAGTACAAAGTATGACTTTACACAAAAACTTGATGATCACCATGGCATGGGTACATTGTATTATGCTATGTGACAGACAATACCCTCAAGATTACTACCCCGGTTACATCTCATTCTCATCAAAATCACAAGTCTGGTTAGGCTCAATTTAACAGAAACAGTTTAATGCCTGGACCACGCTTTTCTTAGACAGAAGTGATGGGTTTACTCAAGTGGGAGTCGAGCACATTAATGAATCTCTCCAAACATATGTGTGGTGTATACTAGACACACAAGCTCAAACAAAATCAAACATCATAGACATGAGTAGCAAATTTGAAGCAAAAAAAAAACAAAAACAGTTTCTTGCAAACCTTGAGGATTTGATCAACTCAGTAGTAGATATCCCATCAAGCATACAATGCTATCAAGATGTTCTCAGATGTGCTAGATCAAAAGTTGACTTTGTAATTGGCATTGGGTTATATGTGTTGTTATCTGACCTTCAACTCCAAATGGGTACAATAACAAACTATAATAATGAAATAATTGTTGTAGGGCGTGATCAGAAATTAGGGTTCAATCAATCTGTAAACTTGGGTCCAACAACCACACATTTACAGCCACTAAAACCATTAATAATGCCAGTAACGTTAGTAACTCCAGTCACGCCATCACCCATACAGTCAGTTACAGCACCGATCCCATCCCCATCCCGGACACCAGCACAGTCTGCTACAGCAAACACACATGAGTCAGAGAGAACTGCATTGGTAATAGGCCTTACTTGATTAGGGATATTACTTATTCATTTTTAAGCAAGTCTGAAATGTGTGAAAGTTGTTTCTTTACCCATGTTTGTAAATCTTTTGGGTCAGTCAAAGCTGGAGGGGCCGGAGCTGGACCACCCCCACCACCCGTTACAGCTAATACAACAGTAATGATAATAAATCTAAGAGCAGTAATTAAACTTGCAATAGCAATACCTTGCTCTCTGAACAGTGTTTTCAATCTCTCAGCCAAGTTGTGTCTTCATGAAGTATTTTTTTAATAGTTTCTCCAACCCTGTTGACCTGTGTTTTCAGTTTTTCTTTTCCAATTTCAATTACTTCTAATCGCGCTGATCTTTCTGCTTGCAAATCATTTAATCTGTGTTGTATTCTTTCTTTCATTTTTGTGTCAAGATTCCGATTGTTTGCTGTAGCTAGTTTTTCTTTTTCTTTTTCTCTGTGTTTATCAGGCTTGCCTAGTTTGGCTACATTATTCACCAGTTCACCTCTGATTGTCTGCAGTGATTTATCCAAGTCCATAATTTCCCACATTGACAAAGGAGAGTCACCCATTGTATTTAAATCCTCATTTATTTGCTCTTCTGTAAATGAGGTTTCTTGTATTACCTTGTTTGCTATTTCTGGAAACCTTCTTATTTCTGTCATTTCAATTTCTTGCCCCATTGGCAACCTTGTTTGCACGTCGTGAAGAGCGCTAACAATTCCTGGTGGTACCAGAGGACCGGGGGACCCCCCAATACCAAGATGCCTTGCTAACCCGGTATTACCACCAACTTCTCCTTTAATTGAAATTAAAGCTCTAAACTTAGCCAATTGTAGTTTACCTTTGTCTGTATTTACTAATAAGTGACCTTTATCATATTCAAACTGATTAGGATCTATAACTTTTAGGCGGGCACCAACACTATCAAAAAATGAGTTAACTTTGTCTTTTTACAGTTCATGATACATACTAGAAGTATTTATCATTCAAGTCATATCTGTTGCACTAGTACCATAGACACCTATGACATCTATTTCAAATCATCATGACCAATTCCTCCCGCAAGCCATTGTTTTTATTATTATTTTTTTTTAAATTTTGCATAATATAATGACATCATCCTATGGATTGAAGGTAGGCCCACACAGAAAACTACGTGATCTTCTTGGTGTTAAGGGCATTAGGCAATCAATTGTCATCACAAACAATCCTAGCACCATAGATCAAAACCAAACTCTTACTGTCAAGTTTCCAAACCTAGGTCCCAATGACGTTATTGTTTCAGGTACAGCACACCTTGCTTTTAATATTGAATTCTATCAGAATCTGACGCAAACAGAACACTAGTTGACAACCTAGGCAGAGCAATTATTAAGACTATTAAAGTTAAATTTGAAGGCAAAGAAGTGTTTAGTCTTGACGATGCTGGTGTATGTTACTGCTACAAAGATCTATGGCTCACTGGAGAAGAAAGAGAGGGCCTTATTATTACCAAGGCATACAGTCTGATAACATTGCCAAACTCAGAATCAATGCAGGAGATAAATCAAGAACAGCAGACAAGGATTTTATTTTAGCAGAAACATATGGTAGTAGGTTTTGCATTCCACTTAAATTCGAAATCTTAACAACACATTTACCTTATTATCAAGGAGCACTGCATGATCATCTGAGTTTTGAACTAACCTTCAATGACTACTCCGAAGATATCAGATCATCCAATCTCAAGGCAACATATACGATCTCTAACATCTTTTTGGAATATGAAATTGTCACACGTGATTATTTAGCTACTCTAATTCAAAATCAGTACAAGTCAAAACTTCCAATTTATTATCATCGTGTAAACACAATTTAATGCACAAAGACAAAAGCAATCCAATGTGGAACATCAATTTGAATACACCTGCAAGGTCACTGAAAGGTATTCTTATGTTGTTCATTGAACCAGGTAGTCTATTCAAATGGTATTGAGAAAAATACTATAATCCAAAGATTACACATTTATCCTGCACTATTGAAGGGCGTCCTAATCAGATGTATCCTTCGGGTATGCTGCCTTATCAGCACTATGATGAGATCGTAAAATGGTCGGGTGAGTGGCTCAGAGAAAAACCAGCAAATAAGGAATGCAAAAATCTACATTTGTATGATGTAAGAATCAGTCGATACCTGACAGACAAGTATGCACTTTGGCTAGACCTGCGTTGTACAGATGACGACTACCTACATGGATCAGGTTGTACTGTAGAAAATGGCAGTGACTGAATTACAATTCAGATACAAAAAAGACTGAAACTTCTGAAGCAATAAATATATATTTGTATCTGATATATGATGCACACCTAAATATTGAAGACATTAGACTAAAGGGTGTCATGTATTAAATTATATCGTGTTTTAAAATGAACTTGTTAACACTCGAGCCACACTGTGGTTTGTTTTTTGGTACCACAAACTGTGGGAAAACTGAATTTGTTCTTAACCTCTTACAAACAAGATATATCCACCATTTCGAAAACATTGGGATATTTTGTCCTACTATTAAACCCAACAACGCTTATCACAACCGTTTATTCATTTGGACTGACAACAACATTTAATTATTTGACCCTGAGAAAAAACTGAACGAATACCTGCAGTATTTTTACAAGCAATTTGAAGGACATCCAACTTCGTTTATTGTTGATGATTGTTCTGCAGAAAAAGACATTGTCAAGAAGAGAAACACATTTGCAGTGGTTGCCTTCAGTGGCAGGCATGCAAACATCACTGAATGGATTCTCACTCAAAAATATAATTCTGTATTGAAAGATTTTTGAGAGCAACTAAAGTTTATTTGTTTGTTTTACTGTAAGGGTCATGACAGCTTTGAAGACTGCCTCAGAGAAAACGATGTAATACCCAGTAAACATGAACGCAATGATGTGAAAAATAACTGAAATTAATTAAGCATCTAAAGCTTATTTTATAGACAGATCAACCCACTGGGTATGGATTAGTGAATCAATTTATACTTATAGTTTGGTCATAAAAAAAGACAGACGGACAAACCACGCAAGCGGTTGATATCACAAAGAGCTTCAGAGATGTTGTGCACTTTTATGACTTAAAAACTTATGTTAAACAACCGTTTGAGCTTGGCATAAAACTCTTAACACCAATAGTGAGATACATGGCATATAATGTGACTTTGGGATATTCTGATAGTCCACCATGTTATAAGTACGAGACTGTTGATCTTAAGACAAATGCTTTTAGAGTTTATGATGCTAACTGTGACTGGTTTGGGGCACTGTGTGATCATATATTTCGTCAACTAAGTAAACAGCATGATTATATTGAATTTGTTACTATCAATAAAGTGATATTACACATACAACATGAGCAGCCCCAGAGACGTCAGCAATGTTGGTAATAATATTTTTCTATTTATTATTTTGTCGGACAAATAAAATGATGGACAATGCTCAAAGTCCTTCAAGCTCTTCAAGCTTACAAAACGCGTTTCACACAACAAACTTGCCTATATCCAACACTTACAATATCTATGAAACAAGAGAAAACTCTTTTTGTGTAATACAGGATAATCTTCTTGCTGGTAGTGTAAAGATTCAGGTTGTTGCCAAAATATAATTTATCAGGGTAGATGGTGAAACGATAAAATAGTTTATCTCAACAAAACAACACACAGTTAATGCAAAAAGGGATTTAGAAAATGTGTTTAGAAACAAAATGTTGCCTGACTTTCTCAAAGCAGTCGACAGAGCAAAAATGAAAGGGTCCAGTTGGCATGAAGGTCATGTACATGAACTACAACTGAAACAGTCAAGGTATCATCCTATATTAGGTAAATCATGGTTGGAACTGCCAAAAGAGGTTGCAGATGAAAAGGTTGTCGTCAATATTTAGAACAAAGATAATCTCTGTTTCGTGTGGTGTGTGCTTGCCAAACTGCATTTATATAAAAACAAAACCTGAGCATCTATCGAACTATACCAAAATTGAAAACGAACTCAACTTCAGTGGCATAGATTTTCCTGTTAAGGTGGAGGACACAGACTTGTTTGAAAAATTAAATCCTGGTATATCTGTGAATGTGTATGTATGGGATAATGAGTCCCCTAACAAGTTGGTACCAATTAGAGTATCACCACTTGCCCCAACCTACCGTCAGTCTGAAGATAAGCATGTTGACATGTTATCAATAAGCTCTGCCTCCAGTGATAACTTTCACTACACAATTATCAGGAGTATGTCACGTCTCATTCATGAGCATACAACAAAATGCAAGTGTAAACAGGAATTTGTTAAGAAATGTTCACAAAGGTTTTCCCTTTATTTAAGTAGCACACAAACATGTTAAACATTGCAGTTCACCTGATGACATTCAAACCATACTTAGGTATCCAGATCCTGGTAGCCAGGTTTATTTTAAGAACTATAAGAAACAGCAAAAGCTGTCGTTTGTTATGTATGCTGATTTTGAATCACTGGTTGTACCATATGCGAGCCCTGTTCCAGAATCATTATCAAAGACTGTAAAATTGCGTGAGCAAGTGGTGTGTTCTTTCGGGTACGTTCTTATTAGGTCAGATGGTCAGCATACTGAACCTGTTATCTACAGAGGCGAAAATGCAGCAGCTGAGTTTTTAACAAAAATGAGACAACTGTACAGTAACGTAGTACATTATCTGGAAATCTGACAGATGCCTTTGGTGATGACAAAAAAAAGATAAAATGAATTTTGGTACAGCGGCGATGTGTTGGATTTGTGAACAACCCCTAGGAGGCAATAAAGTTCGTGATCATGACCACATAACTGGGTGTTACAGAGGTGCTGCTCATGATGCATGTAACTTAAAACTAAAAATAGATCCCAAGGCTTATAAACTGCCTATCTTTTTTTTCCACAATCTCAAGGGGTATGATTCACACATTATCATGCAGGCTGTGGATGAGTCTTACCAAAAAAAATTGTTGTATTGCCCAGACAACTGAGAAATACTTGACTTTTAGGCTAGACAAAGTAGTATTTTATGACTCGATGCAACATTTGTTTTTAGGGCTTGCTAGTCTGGCAGATGGTATGACATTGTTTCCAATAACAAGTGAATATTTTGAGCCAGAGTTGATCAAAAAAGGTGTCTATCCCTACGAATACATTGATCACTGGGTTGTGTTTGAGGAAAGGAGACTACCTCCAAAAGAGAAATTTTATTCTACACTAAATTTTAAAGTTATTTCTGACTCTGAATACCAGCATGCTCTTGATGCTTGGGGTAAACTAGGGTGTGAAACAATTGGTGATTACCATGATCAGTACTTGAAAGCTGACGTTTGCTTGCTAGCAGACGTATTTGAAAGTTATCGTGAGAAGTGTCTGTTACACTACAGCTTGCTACAACACTAGTTCTGGCATGACATGGGATGCATATTTAAAATCTAGTAAGATATCTATAGACCTGCTGTCTGATTGTACGATGGATGAAATGGTGGAACATGGACTGAGAGGAGGCATTAGTATAGCCACAAACAACTATGCCAAAGGCAACAATAAATATCTTCATGACCTTGACTTTGACCCCTCAATGTCAAGGTCATTCATTACGTACTTGGATGCTAATAACTTTTACGGATTTGCAATGTGTGAATTATTACCCTTGAAAAACTTTCATCTACATGATTTGTCAAAGTGTGATATAACAAAATTAACAAACCAAATTATGACACATGATTGGAATCACAAAAAGGGTTGGATCTTTGAAGTCTACCTGGGGTAACCACACACCCTACATGATTACCACAATGATTATTCATTAGCTGTTAAGAAAACGTCTTTGACAGGGGAAAAAAGAAGACACCAAACTTGTGCCAAATTTCAATGACAAATTCAATTATGTTTGTCTCTATCGCTTACTGCAGTTTTATATCAGTCATGGGTTAATACTAAAGAAAGCTCACAGAGGTATTAAATTTGATCAGTGTGCTTTTGTGAAAGATTACATAACGAAAAACACAGCCCTTGGACGGCAATACTGCATTTGACAAAGACTTTTTTTAAGCGTATGAACAATGCCTGTTTTGGTAAGACAATGGCAAATCCTCATAACTGCAAAGATGTGAGACTTGTCACAACTGAATCAGGTGCAATTAAGCTTACAGGCAAGCCACAATACACAGGGTATAAAGAGTTTCATCCATCATTGTATGCAGTGACACTCCACACAAAAAAAATGATTGTTAAAATGAACAAGCCAGTATTCATTGGCATGACAATTCTTGAGTTATCAAAATTATTATTGCTTGAATTCTACTATGATTATTTCAAACCAAAGTATCCTGACTGTCGACTGTTATACACTGACACTAACTCTATGATCATATATGTACTTACTGAAGACTTTTATAAAGACATGAAAACAGAGTTGCATATGTATGACACGTCTGATTATCCTAAGGATCACCCACTGTACAGCACACAAAACAAGAAAGTGCCTGATAAGTTTAAAGATGAACTGAATGGGGTGACTATAGTTGCGTACGTTGGACTGCGATAAAAAAAAAATGTATTCCATACTGCACCAAAAAGGCAGTCAGTCCAAAGCCTAAAGGTATTAAAAAAAACAGCAATAAAAAATAAAGACATCCACCATGAGCACTACAAGCAAGTATTAGATGGCGCACTAATGCCTGATTATCCAAACAAGTCACTGAGATCAAGCAAATACAATCTAGAAATGATCCAAACACATAAGAAATCGCTTGCAGTAGAGGACACAAAACGTGTGTTTCTCACTAAAGAAAAGGCTTATACACATGGTCATTACAGGCTCAAGTTAACTGAAGAAACAGCGGATGAACTGGTATATGAATTAATTGATGAATTAGTTGATAGGCGTCTGCCTCCAATGCCAAAGGTGCGAGGTTCGATACCGGGTTCCGGCGTTGGATTTTTCTCCTCTGGTAAGTGTCACCGTCTGGGCAGTGGGCAGATGTTCACATCTGCATGGGACATAGACGACCCCGGCCCCCACGAGTCCCCTGCTGCCTTGCAGGCCTGGCCGCTTGGCTGCGGAAAGGCTAAGGGAGGAAACCCCTGACATCAAAGCCCCCGTGTCTCCGGGGAAGGCTTTTGAGCCAGAGACTAAAACAAGGACAGTCTGATATAAAACCTACGACCCGAGGACCTCGATGCCACCGTCCCAGCTTGCTAGGCCATGGCAAACGAACCAATGGTTTAAAGGGTGGGGCCAGTACTGTGCACACTGCACTCCACCAAAAAGATCCACCGCGCAGGCTTTAGGAAACATCCACGGACTATGACACTGAACTTTCCAAGTCCTGTAGCGATGGGCAAGGGGCAAAACGGCAGGTGAAAGATGTCACTGGAAGCCACAGTCTCAAACCTGCATGCAGGCGGTTCAGGATATTGGTCGCCTGATGTTGACCTAGGAATGACAACGTCACTCTGCACACCCTGAACGACCAAGCAGCCTTCTCTAGGGACAGCACTGCTTGCTCCACGCGGAGAGGGGCCTAGAAAAGGTGGCCTAACCAAAGCTCATCCCCTCGTAACCCCAGTTGGCTAGCCGCGGTCAACGGACATCTTCTCATGCGGTCAGAAAACAAGAAAAAACAATGGATCCACTCTCATGACGACCACGACCGGACTCAACGTAGCATGCTGGAACATCCGAACCATGCTCGACACAGCAGACAACGGACGCCCTGAACGTCGCTCCGCCCTCATTGCCCATGAATTGCGGAGGTTAAACATTGACATAGCCGCGCTCAGCGAAGTACGCCTCCCGGAGGAAGGCAGCCTCCAAGAACTTGGCGCTGGCTACACCCTCTACTGGTCAGGCAGGCCTGCATCAGAAAGACGGCTCTCAGGCGTGGGCTTTATGGTGAAGACCCCCATTGCGACTAAGTTGGAAAACCTACCAACGGGTCGTACAACAAACCAAGGGGAATTACTCAGCGCTGGACAACAGTTAGATCCCCTGCCCCCGACTATCAGGCACCCAATCGCCAGCCCACAGAGAAATACGCAGGTATAGAATAAGACGATCATTTGCATCTTCAAAAAAGATGCATCAGGTTTCTTATATAACCCATGTCTTTCGCCGGAACTGGCGATTGGGTGCCTGATAGGCGGGGGCAGGGGATCTAACTGTTGTCCAGCGCTGAGTAATTCCCCTTGGTTTGTTGTACAATTCTGCCAGCGCTAGCCTCACCTATCTGGTTTGTGAGCTACCAACGGGTCACTCCAACCGCATCATGTCCATGCGCCTCCCACTGAGACACCAGTAATACGTCACCCTTCTCAGCGTGTACTCCCCAACCCTCCTGGCAGAGCCTGCAGAAAAAGACAAGTTCTACTCTGACCTGCGCAGCCTCCTGCAGAGCACCCCTGCATACGACAAAGTCATCATCCTTGGCGACTTCAACGCCAGAGTGGTCCAAGACTCTGAAGCCTGGAAAGGAGTCCTCGGCAAGCATGGCGTTGGGAACTGCAATGACAATGGTCGCCTACTGTTGGAGCACTGTGCAGAGCAGCAACTTGTCATCACCAACACTCTTGGCTTGACTTCGCGAACGAAGATTCTATAGGGCTTGCCCACGTCGTCTGCAGTCATTTTCGTGGCTGCGAAGGCCAATCCGGGACAGGCAGGTTCGACCGCAGTGGCTGCAGGAGAAGGTCTGGTCAGGGTTCTGAGTTACGACAACTCTGTTTTTTCTTCTGAGCCGCTTGTCCTTAAGGTTAGCTCTGCGAGAGTCCTCAAAGGAGACGGCTGCCTTGTGAATGGTGGAGCGCCAGGTATCACGGTCCGCAGCAAGCGAAGACCACTGGCGGTGGTCGATTTGGCAGGCACTAAGTGACTTCATGAGAACGTCTTTGTATCTCTTCTTTGGTGCCCCTCTGTCTCGGTGTCCAGTGGCGAGCTCGCCGAACAGAGTGATCTTGGGTAGGCGATGATCATCCTGGAGACGTGCCCCGCCCAGCGAAGCTGTGTCCGCAGCAGCAAAGCCTCGATGCTCACAGTTTCCGCATGTTCAAGAACCTCGACGTTGGTGACATAGTCACTCCAGTGAATGCTGAGGATGGTACGCAGGCAGCGCTGGTGAAAGCGTTCGAGGAGTCGTAGTTGGCTGCGGTAGAGGGCCCAGGACTCGGAACCGTACAGCAGGGTGGTGAGGACGACAGCTCTGTACACGCTGATCTTGGTGCCTTTTTTCAGCAGTTGATTGTGCCACACCCGCTTGAATAGTCGCCCGAAAGCACTGTTCGCTTTTGCCAGCCTGTTGTCCAGCTCCTTGTCCAGCTTGGCGTCTGACGTGATGATGCAGCCAAGGTAGGTAAACTGGTGTACAGACTTCAGTTCGGACTCGCCGATGGTGATGTGGGGAGGGCGATGCTCTTCCTTGGGTGCCGGCTGATGAAGGACCTCTGTCTTTTTCATACTGACCTCGAGTCCAAAGAGCTGGGCAGCATCTGCGAAGCAGGACGTAAAGCGCTGCAAGGCTCTCTCTGTGTGTGCAACGAGGGCAGCGTCATCAGCGAAGAGCAGCTCACGAATCAGTTGGTCTAGGGTTTTCGTGTGGGCCTGCAGTCGTCTGAGGTTGAACAGGCTGCCATCGAGACGATACCTGATGTACACTGCGTCGTCATCGTCGAGGTCCACTGTGGCCTGCTTCAACATCATGCTGAAGAAAATGGTGAAGAGGGTCGGTGCCAGCACGCATCCTTGTTTCACGCCGTTGCGAATGGGGAATGGTTATGAGAGGTCACTGTTTAGTCTGACCTGGCCTTGCTGGTCCTCGTGGAGCTGGACGATCATGTTGAGGAACTTTGGGGGACAACCTAGTCGCTCCAGGATCTGCCACATACCTTGCCTGCTCACAGTGTCAAACGCTTTTGTTAGGTCGACAAACGTTACGTACAGCCCTTTGTTCTGCTCGCGGCACTTCTCCTGAAGCTGTCTCAGCACAAAGACCATGTCGGTGGTACTCCTGTTGGCTCTGAAGCCACACTGGCCCTCTGGGAGGTGGTCTTCAGCGATGGCAGGTACCAGCCGATTCAGGAGCAACCTTGCGAGAATTTTCCCGGCAATGGACAGCAGGGTAATTCCACGATAATTAGAGCAGGCAGACTTCTCTCCTTTGTTCTTGTACAGGGTGATAATGACTGCATCACGGAGATCCTTTGGTAGTGTTCCTTTTTCCCAGCAGCAGAGAAAGAGGTCATGGAGCTTGTTGTGCAGTGCTGGGCCTCCATGTTTCCAGATCTCTGGCGGGATTCCGTCAATGCCTGTTGCTTTGCCACTCTTGAGCTGGTGGATGGCTGTGAGGGTCTTTTCGGCGGTGGGCGGTTCGTCCAATTCAACCTTTAGTGGAAGGTGTGGGATTTGGAGGATGACTGTTTCTTGAACAGTGCTTTCAGCGCCGAAGAGGTCCTGAAAGTATTCCGACCAGCGGTTCAAGGTGAAGGTATTATCTGTGAGGAGTGCCTGTCCATCAGCGCTTCGCAGGGGACTTTATACCAGGTGCCTACGGCCATACACTGCTTTCAGTGCTTCGTAGAAGCCCCTGTAGTCACCTTTGTCAGCGCAGAGCTGGGTCCTCTGTGCGAGTCTGGACCACCACTCGTTCTGGAGCTCTCTAAGCTTGAGCTGGACACTGCTGCAGACGAGGCGGAAGGCAGACTTCTTCACAGGGCAGGAAGGCTGGGCTAGGTGGGCCTGGTGGGCGGCTCTTTTTTTTGCTAGAAGTTCCTGGATCTCTACGTCGTTTTCGTCAAACCAGTCTTTGTTCCTCTTTCTAGCAAAGCCCAAGACTTCCACAGAGGATTTTACAATAGCAGTTTTCAGTTGTTCCCAGAGTGTTTCAGGGGAGGAGTCTGCTAGATCAACTGTGTCTTTGAGCATGCGCTGTAAATCGGCCTGAAGGGCAGCTTTCTTGTCGTCACGTTGAAGGCTGGCAACATCAAGCTTTTTCTTGTGGGGGCCCCCTTTCTTGGGTTTCAGCTTGAGGCGGAGCCTGAGTTTGCAGCGAACAAGGCGGTGGTCAGTGTGGCACTCTGCGCTGGGCATCACTCTGGTGAGGAGGACGTCACTGCGGTCCCTCTGACGCACTAGGACATAGTCGATAAGGTGCCAGTGCTTGGAGCGAGGATGCATCCAGGTGGTCTTTCGACTGTCCTTTTGCTGGAAAGTAGTGTTGGTGATGACAAGTTGCTGCTCTGCACAGAGCTCCAACAGTAGGCGACCATTGTCATTGCAGTTCCCAACGCCATGCTTGCCGAGGACTCCTTTCCAGGCTTCAGAGTCTTGGCCCACTCTGGCGTTGAAGTCGCCAAGGATGATGACTTTGTCGTCTGCAGGGGTGCTCTGCAGGAGGCTGCGCAGGTCAGAGTAGAACTTATCTTTTTTTGCAGGCTCTGCCAGGAGGGTTGGGGAGTACACACTGAGAAGGGTGACGTATTGCTGGTGTCTCAGTGGGAGGCGCATGGACATGATGCGGTCGGAGTGACCCGTTGGTAGGTTTTCCAACTTAGACGCAATGGGGGTCTTCACCATGAAGCCCACGCCTGAGAGCCGTCTTTCTGATGCAGGCCTGCCTGACCAGTAGAGGGTGTAGCCAGCGCCAAGTTCTTGGAGGCTGCCTTCCTCCGGAAGGCGTACTTCGCTGAGAGCGGCGATGTTGATGTTTAACCTCCGCAATTCATGGGCAATGAGGGCGGAGCGACGTTCAGGGCGTCCGCTGTCTGCTCTGTCGAGCATGGTTAGGATGTTCCAGCATGCTGCGTTGAGTCCGGTCGTGGTCGTCATGAGAGTGGAGTTTTTTCTTGATTTCTGATCGCATGAGAAGATGCCCGTTGACCGCGGCTAGCCAACTGGGGTTACGAGGGGATGATCTTTGGTTAGGCCACCTTTTCTAGGCCCCTCTCCGTGTGGAGCAAGCAGTGCTGTCCCTAGAGAAGGCTGCTTGGTCGTTCAGGGTGTGCCGAGTTGTCATCCCCAGGTCAACATCAGGCGACCAATATCCTGAACCGCCTGCATGCAGGTTTGAGACTGCGGCTTCCAGTGATATCTTTCACCAGCCGTTTTGCCCCTTGCCCATCGCTACAGGACTTGGAAAGTTCAGTGTCATAGTCCGTGGGCGTTTCCTAAAGCCTGCGCGGTGGAGCTTTTTGGTGGAGTGCAGTGTGCGCAGTACTGGCCCCACCCTTTAAACCCTTAGTTCGTTTGCCATGGCCTAGCAAGCTGGGACGGTGGCATCGAGGTCCTCGGGTCGTAGGTTTTATATCAGACTGTCCTTGTCTTAGGCTCTGGCTCAAAAGCCTTCCCCGGCTTTGATGTCAGGGGTTTCCTCCCTTAGCCTTTCCGCAGCCAAGCGGCCAGGCCTGCAAGGCAGCAGGGGACTCGTGGGGGCCGGGGTCGTCTATGTCCCGTGCAGATGTGAACATCTGCCCACTGCCCAGACGGTGACACCAGAGGAGAAAAATCCAACGCCGGAACCCGGTATCGAACCTCGCACCTTTGGCATTGGAGGCAGACGCCTTAGCCACTGCGCCACTTCACCAACACTACTTTCCAGCAAAAAGACAGTCGAAAGACCACCTGGATGCATCCTCGCTCCAAGCACTGGCACCTTATCGACTATGTCCTAGTGCGTCAGAGGGACCGCAGTGACGTCCTCCTCACCAGAGTGATGCCCAGCGCAGAGTGCCACACTGACCACCGCCTTGTTCGCTGCAAACTCAGGCTTCGCCTCAAGCTGATACCTAAGAAAGGGCCCCCCCGCCCCTACCCCCCCCCCCCCCCTAAGAAAAAGCATGATGTTGCCAGCCTTCAGCGTGACGACAAGAAAGCTGCCCTTCAGGCCGATTTACAGCGCATGCTCAAAGACACAGTTGATCCAGCAGACTCCTCCCCTGAAACACTCTGGGAACAACTGAAAACTGCTATTGTAAAATCTTGTGTGGAAGTCTTGCGCTTTGCTAGAAAGAGGAACAAAGACTGGTTTGACGAAAACGACGTAGAGATCCAGGAACTTCTAGCAAAAAAAAAGAGCCGCCCACCAGGCCCACCTAGCCCAGCCTTCCTGCCCTGTGAAGAAGTCTGCCTTCCGCCTCATCTGCAGCAGTGTCCAGCTCAAGCTTAGAGAGCTCCAGAACGAGTGGTGGTCCAGACTCGCACAGAGGACCCAGCTCTGCGCTGACAACGGTGACTACAGGGGCTTCTACGAAGCACTGAAAGCAGTGTTTGGCCCTAGGCACCTGGTACAAAGTCCCCTGCGAAGTGCTGATGGACAGGCACTCCTCACAGATAATACCTCCATCTTGAACCGCTGTTCGGAATACTTTCAGGACCTCTTCGGCGCTGAACGCACTGTTTAAGAAACAGTCATCCTCCAAATCCCACACCTTTCACTAAAGGTTGAATTGGACGAACCGCCCACAGCCGAAAAGACCCTCACAGCCATCCACCAGCTCAAGAGTGGCAAAGCAGCAGGCATTGACGGAATCCCGCCAGAGATCTGGAAACATGGAGGCCCAGCACTGCACAACAAGCTCCACGACCTCTTTCTCTGCTGCTGGGAAAAAGGAACACTACCACAGGACCTCCGTGATGCAGTCATCATCACCCTGTACAAGAACAAAGGAGAGAAGTCTGCCTGCTCTAATTATCGTGGAATTACCCTGCTGTCCATTGCCGGGAAAATTCTCGCAAGGTTGCTCCTGAATCGGCTGGTACCTGCCATCGCTGAAGACCACCTCCCAGAGGGCCAGTGTGGCTTCAGAGCCAACAGGAGTACCACCGACATGGTCTTTGTGCTGAGATAGCTTCAGGAGAAGTGCCGCGAGCAGAACAAAGGGCTGTACGTAACGTTTGTCGACCTAACAAAAGCGTTTGACACTGTGAGCAGGCAAGGTATGTGGCAGATCCTGGAGCGACTAGGCTGTCCCCCAAAGTTCCTCAACATGATCGTCCAGCTCCACGAGAACCAGCAAGGCCAGGTCAGACTAAACAGTGACCTCTCAGAACCATTCCCCATTCGCAACGGCGTTAAGCAAGGCTGTGTGCTGGCACCGACCCTCTTCACCATCTTCTTCAGCATGATGTTGAAGCAGGCCACAGTGGACCTCGACGATGACGACGCAGTGTACATCAGGTATCGTCTCGATGGCAGCCTGTTCAACCTCAGACGACTGCAGGCCCACACGAAAACCCTAGACCAACTGATTCGTGAGCTGCTCTTTGCTGATGAAGCTGCCCTCGTTGCACACACAGAGAGAGCCTTGCAGCGCATTACGTCCTGCTTCGAAGATGCCGCCCAGCTCTTTGGACTTGAGGTCAGTCTGAAAAAGACAGAGGTCCTTCATCAGCCGGCACCCAAGGAAGAGCATCGCCCTCCCTACATCACCATCGGCGAACCCGAACTCTGAATCTGTACACCAGTTTACCTACCTTGGCTGCATCATCACGTCAGACGCCAAGCTGGACAAGGAGCTGGACAACAGGTTGGTAAAAGCGAACAGTGCTTTCGGGCGACTATTCAAGCTGGTGTGGCACAATCAACAGCTGAAAAAAGGCACCAAGATCAGCGTGTACAGAGCTGTCGTCCTCACCATCCTGCTGTACGGTTCCGAGTCCTGGGCCCTCTACCGCAGCCAACTACGACTCCTCGAACGCTTTCACCAGCGCTGCCTGCGTACCATCCTCAGCATTCACTGGAGTGACTATGTCACCAAACGGTCGAGGTCCTTGAACAGGCGGAAACTGTGAGCATCGAGGCTTTGCTGCTGCGGACACAGCTTCGCTGGGCGGGGCACGTCTCCAGGATGGAGGATCATCGCCTACCCAAGATCACTCTGTTCGGCGAGCTCACCACTGGACACCGAGACAGAGGGGCACCAAAGAGGAGATACAAAGACGGTCTCAAGAAGTCACTTAGTGCCTGCCAAATCGACCACCGCCAGTGGTCTTCGCTTGCTGCGGACCGTGACACCTGGCGCTCCACCATTCACAAGGCAGCCATCTCCTTTGAGGACTCTTGCAGAGCTAACCTTAAGGACAAGCGGCTCAGAAGAAAAAACAGAGTTGTCGTAACTCAGAATCCTGACCAGACCTTCCCCTGCAGCCACTGCGGTCGAACCTGCCTGTCCCGGATTGGCCTCCACAGCCACGAAAATGCCTGCAGACGACGTGGGCAAGCCCTATAGAATCTTCGTTCGCGAAGTCAAGCCAAGAGAGTTGATAAAATGCGTAAAAGTGTCTGGGGGAATAATCTGTAATTCTTCTCTGACAAATGCCCTCTGTGGGGCAGACTCATATAGATGACCCATTGCCTAAAGGTGTTACTATGATGGTTGACCAAACTATTCATAATATAATGACTTCCAGTCTTGATTCATCTGTTTTTAGTAGTTGAGATCATGGTAAAATGACTGAATATACACTAGAAATAACATGGGATACACATTTTGAGAGGTTTAGTGACTGCATGATCAAAATATTGGCCAAGGCTGAAAATTGCCCTTGCCAGAAAGCGTCAGTAATCGACCTCGTTTGAGCGATGTGATGGTGTGCAAAGAACAGATCGACCTACTGGTTCCATATTATCAATTCTGTTCGGCAAGACATGCATAAATATTCACCAGTTAAGAACAGATATTTTCATGTGCGAAATATTTCTGTATTGCCTATTAAAAAACGGCATGTTAAACGTCAGGCGTGTTGTAATATTGTGACAGAAAGTCTCTTCCCTGAACTTCGCACAATGTGAACTCATAGCAGACGAATTATGACCATCACTTCGTCTTCTGTACATTCATAATGCACCCACTTCGCATGTTTCAAGATAACAACACAAACAGACTTTTTTGAAAGGCGAGTTTACTTCCACCGGTTTTCGTTGTAAAAATCGATGCTCGACATAGTTGTCTTGTTTTTCACAACTGCTGCCGATTTCTTTTTTAAAAATTTACCCGTCGTTTCTTCATATCACGTGATGCATAGACGCCATGCTGGATCGATGCTTGCGGCAAGCTCCCAACAGACAGAACTCGAGAAAGGTATGTTGTAATATTCGCCTTTGTCTGACATTTGACACAAAATCAACGTTCAACATAGTTTCTGTATAGTTTTTGCATAACAGTTACCTACACAAAGGATTGATATGGCATTTATACCGACAGGATAAACAAGCTGTGCAGCTTGAAACGAATTGGGCAGTTTGTTGTTGCCTACCATTTGCGTTGAAAATGATTTTGCGAGATTTATGTCAGTACATTACCACAATGCGTATGTTGTAAACATGAAGTTCGATCAAAGAAAGTTGATATTTGGTACAGCATCGTTTTGTAGACCGCTCTCTGGAAAGTCGTGTTTTGAGAAAACTGCTAATTTGTAGCATGAAATCTGATTCAGACAAAATGCGGTCACGCGTGTTTGTAGTTGTTGACAAGCTCTCTTTTCAAGGCGTGTTTCGTCGAACGTCAGATTTCCAACACGGCCGATGTTGTAAACCTGACTTTCAATCGCCTGCTAAATAGTGGTGTTGTTAGAACGCATTTCACACTCAGATATCCATTGTTGACACTGTCCATCTCGTAGAGTCACCCATGGATTTGTGTGAAAGGCCTTGAGAGGGAACGTGTCATGTTTAATAGTAGAACATGCAGATGAAGTGTTACTGAAATGTGTAGACGCATTTCCATGTGCGAAATAAAATTATTTTAAACACTGATTTATGGAAATCGCTTGTATGACAATGTGCATCAGGAATAGGTAATGGATTTTGTATGCACCCGTTATATCTTTCATTAGATTACATTATTGCTTAAATTTCAGATGACTAGAACACGACGGAGACTATGGGTTGTGCGCATTGAAGCGGAAATGTCAAAAGGAAATAAACCCAAGTCAACAAATGCTGAACGATGTGCAGCATATAGAAAAAGAAAAACACAAAACCCAGTTGTTCTGCTGCAAAAGAGAGATGCAGACAGAGAGCGAGCACACAAGAACCGACATTAACCAAAGACAGAAGACGAAAATGCGCGTCGGCGTGCACTTCAGCGAGAGAGGCAGAAGCGCTATGAGTATGTTTTACAGTTAGCTGGTCATTTTTTTCTGTTATAACTTTTGCACTTCCCATGTGTGTGTGTGTGTGTGTGTGTGTGTGTGTGTGTGTGTGTGTGTGTGTGTGTGTGTGTGTGTGTGTGTGTGTGTGTGTGTGTGTGTGTGTGTGTGCGTGTGAGTGTGTGTGTGTGTGTGTGTGTGTGTGTGTGTGTGTGTGTGTGTGTGTGTGTGTGTGTGTGTGTGTAAGTGTGAAGTAGCTAAACTCCGTACTCTTAGTAGCACCTTTGGTCCATGCTGAAGCACTGGCCGGGGGCGCTTCAGAGAAAAAAAGATTAAATGCAGTTTGGTGCTTTATTGTTTTCAGAGCAAATAAGAAAGAAAATGCGCCGCATGCTGCGACAACCCCTTCCAGGCCAACCACAAGACAGAACAAGGAGCGGCTGGAGAAAAAGATAGCAGCTGTTCGAGAAGCTGAGCGCAAACACCGCGCAGAACAATCTGTGCAGAAGAAACGTCGCATGAGAAAAAAAAAGGATGGACTATTATTACAGAAAAAAAGGAAGAGGCAATGAAAGCAAAGGAGGTGGAAGAGGCAAGAAAGACAAAGGAGCATGTGCCTGCACAGCCTTCAGACGATAGCCACTCTGTAGGTCCGCCTTATCCCACGAGGAAGTCGTATCTGCAAGCAGTGAGGAGAGTGCGGAAGAGAATCAGGGCCACCAGGATGAAATTTGCACACATGTGCAAAGGGTTGATAAAACCAGCGAATGGGACTTAAGCTGCACTAGGCAGTCTCAATGTTACATGTGCTACTCCCCAAAAGATGCCTGTTAAGCTGGCGGAGCACATGTTCTCTTTGTCTAATAAGAGGGATTTGGAAACTCTGAAGCATAAGAGGCGTCTCATCGATGCATTTGGGCATAAAAGCAGGTACTACAAGCATTCCCAATCAAACCATCTGTACATGCTAAAAAAGAATGAGCCTGTTCATGCTCAAATTAAGCAATTCTTCCTGAAAAATTCAGTGGACGATCCTTGCAAAAAGAGCAAGAAAAATCAACTGACCAGCCCTGTTTATGAGTTGGATAAAGAATTCTGCCAGAGCCATGGGAAGATATCACTGCGCAGCTTATACAGACATAAGCCTCGTTCTGTGGCACCTTTGTCAAACATCAAATTCAGGCAATGTATGTGTGAAGTTTGCCTGAATCCTCACATGAGTCTGACGAGGCTTAATATGTGCAAAAAGACCAGGTTATGCAGTGTGCGCGAACTGCTCGGTGCAAGTGTCTGTCCATTTGAAGAGTTGCACGCACACTCCAGCTCCAGTGGTAGGAACCTTCCATCTTGTTCAGTGGAATGGAACTGAATATGTTGGGCACGTTAAAGACGTTGGCGAACTTCTGTAGGTTGCCTGTGTGAGTTTCATGTCAAAGCGCCAGCATTTGTACTTTGGCCAAGCCACTTTGACTACTCGTGGGAACCATTTGATTCATTTTTGAGAGGGGTAGGGGGGGTGGTCTCTCTCAACCTCGATAAAAGCACATCCAGTCAGAGGCGTCAGTTTTTCACAGTGATTTAGGACAGATACTGCATAGTCATTGCAGAAGAAACGGATATAAAATTAAATCAGTGGTGTCAAGGTTTTTGACAATCCCATGTGAAAATGCAGTTTTTGGATTTCAACAGCATATCGTCTTCCTACACATTTCAGTATATTTACGGATGTGTGCAGCAAAACAATCGTGACATCACTGTATTTATTTGTTTCTCCTGCAATTTCCAATTGCTTAAAAACCAATACTGACCATCTGTCACTATATCAATAGATCTCTGAGCGGAGTATGTTTTGAGACACATACAAAAGGGTTTTGTCCCCAGTGCAAACAAAAACAAGATAACATATATTCATATATTGTATGAATTTTTTTAACAAGTTTTAACCTTGATGTGGTGAGCCACATTTGAGAAAAAATGAGTGTAGAACGAGATGTCCTCCTCTTGGCTTGACTTCGCGAACGAAGATTTTATAGGAGTTGCCCACGACGTCTGCAGGCTTGTTCGTGGCTGCGGAGGCCAATCCGAGACAGGCAGGTTCGACCGCAGTGGCTGCAAGGGAAGGTATGGCCAGGGTTCTGAGCTGCGGCATCTCTATTTTTTCTCCTGAGCCGCTTGTCCTTAAGGCTAGCTCTGTGAGAGTCCTCAAAGGAGACAGCTGCCTTGTAAATGGTGGAGCGCCAGGTGTCACGGTCCGCAGCAAGCGAAGACCACTGGTGGTGGTCGATTTGGCAGGCACTAAGTGACTTCTTGAGACAGTCTTTGTATCTCTTCTTTGGTGCCCCTCTGTCACGGTGTCCAGTAGCAAGCTCGCCGAACAGGGTGATCTTTGGTAGGCGATGATCCTCCATCCTGGAGACATGCCCCGCCCAGCGGAGCTGTGTCCGCAGCAGCAAAGCCTCGATGCTCACAGTTTCAGCCTGTTCAAGGACCTCGACGTTGGTGACATAGTCACTCCAGTGAATGCCCAGGATTGTACGCAGGCAGCGCTGGTGGAAGCGTTCGAGGAGTCGTAGTTGGCTGCGGTAGAGGGCCCAGGACTCGGAACCATACAGCAGGGTGGTGAGGACCACAGCTCTGTACACGCTGATCTTGGTGCCTGTTTTCAGCTGTTGATTGTGCCACACCCGCTTGAAAAGTCGCCCGAAAGCGCTGTTCGCTTTTGCCAGCCTGCTCTCAAGCTCCTTGTCCAGCTTGGCGTCCGACGTGATAATGCAGCCAAGGTAAGTAAACTGGTGCACTGACTTTAGTTCAGACTCGCCAATGGTGATGTGAGGAGGGCGATACACTGTCTTGGGTGCCGGCTGATGGAGGACCTCTGTCTTTTTCAGACTGACCTCGAGTCCAAAGAGCTGGGCAGCATCTGCGAAGCAAGACGTGATGCGCTGCAGGGCTCGCTCTGTGTGTGCAACGAGGGCAGCATCATCAGCAAAAAGCAGCTCACGAATCAGTTGGTCTAGGGTTTTCGTGTGGGCCTGCATTCGTCTGAGGTTGAACAGGCTGCCATCGAGACGATACCTGATGTACACTGCATCGTCATCATCGAGGTCCACTGTGGCCTGCTTCAACATCATGCTAAAAAAGATGGTGAAGAGGGTCAGTGCCAGCACGTAGCCCTGCTTTACGCTGTTGAGAATAGGGAATGGTTCTGAGAGGTCATTGTTGAATCTGACCTGGCCTTGCTGGTCCTCGTGTAGCTGGACAATCATGTTGAGGAACTTTGGGGGACAGCCAAGTCGCTCCAGGATCTGCCACATGCCTTGCCTGCTCACAGTGTCGAACGCTTTTGTTAGGTCGACAAATGTTACGTACAGCCCTTTGTTCTGCTCGCGGCACTTCTCCTGTAGCTGTCTCAGCACAAAGACCATATCGGTGGTGCTCCTGTTGGCTCTGAAGCCACACTGGCCCTCTGGGAGATGGTCTTCAGCGATGGCAGGTACCAGCCGATTCAGGAGCAGCCTTGCACGGATTTTCCCAGCAATGGACAGCAGGGTAATTCCCCGATAGTTGGAACAGTCAGACTTCTCGCCTTTGTTCTTGTACAGGGTGATAACGACTGCATCACGGAGATCTTTTGGTAGTGTTCCTTCCTCCCAGCAGCAGAGAAAGAGGTCATGGAGCTTGTTGTGCAGTGCTGTGCCTCCATGTTTCCAGATCTCTGGCGGTATTCCATCAATGCCTGCTGCTTTGCCACTCTTGAGCTGGTGGATGGCTGTGATGGTCTCTTCAGCGGTGGGCGGTTCGTCCAATTCAACCTTTACTGGGAGGTGTGGGATTTGTAGGACGACTGCTTCTTGAACAGTGCGCTCAGCGCTGAAGAGGCTCTGAAAGTATTCCGACCAGCGGTTCAAGATGGAGGTATTATCTGTGAGGAGTGCCTGGCCATTCGCGCTTTGCACGGGACTTCGTACCAGGTGCCTGGGGCCATACACTGCTTTCAGTGCTTCGTAGAAGCCCCTGTAGTCACCATTGTCAGCACAAAGCTGGGTCCTCTGTGCACGTCTGGTCCACCACTCATTCTGGAGATCTCTGAGCTTGAGCTGGAGACTGCTGCAGACGAGGCGGAAGGCAGACTTCTTCACAGGGCAGGAAGGCTGGGCTAGGTGGGCCTGATGGGCGGCTCTTTTTTTTTTGCTAGGTGTTCCTGGATCTCTACATCGTTTTCGTCAAACCAGTCTTTGTTCTTCTTTCTGGCGAAACCCAAGACTTCTGCAGAGGATTTTGCAATAGCAGTTTTCAGTTGTTCCCAAAGTGTTTCAGGGGAGGAGTCTGCTGGGTCCGCTGTGTCTTTGAGCCTGCGCTGTAAATCTGTCTGAGAGGCAGCTTTCACATCGTCACGCTGAAGGCTGGCAACATCAAGCTTTTTTTTTTTGGGGGGGGGCCCATTTCTTGGGTTTTGGCTTGAAGTGGAGCCTGAGTTTGCAGCGAACAAGGCGGTGGTCAGTGTGGCACTCTGCGCTGGGCATCACTCTGGTGAGGAGGACGTCACTGCGGTCCTTCTGACGCACTAGGACATAGTCGATAAGGTGCCAGTGTTTGGAGCGAGGATGCATCCAGGTGGTCTTTCGACTGTCCTTTTGCTGAAAAGTAGTGTTGGTGATGACCAGTTGCTGCTCCGCACAGAACTCCAACAGTAGGCGGCCATTGTCATTGCAGTTCCCCACGCCATGCTTGCCGAGGACTCCTTTCCAGGCTTCAGAGTCCTGGCCCACTCTGGCGAGATGTAATTTGCAGTTTTAAGGATTGATAAGCAGTTCAAATAAATTAAGAATAGTGCAGAATTATATGTGATTTAGCAATATTATGGATTGAGGTAAATGAGGAAGTGTGTATATGCAGTGTTTGTAGGGAATAAAAGTGACTTGTGGGCAGATTTGTGGTTTTGGATGGATAAATGTTTAAACGTCCGTTCAGTTTGTTGTAATTATTGTTCGACATAATACCTGTTTTCCTGAATTTGCATTGATCTTCCTATGCTTGAAATAAAATGATCATAGGAAATGTTCCTGTTGTCTCTCAATTTCTTTTTACATCCCTGATTCTTTGGTTTCAATGAGAATGTGGCTGCATTTCACATTTACAACAAACAGAAAGAAGCACCCATGTCGGATGTCAGATATTACAGCAATTCATCTCTTTCAATGACACTCTGAAAACCTGAATGATTTAGTTTTACAACAGAAATGCACATTTACTATTCTTTTTAACTGTTTAAGTAAACATTTTCCAACTTGGATCAATAAAAACCCAAACTTACACCGTTGGGTTGTAATACCTGACCTCTGACATAATCTCATATACAAACTTCTGAATGTGATTTCTCTGCAACTAAGGAACAGACTATATTCCAATTTCAAATACTATTTGCACATGCTACAAACTGTCCAACACAGAATTTGTATGTGATTCTATCACTTTTCATTTTCAAGCATTCTTGTTATCTTTTCAGTAACACCTTTTGGCAATAGGTCAGATAATTGTCATGACACAGATTTTTTTTTTGTCTAATTTTATAGGAGTTAGATTAGAGGGGTGACAGGGTTCAGTTAGTCACCGGGTAACGATAGCGTAGGTGTATAGTATTTGGCCTTTACACGAGGGTTTGTTGCTGTGCGAGGGTTGGGTGGACGGCGTGCAGCGACGTGGCCACCCAGTCTGAACGTCCTCGGGTGGTACCTGCTTCACGTGAATTTTCATCACGTGAGGTAGTGAGCAATGTTTCGCCAACCTTAGGTTATCCTAAATTTTCATCATTCGAATTTCCACCAGCGAACGAAATCAGTCGTCTTTTTCAACGTAGTCTCTTTCAACGTAGTCTCTGAGGGGGGTTTGTGCGGGCGTGGTTTTCCATTAGCCACCAGCCTCAAGTAGCTGTGTCTTCCCTCTGTGACGGTCCTACGAGACGGCCCTGGTTCGAGCCCGGGAGTCGGTGTCCTGTGACGAGAAGAAGGAGAGCTGCGACGACTTTACCCCTGGCTTGTCTTGTCTTGTTTGTCTTCGTCCTAGCCGGGGCGTCTTCACGGATGACAGTAAGTGCATGTAACAATCTTTTAGTGGCCATTTGCTCGAGGGGTTTGTTTGTGTTTGCTTGTTCTGTATTATTATGTTGGCTAGTGTGTATTAGGGGGCAGGCGTAGAATAGCGGAGAGTAGGGTGTAGAAGTGAATGTTAGTTATTGTACGATATTTCTAGAGTAGTTAGCGGGGTTTAGTTATTGGGATTTAACGCCGAGTAGGCAACTGAGGTCGTTCCAGTATTTAGCGTCGTAGGGGTGTAAATATTGGAAGTGAGTTAGGTGGTGACGTGTAAATATGTATTTGGGGGTTGCATTGTTGCGGGAGAGAAGTGAAGGGAATATGTTGAGGTTGCAGTTATTGTTGCGGGAGAGAGGTGAAGAGAATGTTGAGGTTAAATCTATTGTTGCGTGATGCGATTGTGAATATGTATTTTGTGGAGGTTGAGTTTGTTGTTGCGGGAGAATGGTGAAGGGAGTATAAAAGACGGCAGTTAAAGTTGCGGGAAGGGTGATATGATTATCTTGTCTTCTTTTGTTACTTATTTATATGAGTATTTTTGCACCTGTGTTTTAGTGCATCTTTAAATATGAGGAACTAACCAGCTAGTCTGCCACCGTGCCATGGTTCTGCATGGAAGCTGACTGTGTCACTCCGCCTTGTGGGCTACGACACCGGACCTGGGTGTCTTCGCGAGTGTAAAGGGCACACCTCGTATGTAGTCAGGTCGGGTCGTCCCATATAGTTCTTTCTAACCTGTTTACGTAAAGTTTTGTATAATTATAAGGATGTAAAGAACGTTAGTATATTTCATCTCCTTGTAGCGACTGTAGTGTGAAAGGAGCTCTGTTAGTGATATATTGAGTTATTATATTTAAAGTAGCCTGTGTTACGGAACACCTTATCGCAGAAGCAAGAGCGTCGAGTTGAGCTGCGCTTAACGGTTGTGCTTCCGGCGAGAAGGTCCCGTGACGTGAAACATATTTAGTCAACTTTCAGTTGTATCAAGTTAAGGACGTTTGTATACGTGATATTGTTTATTCGGCTTACTGTCAGTCTTGTTGAGTTAAGGACATATTCCATTTGTACAGGCAGTATCGTTGACTCTAAAACTTTGCTAGTCAAATAAGTTTTGTGTATTCTGAGACGTGCTAGTTGGAAGAGCTGTGCGCTGTCAATGTAAAATTTGCTAGTTTAATTCGAACTTGTTGTTCGTGATCCTTTGGGGAGATATAGTAGCGTACAGATTGTATTCATTTTTCTTGATCTTTGAATTAGTAAGCAAGCGTATTTGGTTCATGTAATTGGCAGTGTGCTAGTTGAACTACTGTCTTACTTAAGGAGCCACATGTTGTAATAGACTCTCCACGGAAGCAAAGGCGTTGATCTAACTGGCGTCAGCATTTGATGCTTGTGCGTCCGGCGGGGTCTAGTGGCGTACTGATTAAACCTTTCAGCCTGTTTTCTTTTATATTACTATTAAGGATAGTAATTTTATTTATATATTGTTCGGTTGTATTTTAGTTAGTATATTTAGTTTATTATGTATTAGTTTCATCAGCCTACTTCATTAGAGATCTTTTGTTTATTATATATTGTTTAATCCGTCTTTTGTATTGTGTATTAAGGATATTAATTTTGAAGTGAAGCATTTGGGCGTGTGTGAGTGTGAATGTGAAGTGTGAATGCATGGTTAGGACTGCGTGAGAAAAGTTATTTTTTTGTTAGGGTTTTATGTAATAAATGTCGTGTTATTGTTCCTCTGGTGTTTGTGTTAGATTTGTGTTAGTGTGGGTTGGGTGAGTCTAATGCGGTAGCGCTCATAGTTCGCACCCTGGAAGCGGGGTCGTGGATGGATTGCCAGGAACTATTCTTTTTGATATTGTGAACAGATGTGGACCATATTGGATCAGTTGCCCTGCATCTGACGTCATTCTCAACCTCATCAGATTGATATAGATATCTTACCTGCTTGTAAACAAACTTGTGTCAGGCACTTTTGTTTTTAGCCCCTGCTCTGGTCTTCACGGTATTGTTTTTAATTTAATAGCATCAGCAGGCTTAGCCTGACCTTCGTTATTCATTGCTTTTATCAGATGGTAACCTATTAACTCACTCAGTGTTACCTGCATCATGCATGAGTTCCTTTGAATACTGATAGCTGAAAAGTCTCTCCGATAAGTTTTTGTTAAAGTTCTAAACAATTGCCTGTGATCTGTTAACGCCTGGTATGCCTCGCTGCACTAGCACACCATGCTTTGCAAATAATTGATTAACGGCGCCTTTAAATTCACTTCGTCATTGACTTGCACAAGCCTAGGGTATTTTAAATGACCTCAACTATATATCTTTGTTAACGCAGTGGCTACCATGGTAGCATTCTTGTCAGTTATGGGCTCGGCATCCTTATACCTTGAAGCTATGTTGACAACAGTTAATGCATACTTGTATCATTTCTTTGTTATTGTATCATGGGGCATGAAAAGAAGATCCATTTGATGGGTGTCATTAAGGGTAGTATTTTCAAAATGAGGTCTTGTTCTTTATCTTGGAGCAGGTAAATATATTTGCCAAATAGCTTGTTTTTGGAGCCACTGTTTTATTTGTTCAAGTGTAACATCCCCACCCACAGTGGTATGTAATTTCTCTATTGCAGTAATGCCTTTCCAGTAGCCAACAGGTGAGTAATATATTTTTAAAAGTTTAGTTCCAGCTTTGGCTCTGATGTCGCTCATTTTTTTCTAGCATTAAAAACTGCTGTAAAAATACAAATGTCTTTCCTACTAGAACAAAAATAATTTCTCTGTTTGTTTGTTGTTTGCTTGGTTGGTAATAGTTGCTAAGTTTTGGTTGTGGGATGGTCATATCTTCACCAGTAACAAGAAAGTATTCATTGATAGCGTCATCAACATTTGAAAATGTATGCTGTGCATGACCTTCCAGCCTGAGTTTTTCATTGATGAAATCAAGTTTTTCTATTCTTTGCTTGTCATGCTCCTGCTGGGCTTGTGCAAGTTTTTCAGACGCCTCATTGTGACGCCTCGTTTCTTCTGCAGATTCCTCTCTACCCATTTTTGAAAAGGGAATGTTTGATCCACTGAAAGCAAGTGCGTTAACAATGGCCACGCCAATCATAACAGTCAAAGTTGCCATATTTTTTATTTACATAGAAACATTTTCTGGAATAATTCCTTGCTTGATGAAAAAGTCTTTTGTTGCAATCGATGCTGTGACAACTGCAACTAATTTAGCACTGTCTTCAAAATCTAGTTTACCCAAGTCTGCAGAATGCATTTTGAGTAGACTCCATTCCAGCATAGTGTAAGATACTGCTAGTCCACTTATTACAGCAGAGTGATAGACAAGGTTCATTATGTTCTTTGTGTCACTCATTTTCTTATTCCACAAAAATTAAAATAATAAATTTATTCACTGTATGAAAAGTGGGCCAAAAGTTTTTGACGTTGCTGTTAATGTAGATACTCACAAACCAGATAGGTGAGGCTAGCGCTCGCAGAATTGTACACAAACCAAGGGGAATCACTCAGCGCTGGACAGACAAACAGTTAGATCCCCTGCCCCCACCTATCAGGCACCCAATCACTAGCCCACAGAGAAATATGCCGGTATATTACAATATGATCATCTACATCCTCAAAAAGGATGCATCAGGTTTCGCTTATAACCCATGTCTTTCTCCAGAACTTAGGAAGTAGGCAGGAGAAACATGCATACACAAACACGAAGGCGCACTACTATATGTGGTCGGATAAATACCCTGATTTCCCACAGTAGATGCACATAACATTACACAACACTGTAACGATATACAAATTTGCATCGAAATATAGGTACTCACAAACCAGATAGGTGAGGCTAGTGCTGGTAGAATTGTACACAAACCAAGGGGAATCAATCAGCGCTGGACAAACAGTTAGATCCCCTGATAATGTGGAGACCTCTTCTTTTATTTTTGGAGTGTCTGATTTTTGGGACACTGTTTGAGTGTTTGGTTTGTATTTTATTTTTTGTGGTATAATTGGTAACATACATAACCAAATTCGACAACAAATACAGCAAATAGATATTTTGTTATTTCAGGTTTAGACTCAGTTGTAAATCTCCCACTTTGTTGATGGGGTGAAGGTGTTGGTGTTAGGTCAGTTATATGAGACTTTTCTGTTATGCTTGAAGCTGTAATTTTTTATTTATTTTTTCCTGTTATATTTGGCTAATAATTTTCCAGCCTCAACCCGGCCTGGGCTTTTAGCCTTAGTCACTGTTTGAACCTGTGTCAAGACAGGACTCATTTTTTTGAGTCGTCTGGGTCTCGTCCATTTTCTTCTGCTTTAAAATTTATTTTAGAAAAATCAATATGACTGCCAGTAACAAGCAAGGTTACCACAGGTGCAAGGTAATTTCCAAACTTGTAAAACATGAGGCATGCTAATTTACCGATTGAACTTGAAACAATAGGGTTGCTTTCGAGATCGTGTGATAGACTGTCACTATCAACAGGTAGGATGTGACTCACAGCTTTTGTGTATAGTCAGACAAGAGATCGACTCAAATCACAGTACATTAGTGAAGCAATGTGATTTTCATATTTTGCACGTAGCTTAATCAGCTCGTCAGCGGTGAGGGATTCTATGTAATAATAATAATAATAATAATAATAATAATAATAATAATAATAATTTATTTATTTAGCGCCTAACCTCAGGTAGAGCTCTAGGCGTCTTACAAATGTCAAAAGTACAATTACAGAAAACTGTACACAATATTACAGGAGCGCGTGCACACACACACACACACACACACACACACACACACACACACACACACACACACACACACACACACATTCCAGTTGCCACAGCAAAACTACAACCGAATCCTCAGCAGTCAATGAGTTAATCAGTGGGGTAATGGAGTTGGAAAATTTGTGTTTTTAACGCAGATTTAAAAACGTCTTTTGAAGCACTGTCTTCGGTCATGTATTTTTTACTGAGAGAAGATTTTGATTTGCCGGAAACAACTACAGAAAGAAGCCTTTGTTTCCTAGTCTCTATTTCTGTATTCTCTAACGAGTTTATTCTGCTAAACAAAATATTTTGTCCTGTTTCATTTTATGTTGTACATTTTAAAAAGTGAAACTAAATTTGGGCACTTAGCTCATTAGGCTGTTTCGGCTTAGCTTAGCCTCGTCAGAAGAGTGCTTTTAACTCTTGACAGCCCATTTTGGATGAAAAATTTCTGTGGTCTTCTACACTGCACCAAACCACATGTCAAAATCCAAATGTGTTAGCTCTCATGTGTAATTTGTGTTTGTGTGTTTTTGTTGGGCTGTCGGTGCATCCTGGTGAAAAAAACATACACACAGCACTACTGGGCTAAGTCCAAAACTTATACTGTGTGTATGTGTTTTCCAAAAACATCACTGCCAACATCACTATCATCATAAAGAGTAAGATGTGTCAAATTTGTTCGTATGTTCAAAATCCTGAGTGCTTGAAAAAAACCGCTTACATTTTAGTTCTCCATAAGCGGTTTACCACTGTGGAACTACTCTGTTATTTGTATTGCTTCTTCTCTTGGCTGTTGCATCATTGATTTCATTTCATTTATAGATGCATACATTCTTAAAATTGAAGTGCTCGTGTCTAATTGTGCTATATCTATATTGACAGCGTTACTTTCTTTTGTTTCATTACACTTTATTGCCCTTTTTTGGATTCTATCTTTTGATCCAATCATTGGAGATCATCGATATTTTATTTTTTTCCACAAAGTATGCCTTGATTTTCCATCTCTTTTGCAACGCCTCTTGCTTGCCTTCATCTTGGTATTGTTCCAAATAAGCCATTAATAATAATAATAATAAGCGCATTAAATAGGCGCTTTATCTCAATTGAAAATCGGCTCAAAGCGCCGCCGCGAACTGAACTAAACAAGCACGCGCACGTGAATCACGCGCATTCACTCACACACTGTACATAAACACAGAACATTCACGTGGTGCTAAGGGCAAGCTCAAGCGAGCTACTGTAGTTTTTGGAAATTCAAAATCGTTTGTATTTGAAATTTGATTAAGTGGGCTAAGACTGATACCAAAGTGGACTCTGTCATCTCATTATCAATATCACTAATTTGAACTCTTAACTCCTGTGCTTTAACTTCCAGGAGTTCTAATTAATGTTTGAGATGACTGCCTTTTCTGTCACAAATGCTAGCCCGCTTTCGGAGATTACCAGCTTGCAAAATTGCGTGTTTTCCAACGTGTTGTGTCATGGTTTGTTAGTGCATGTTAGTAGCTGTGTTTTATTTAGAAAGTTCTCGGCACTGATTGGGTAAAATTTTTTAAGCCAATAAAATTGTACAGTGGGAGAGAAAGTGGCTTGATCTGGTTTAATGCATGCACTGGGTGGAAATCTAAACTCGCCTAGAAATGACAAGTCATGCCGTATGGTAATGCTGATATTTTTATCGCGTAATATCGTGTGCTTGCTGGTTTTTGAATCCGAAAAACAAAAATATCATATGATGTTACATGACATCGTCAGTTAACCCATTTATTGTCAGTTTTGACCCATTTATCGTCAGTTGGACAAGACAAATAGAAAACCGGCTCCGATGCGCTGATTGTGTCTGTGTGCGTGTGTGTGTGTGTGTGTGGGGGGGGGGTGTCTGTGTGTGTGTGGGAGGGGTGATGGTGTCTGTGTGTGTGTGTGTAGGGGGGGGGGGGTTGTAAGTGACTATGGGACATTTATGCGCACTTAGCTGTGTGCAGAACGGGAACAGTATACCTGTGCTGAAACCTGACCACCTCCAGTGTTACCTGACCTGTTTTAAGTCAATGGTGCAGTTAACACCTGGGCAGTGGGCACGGGACATAGACGACCCCGACCCCCACGAGTCCCCTGCTGCCTTGCAGGCCTGGCCGCTTGGCTGCGGAAAGGCTAAGGGAGGAAACCCCTGACATCAAAGCCCCCGTGTCTCCGGGGAAGGCTTTTGAGCCAGAGACTAAGACAAGGACAGTCTGATATAAAACCTACGACCCCAGGACCTCGATGCCACCGTCCCAGCTTGCTAGGCCATGGCAAACGAACCAAGGGTTTAAAGGGTGGGGCCAGTACTGCGCACACTGCACTCCACCAAAAAGCTTCACCGCGCAGGCTTTAGGAAACACCCACGGACTATTACGTGGGCAAGCCCTATAGAATCTTCGTTCGCGAAGTCAAGCCAAGCAGTTAACAGGGAAAGCTTTTATGCGCACTTAGCTGACGTGTTAATTTACCTGGAGTGAATCAAGAAAACCTACCGTGTCTGCACTTGAATTTGACTCATCATGATTTCTGAGGAACTCTCACTCAGCTATATAATTAGATTTAGCGCAAGTGATGTGGGGTTATGTTAGATTGATGGTGTATGTTATTAAAATATAATAGATTGGGAGTATTTGCTCGGCAATAATTAGACAGGAGTCTGTGTAGCCAAGATCTCTCTTTCTCTCCTCGGGCGTTGAATGAACAAAGATTTCAGAAACACGGCCCGTGACCACTGGCAGTGACGGGGTTAACGCCGCCTACATTTCCTTTCTAAAATCTTGGTTCATTCAGCGACCAAACGCCAAAACAGCCCAATAAACATAGATACACACTGGTCTCAGCAAGATAGAGGCATAGAATTCTCAGGGTTCCCCGCAGTTGTGGTGACTTGTGAGGATCTATGTCTCTTGCAGTTGGACCGTGTTCGCTTGTTCTCGACAGAGAAGGGGTTAATAACAAGCGTTACTAACGGATGGAACAGTCCTCCTTTCCACGTTGTGCCCATCCCGGACAGCAGCCGAACTCAGAGCCGTCGCGTAGAGTATAATGACTTGTATGTTTCCAGCACCAACTGAAATCCAAGTGGAAAAAGTGTTAAAAAAAACCAAACTTTTTGCCAGGTGTGGTCTGTGATTTTGGACCTCAAAGATTAGAGCCCTAAGGTACATCATAGACCAGTCCACAATGTCTCTCTCTCTCTCTCTCTCTCTCTCTCTCTCTCTCTCTCTCTCTCTCTCTCTCTCTCTCTCTCTCTCTCTCTCTCTCTCTCTCTCTCTCTCTCTCTCTCTCTCTCTCTCTCCCCCACCCGGGTCTGCTCTGGGGGACTTGGGTGGGGTTAGGTATTTTTTAGTTCCCAGGGTCACCCTGGTCAGCCCCACAGGGTGGGTTTATCTCTCTATTCTGGGGCATGTGTTTCTGTCTACCCTTTGTCCATTCACCTGTATTTGCCTTTTTAAAACTCTCCCTACTGTCTGCACTGCCTGTAGCTCTTGATATTGGATGTGTGTTGCTAAATGGTCTTAGCTTTATTTAGGCCCCATGTGTTAGGTTTATTTAAGGTATTGGACCGGCTGGCGACATACATTCAATGTTCTGTTTTTTTTTTTTTTTTTTTTTTTTTTTTTTTTTTTTTTTTTTTCACAAGCAGTGCAGGCACGTCCTGAGAAAGCCTTGTTGCTGTCTGGACGTTAAGCAATGTACAATCAATCAATCTCTCTCTCTCTCTCTCTCTCTCTCTCTCTCTCTCTCTCTCTAAACTAAAAGCAAGCAAAGCCACCCCATTATTAATCTGCTTTGTTTATCGAAATCCCTCAGCCACTTTTGAATGGTATGACACATTTACGGAAATGATGGACAATGCAACCAAATGTACTTCTGATCTATTATTCTTAGGCGACTTTAACATCAATTTGTTTTCTTCCAATCCTGCTTGGGAAACTACTCTTACTTTGTTTGGTCTCAGTTGGTCACTAAAGCAACAAGAGTAACTGCCAGTTCCTCAACATTGATCGACCATATCTACACAAACAACAAGACTATAGTATTAGGAGTGCAGGTGCCCGAGGTTGCTATTAGTGACCATTACCCCGTCTGTTGTAGCTGGGCTCTGAAAGGTGACCGACGCCCCAAAAATCACCAACACATCACTATTAAATTCAGATCTTATAAACACTTTAACAAAGATGTTTTCCTATCGGATCTCTGTCAAGTATGTTTCAGTCACGTTTATAATTACACGGATCCCAATTCTGCGCTTGCAGAATGGTATGAGCTTTTTTTCTATTTTTTTTTTTTAGTGTACTGGATAAACATGCACTATACCGAGAAAAACGCGTAAAAAGTGCACAGCCTCCCTTGTGGTTAAATAAAGATATCAAGGATGCTATGTCACTTCGTAATGAACTTAAAAAACACAAGGAATTCGATGCCTATCGTAAACAGCGAAATAAGGTAAAATATCTTGTTCGTGAAGCCCAAAAGTGTCACTTTAAAAGGATCATTGATGAGAAAAGGGACACAGTTACAGTGTGGCGCGCCCTGACCACATTTACAAAATCTAAACAAAAACCGGCATGCACCAGTGTTTCAGCAGATACATTTAATAAACATTTCCTATCTGCTGCTGATGTCCTATTACAAAGTTGTCCAAACATGTCACAAATATCAGATGTACTTGATAAATTCTGTGCCGAAAAGCTCAAGTCAAGTATTTTCAACATTCCTGTTATAACGGTTTATGACGTTGGTAAAACGATATCTCAGCTAAAAAATAAGAGATCAACTGGTCATGACGGCATTAGTACTGCAATACTAAAACTAGCTCTCCCATATGTCGTTGATTCTCTGACGTATATTTACAATCTTTGTATTCGACAGGGAACATTTCCGTCCAGCCTAAAGAAAGCAAAAATCATTCCTTTGCCCAAAACTAAAGATCTTTCTGAGCCAAATAACTTTAGGCCCATTTCCTTACTTTCGACTTTGTCGAAACCAATAGAAAAACATATTCACCATCATTTACAACAGTTCCTGGAAAATCATCAAGTTTTACACCCCTTGCAATCAGGCTTTCGACAACGCCATTCTTGTCATACAGCGCTGATTCATCTGATTGATAGATGGCTCGATGCAATGAACAAACTGCAAACGACAGGGACAGTATTCTTAGA
>BTPG01000002.1:15733865-16063865 GCA_036245525.1 Semisulcospira habei | reverse complement strand
ACTTGTCAAGTTTAGCCGACCGGTTTGAACCGAAGATCAAAGTCGTACCTGTTCTGCAAAATGACTGCTGGTTTTGACAGTGATGATAATGTGCTTGCATTATCAGCAGTTTTGGATCATATTCGGGAAGAGGCGTGCGAAACATCAGCGGCAACGGCGGTGTTTACTGATCACAACAGGCGTGTTCGGCCATTTGCAAACCGTGTTGAAACGACATGCTTTGCGAGACGCGCTCTGATTGGTTGAAGCTTACGATCAGGACCGATTCGGATCGGAAATATAGAGCAGGTTCTAGCCAGCCGATTCCCAGCCGATTGGGACCGGATCGGATAATTGACGTCATCCGATCGCAAACGGATCGGAATCGGCTTCAAAATCGGAGCACAACCGGCCCGTGTGGCGGGGCCTTAACTGAGAGAAAGTGGGCGCAGCTGATATTTTTAACGTGTGGCTATCACCATGCATTCTGGTTTAGACGGATTAAGAACCATTGAATTAGAATTGCACCAGCGAGAAACCTCCTGCATGCTTTTTTGCAGACGTATAATAATCACATTAACACTGTGATCAGGCGTATGAAGAGTTGCGTCATCCGCATACAAATCACACGAGGTTTGATTACTACTCAGGTGCAGTGGTAGATCATTTATGAAGACACAGAAGAGCAATGGTCCGAGGACAGAGCCGTGAGGCACGCCGCTCGCGATAATACCGTGGTAGTACCGACGAGTAGTTACCATTTAAGAACACTCTTTGCCTCCTACCGCTCAGGTAGGAATTAAAAACTATACGGCATCTGCATTGCATAAATATGCATGAAGTTTAGACAAAAGGATGCTGTGGTCTACAAGATCAAATGCTTTTTATAAATCGAGATAGACTGTCCCAATCATTTGAGATTGATTGATAGAAGTTAACCAGGTGTCAACAAGTCTTGTTAATGCCGTATGGCACGAATGTTTTGGTCTAAAGTCTGACTGATGGGTATGTAGAAGATTACAGGTATTAAGGTACTGGTAGAGATGTTTGTGAACATGTCTTTCAAGTGGTTTTGACAAGGAAGACAAAAGGGATATAGGTCTGTAGCTATTCACGTCCGTTAGATCTTTAGATTTGGGCAGGGGTATTACTTTAGCATGTTTAAGCTCAGTAGGAAACGTGTTGTGATGAATACACAAATTATAAATGTAGGTTAGTGATTCAATTGTTTAAGGAAGGGAAAGTTTAAGTATTTTGGGGCTAATCTCATCAGGTCCGGACGATTTCTTGTTTTTTAGTGAATTTAGAAGCTTGCCAACCTCGTGCAAAGCTAAAGGGGGGTTTACAAAAGGATGACTTATCCACTGTCCTTTGCGAACAAAAGTTAAGTAGAGCCTCAGGACACGAATAGGTACTTGACGTTTTGCCTGAGGAGTTTACTGACTGGGCGACCGACAGAAAGTGTTCGTTGAAAGTGTCTGCGTTGAGCTGAGAGGGGATAGTAGATGATCTTCTACTGTTGCCTCTGGTGATAAGATTAAGCGCTCGCCAGAGAGAAGATGTTTTTCTGTTCTCCTTTACCATTCGTTCGAAAAGAGTTTTTTTTAGTCCTTCGCACCATTGATTTGACACGGTTTCGTTTGCGCTTGTACTCACAAAACTGATTTTGTTTTCTTAAAGGCCCTATACTTCCGCGGGGAACTGCTTCAAACAGCCGTGTATTGTGGTATTTCATTACAGACTAAGTCCATTTGAACACCACAGGTTTCCCTCCAGACAACATGACATCTGAAAACTGTACAAAAACCTAGTTCATCTGACGTGTAATCATTCTCGTCTAAAAATAGATTAGCAGCAGACGACATAGATAAGGGTGATAGTTTCGGCTGCTACAGACATGCGCATTGAATACAAAATATGGCATCACAGTGATTCAGTCTGTCAAGCAGACGCTTCTTTGGCGGTGTACCTGGCAAAAGTGATTGTACAACTAGAATGGCATTCCTTGCAAGGAATCAGCTTGGTGACTGATACAGAGCCTAGCAAATGGAAGTTAGTAGTAGCGTCAGAGATTTGAAAGTACTGCGCCAGGTTGACAGGGCTGGTGCGAGATCAGTGCCGAGTCAGGAGCGGGCAAGACCGATTCAGTCGTGGAGAGGAGAAAAATCAAGTTCCTGGCCGTTGAGAGTGACTGAGACTGATCGACGCAGAGATGAAAACAAGGCTACATTTCGACTTGTGAAGTACCATTCCGAACATTTTATATGACCCGTGTACGCTAAGTCGTCGTTTACTATGATGTTCCCTTGATTCGACACATTTCACGCTCGTGTGTTTAGCCAAGATTGCAGTGACCCACAGGTGTTCGTTACACACTACAAATGTGTCGCAGTAACGACAGTATACACACGAGGCGTGATGTTGGAAAGTTACCGGCTGTGGGCTGGCAGTTGAGCGCCTGTGAACAGGCATGTACAAACGCTTTCTAGTCAATCAATATGGTACGAAGTACTGACGTAACAGCATTCAGTAACCACTGACCTTTCAGCAAGTGGCAACTGGTCGGCTTCAGGAGATACAGTTTATTCTTGTTCAGAAGTATTCACGGTTTACAATTCTGAGCATGCCGTTTATTGATCGCATGTAGTTGTGTGTGTGTGTGTGTGTGTGTGTGTGTGTGTGTGTGTGAAGTTGTAAATGTGTGTGTGTGTGTGTGTGTGTGTGTGTGTGTGTGTGTGTGTGTGTGTGTGTGTGTGTGTGTGTGTTTGTGTGTAGTTGTAGGTCTGGATGTGTACAGCTGACAATGTCACATGATTTTCTTTCAGATATATTTCGCCAATGACCCCACAGAAATCAAGACTCAATACCTGTCAGGTTAGTACTCCCTTTCACTAATGTCTTTAATGTGTGTAAATGTTACATATGTACCATGAATCCATTTTCATACCAGGAATCCATTTTCAAATGATACTGACAGTTGTGCAATACAGACTTTTTTTAAGTGTAGTTGGATGAGAAGTATAATTTCTGTAGTAACAGTGATTGTGAATTATAACACAGTAATGATTTTGCTCTTGCTGTCTCGTTTCAATGCCAGCTTCAACTTGAGGCTAGTAAGGACGAGGTTGTGGTCGCTGCCAGTATCAGCGCCAGGAAAGGACCTCGTTTGTGCTTTGTTAACGCTGGATTTGAATCGTCGAGGCAGCAAGATGAAGTCAATCTGGTTATGGACCAGGCCTCCTGGCGATTGCCATGTCACTGTTCTTGACTTCTTGTGTGGATGGAGGGTATTAGCAACGGTAAGACGGTGACTCTGTGCGAACTCTAAAAGTCGCAGGCCTCTGTCGTTTGTTTCTCCAAGGCCAAACTTGCCAGCTGTTCCTGCCCATTGTTGGTAAGCGTCAGGGCCGATCTTTGCATTCCAGTCACCGAGGACGGTCAGAATGTCTTTCTTAGGTGTTTTCTTGATGATGTTGTCCAGTTGTTCGTAGAATTCTTCTAATTCCTCATCATCATGATCTGCTGTTGGAGCGTATACTTGTATGATAGTGATGTTGTGTGGTCGGGCGGAGATGCGGATGGAGATTAGTCTGCTTGACACGGGGGTGCAGCTGATGACAGTTCCAGCCACCTCTTTCCTTACGATAAAAGCTACGCCATGTTCGTGCTTGGTGTCTTTTCCGCTGAACCAGATTTTATGGCCTTCATCTGTTGTTGTTTCTCCGAAGCCTGTCCATCGACCACAACCTCGTCCTTACTAGCCTCAAGTTGAAGCTGGCATTGAAACGAGACAGCAAGAGCCCTCGCATCCGATTCGACCTCGAGAAGCTAAAAGACCCGGAAGTAGAAGAGGTCTTCCAAGCCCAGGTGGGAGGCAGATTTGCAGCCTTGGCTACTTTGGATTGGGACGTAGACACCCTTGCTGGAAATATAAAAGAGGTGTTACTTTCTACAGCAGAAGAAGTGCTGGGGAAGCAGAGGAAGCGCAAACAGCCCTGGGTCACCGATGACATCCTTGATCTCTGTGATGAGAGGAGAGCCTGGAAGAAAAAGAGAGGCCAAGACCTCACATCAGCAAACAAGTACAGACTTGTCAACAAGAAGATCAGGAAGAGGATGAAAGAAGCCAAAGAAGATTGGATTGAAGACCAGTGTCGTAGCGTGGAAGAGGGCATGGCAAACGGCAACAGCAAGAAGGCTTATGAAACGCTAAGGACCCTCACCAAGACTCAACAGCGAACAGCCACAGTCATCGAAGACAGCAGCGGCCAACTCCTTACGGAAAACACTGCTGTACTAAACAGATGGACTGAGTACTGCCGAGACTTGTATAACTACAAGCCTGAGCCAGACACCAGCATCCTCCAAAACAACCAGGCTGGGGCCAGGAAGGCCGAAGACCTGCCAGTGTTAGCTGAAGAGGTGGAAACAGCCGTACGCGGCCTGAAGGGAGGAAAGTCTCCAGGTGTAGACAACGTACCTGCTGAACTGTTGAAACATGGAGGAGAAGTAACAACGAAGGTACTCACTACACTCTGTCAAAAGATCTGGGAGCAAAAGAAATGGCCAGTAGAATGGACACAGTCTCTAGTGATCCCGCTCCCCAAGAAAGGAAACCTGAAACAGTGCCAGAACTACAGAACTATCAGTCTGATAAGTCACCCTAGCAAAGTAATGCTTAGGATCATTCTCAACCGCCTCAAAACTTTCGCCGAGGAACTGCTGGCAGAAGAACAGGCTGGCTTCAGAGTTGGAAGAAGCACTGTAGAGCAGATTTTCAACTGCCGCGTCCTGATTGAGAAACATCTGCAGCATCAGCGCGAACTCTACCACAACTTCATTGATTTCAGGAAAGCATTTGATCGCGTCTGGCACGACGGACTCTGGCAAGTCATGAGATCGTTCAACATAGAGGAGGGACTGATCCAAATGATAGAAGCGCTTTACAAGAACGCCTGCAGCGCGGTTCTACTTAACAATCAGTCAGGCGTGTTCTTCAGGACGACGATCGGTGTCCGTCAAGGATGCCTGCTCTCTCCTGTCCTTTTCAACATATTCCTGGAGAAGATCATGCAGGAAACCCTCCACGACCACCATACTTCAATCTCTATTGGTGGCAGATCCCTGTGCAATCTTCGATTCGCAGACGACATTGACCTCATGGCAGGCAGCAATAGTGAGCTTCAAAACCTGACAGACAAACTTTCAAGTAGCGCAGGGTCTTATGGCATGGAGATCAGTACGGATAAAAGCAAAGTGATGATCAACACCACAAGCGACAGCAGCAGCAACATTCACATGAACGGCCAGAAGCTAGAAGAGGTCAATAGCTTCAAGTACTTGGGAGCCACCCTGTCCAAAGACGGTAGTTGCATAGCAGAGATCCGTATCAGGATAGGTACAGCAACATCCGCAATGGCCAGGCTGGACAGGATATGGCGAAGTAACTCCATCAGCTTCACCATCAAGTACAGGCTTTACAAGTCCCTCGTAGTGTCTATTCTACTCTACGGCTGTGAGACTTGGACACTGCTTGCAGACTCAGAAAAGAAAATCCAGGCCTTTGAGAACAAGTGCCTGAGGAAGTTGCTCCGCATCTCGTACCGCGAGCACAAGACCAACGAATATGTACGGAGCATCGTCACTTCCCTGGTGGGCCCACATGAACCCCTTCTGGCAACCGTGAAACGGCGCAAGCTTGCTTGGTTTGGCCACGTGACCCGACACAACACCTTGTCCAAGACTATCCTCCAAGGCACTCTCGAAGGAAGTCGTCGGCGAGGTCGTCAGAGAAAGAGTTGGGTCGCAAACATAAAAGAATGGACCGAACTCGAGATGCCAGACTTGCTTGCCACCGCCCAAAATAGAACTCAGTGGAGAGCACTGTCTGTTGCTGCTGCCTTTTAGTCCCCCCAACGCCCAGTTCGGGCAAGGGACTGATGATGATGATGAATGATGAATGATTTTGCCTGTCTATTAAAAGTTTTAATGTGTAGAGTGTTCTCCATAGAGTACCCGAAATGGTACACGAGGCGCAATGAGCTTACACATTTGGTTGTCACTGTATACTACCACTGTATACTATAAAGTTGCATCTATTTCAACTAAACAAGAAAAATTAGACGTGTACATGACAGGTTGTACAGTTCAATTGATGTAACCTGATCTCACCTTTTGTTCTTGGCTTTGGTAATGCTGAATTTTATGTGCATACAGTCTGTACCTGTGTGCACTTGCTTTCTCTGTATCAAAGTGTGTGTGGGTGTGTCTGTGTGTGTGCAATTTTTGTAGCACACACACACACACACACACACACACACACACACACACACACACACACACACACACACACACACACACACACACACACCCATCCCATGTGTTGTACTTAAAATAGTTCCTAGTGTACCGTGTAGTATGTCATTATGATATTATAACCCCGATTTATGTTTATGCATTACTTTATAATTTATAGTTGGAGATGCAGGTGATTTTGAGACGTATGCAGCACCTTGCCTCATTAATAACACTGTTTTGCACTCTACTCTTCCAAGCTGTTTCCCTTTCGCCAATTGTTAGGGTGATTGTACAAATCAGGACATAATCCCCCATGACCAGTTACTCACTATTATGCTTCATTTTTTTCAGACTCCAAAGAGCGCTGAGGCTGACAAGAACTCAAGAGCAGAATTTGATACGTTGGGGACTGGATGCCACAGACAGTACTTATAACTGCGACAGTGTCTCTCCAGTGGCTGTTGTAGTCTCTCTGCTTAAAGACCATTTATTTAGTATTGCTACATGCTGCAGAATGATGAAACAGTGTGTCTCCAGAGATTACTCGCACATAAAGAGTGATCAACCATACAAACATTTTTGGGACTGATAAGGATTTGACTGATGGTGTAAAATATACTTCCAGAAGTGTATGTCTTTATCTTGAAATACTACTGCTTTGTACCTGTCTGTATTGTAGGGGAGGGTTAGACACACGCACAATTAAAGTTAGGGTAAAACTATACTTGTTCACAGAATGGCATTGTGTCGTCACTGGAATGCTGTAAAGTCATGCATGGTTTGAAAATCACTTTTCCACCCGTTGCAGAGGATGGGATGTCATTTACAGTGGCTGTTGAGATCAGTGTTTTGATTTCTTTTTTGATCAATAAATCAGAGAAACATTGATTGTTTGTTTAAAAAATTGCAAGAAACTGGAGCATGCTGTGTCAGTGGTGTGTGTGTGTGTCAATGTGTGTGTGTGTGTGTGTGTGTGTGTGTGTGTGTGTGTGTGTGTGTGTGTGTGTGCGCGCACTCAAACATGTGTGTTCTCATGCATGTTTGTGTACTCATGCATGCGGTTTGTGTGCAAGGTTGTTTGCATATGTGTGTGTGCTCGTGTATTTGTGTGTGCATAGTACACATGCTAGCGCGCGCGTGCGTGCGTGTGTGTGTGAGTGCGTACAACAGATAAAGGTATGTGCATATTGTCATTTACAGAGTGAAATCTTTGAAGTGTGTTTGTGTGTGGACTCATAGGCCTACATGTGTGTGTTCACATGCATGTTTGTGTACTCATGCCTGTGGTGCGTGTGCAAGGTTGTTTGCATCATATGTGTGTGTGCTGCTGTATGGTTCCGAGTCCTGGGCCCTCTACCGCAGCCAACTATGACTCCTCGAACGCTTCCACCAGCGCTGCCTGCGTACCATCCTGGGCATTCACTGGAGTGACTATGTCACCAACGTCGAGGTCCTTGAACAGGCTGAAACTGTGAGCATCGAGGCTTTGCTGCTGCGGACACAGCTCCGCTGGGCGGGGCATGTCTCCAGGATGGAGGATCATAGCCTACCAAAGATCACCCTGTTCGGCGAGCTTGCTACTGGACACCGTGACAGAGGGGCACCAAAGAAGAGATACAAAGACTGTCTCAAGAAGTCACTTAGTGCCTGCCAAATCGACCACCACCAGTGGTCTTCGCTTGCTGCGGACCGTGACACCTGGCGCTCCACCATTTACAAGGCAGCTGTCTCCTTTGAGGACTCTCGCAGAGCTAGCCTTAAGGACAAGCGGCTCAGGAGAAAAAACAGAGATGCCGCAGCTCAGAACCCTGGCCAGACCTTCCCCTGCAGCCACTGCGGTCGAACCTGCCTGTCTCGGATTGGCCTCCGCAGCCACGAACAAGCCTGCAGACGTCGTGGGCAACTCCTATAAAATCTTCGTTCGCGAAGTCAAAGCCAAGAAGGGTGTGTGCTCGTGTATTTGTGTGTGGTTACGCATGTTCGCGCGCGCGCGCGCGCGCGCGTGTATGTGTGTGTGTGTGTGTGTGTGTGTGTGTGTGTGTGTGTGTGTGTGTGTGTGTTCAGCACTACAGATAAAGGTACGTGCATATCGTCATGTACATAGTGAAATCTGTGAAGTGCTGCCCACGATTCACACACACGTAAGTTGTGCTCTTGCACCCCAGTGCCATGATTACATTGGTGCAAACACACAACATCATTTAGGCTATGCCCGATAACCTACCCCGCTCCCAAACACACACACACACACACACACACACACACACACACACACACACACACACACACACACACACACACACACACACACTGGCCGGCAGACTGACACACCGTGACCAGACATGCTTAATACTACTGACAGTGTCATTTGGGTTTATTCCGGTTCATTTAGGTAAAAAGACGGACCGACAACCGAGATAACAATGGCCGCATACGAGTTTCAGCGGCACATTGTCCGCTTTGCAAAACGAACCAGTGCGCGGGTATTCTGACAAACCATACATTCTCACACTCTGAAACACCATTATTTGACTTGTAAGTGTGTTCTATGTGTATAAATTGTGCATACTCGGTAAACGCTTTTTTCAACGATTTTTTTAGCCCAGACGATAGAAACAATTAGGGGCTTTAAGTTATTACGAAGTTCCATCACTTGGATAATATCTTGTGTTAACCAAGTCGGTAACGTATGATTTTTTACTCTCTTTTTTCGTAAAGGGGCATGCTTATTAAGCACACGGTTGAAAAGATTAAACCAGAGATCCAAAGCAGTGTCAGGATTGTCTTCATTGTGAACAATGTTAAATTGTGTTTGGTTAAGATCAGCTAGAAAGGCCGACTCACATAAATGTTTAAAGGAGCGATAAGAGATGGTGGTGTGTCCAAGCTTAGGCTGCGCTGGTAGTTTTGATGACCATAAACATGCCGTGGGATTGTGGTCACTGATACTGAGGTCAGCAACACTAACGTTATATACGTTTTGGGGATGGTTAGAGTAAATGTGATCTGTGAGTGTTGCTGATGTGGGAGTAATTCTACGGTAGGGGAAGAAACTAGTTGTTTTAGACCAAGCTGTCTAGTAACACAATCCCACGCTGCGTGAGATTTAAGCATATCAATATTGAAGTCGCCTAGCAATAAGACATACATGTTCAAGGGATTGCAGGAAGTCGTCATACCATTCATACGAGGCAGACGGGTTACGATTAAAAAAAAACCTATAAAGACTGGTCTGGTTTCAGGGCCTTTGAGCTCAAGCCAGATACACTCTACGTCAGGGGTTTCTAAGTCTTCACATCGACGAACGAGTGTTTGGATAGAGTTATGTGTGTAAACGGCAATACCAGTCCGACCAGGCATACAGGGGTCTCGCCGAACAGTACTAAAGTTGGGAATACTGATGGAATCGTTACTCATATCAGGGTTTAAACGTGTTTCACTTAAACCAAACAAGAGGAACGGTTCAGGTGCGTTTAAGTAAACGTTTAAATCGGACACCTTATTGAAGAGGTTCTAGATATTCAGATGACCGATTTTTAGGTTGCACTGCTTCTTTGCTGGGTGCTTCATTTTCATTAACGAAAGCAACCCTAAACTGCAGCGCACTAGAAGCAAGTATGATTCTTTTTACGTTAAACAAAAAAAATAATAAATAAAAAAAAGGAAATAGAGGAAGTACACTCTATAAGTGTCAATGGTGCATAGTAGAGTCGTGCTATAAAATGTGCACACCGCTTCAGCTATCACACGTCAGTCGTGTCAGTAAGGGACACTAATAGTAATATAAAGTTCAGCACTGCAAGCACGAGTAGTAGCTGCTGGTAGTTCTTGGCGGTACACAACAGTCTTACCCGGCTAGGTAATCAATCTCTAGGCGGCAGAGAGAGAGAGGGAGAGGGAGAGATGAAATAATGAAATGAAATGAAACTTTATTTTTAAAAGATAAAAGAATAGGTGCTCAGACCTATTTTCATTCTTGTCCTTGCTACACACTACAAAACAGAAAAAAAAAAAACAGATGGATCCCACGACCCACGCACACACGCAACTGGACTAGGTATCCACGTTCCTCACAAATCGGACAGAACCATCAAATTACCGGATCACACGGCGGTCTTCACAGCCGAACTCACGGCAATCCTAGGAGCCATCAAAGTAATAAAAGCAGACCTGAATGCAGCTAAACAAATTCTCATAGTCACTGACTCCCTATCAGCGATCCAAAACTTGGACTCCTCCCGAGAAGACCTAACATATCTTATTAGAGTAGAGGAACTCACAGAATTAGGCCAGGAAATTAAGTTCATTTGGGTTCCCTCCCATGTAGGCATCCCAGGTAATGAGAAAGCAGATAAAATAGCAAAGACCAAGAATCGACCTTCTTCGACCTACCCCTGTCGGCAGCCGAAAGATCAAACGCCCTCCGGCCAGCCTTCCAAAATCTATGGGAAAAAGAATTTCATCACGCAAAAAGAGGTACACGTAAAGGCCTCACGAGGGTCCTAAACAACGTACCCATCCTACTCTCAGGCAAAAGGAAAGACCAAACCCGACTAACAAGAATCAGACTAGGGGGCGAGAGATACATAGTCCACCCCAACCCAGTCATATGTACATGCGGCCACACACTCGCAACAGAACATATACTCCAAGACTGCCCTACCATAAACCACGCCAGAGCTAGACTAGAAGACACACTAAACTCACCTCTCACACTGGAAGGTCTCATAAACCCCACCCCAGACACTTGGCACACCGGCCACCGCAAACCAGACAATACAACTACTTAACAAACACCCCCTGATCCAACACATCTAAACAAACGACCCGTCACTGACGACAAGAACGAAGGAGACCCCCCTCCCCCCCCCCCTACGACTCGACCCCCATAGGGCGCGGGCAGCCATGATGCAAGATTGTACAACTAGCGATGCGCGGGCACCAGCGACAGACAGCCAGAACTAAACCCCCTTCCTCCCCAACCCCTTGGCCTATCCCCCCCCCCTCCCCCCCCCCCCCCCCCCCCCCCCCGGACGAAATCAGCGCCAGCTGGAAGTAGTTGTCCCTTCAATAATAGCATAGTGTCGGTGGTGCCAGCGTGTCCTTCACGTCGCTGACAGCGGTCACGGCCACCACCTGCAGTCTCGTTGCTGGGTGGGGTGACGTCAGTAACTGGCCCGCCTCTCTTAGTGTTTAGAGCCAGACTGGCGACTAGGATGGATGGGGTCACCGCGCCTGCAGAATTTTTTTTAACGCGGGAACCCATTAACAGCAGTGAAGACCTGAGTGTTGTCTATCAGTGTGACACTCAGCTGAGAGAAAGAGAGAGAGAGAGAGAGAGAGAGAGAGAGAGAGAGAGAGAGAGAGAGAGAGAGAGAGAGAGAGAGAGAGAGAGAGAGAGAGAGAGAGCAACATCCAAGTTACATACAGATGTAGAGAGATGCATGTCCGCTAATATACAGGTACGCAAACACACCTATGCACACTAAATTAATCACAGCAATTATGCACATTTAGATACACGTAGTATTTGTTTACTTACAGGAAGTAGGTGGTGCACTCTGTCCACCACGTGCGATAGTACAAGGACTTCACACAGTAGTATTGTCTGGAAAAAAAAAAGTATAAATTTGCTTATATATTGTGCAAAACAAATACGAGATTTCAACTTCAATGGTTGAGAATGTTCAAAATTGGCAAACTGATGATGTATGCCACTAAATATACTAATGGTCAAAACTTAAGGGCCACTTTTTTTTTCGCAGACGCACCGACAACATCACACAAATAATGTAACAATACTTGGAGTCAGTACTTTGCTAATTTATTCAGTAACAATTTCATTTAAGTTTTGAGTAAATCAAGCAAATGTAACAACAGCAGCACGTTAGAATGTTCACCCACCCTTCATTTGAAAAGTCACACAGGACTGGTTCAGTCAGTGACCGTTTGCAGCCAAGCATTCAATGCAGCCGTGACGCATGGAGTTCACCAGGGTTTGGAGTACATGTTTTCGGATCGCTTCCCACTCTTGATGCAGAAACTGAGTCAGCTGGAGGACGCGTTGAGGTGGAGGTGGGGGTGGTTGCTGACTACACGTTGCCCCAGCAGGTACCAGAGGTGCTCGATAGGAGCCAGATCAGGTGAACGAGCTTGCCACTCCATCCTCAAGATGCCCTGTTGTTCAAGGTACAACTCCATCCTCAAGATGCCCCGTTGTTCAAGGTACAAGGTACACATCCACAACACCGGCGTGATGAGGTCGAGCGTTGTCGTCCTGCAGAACAGCATTGTCGCCTATGGTTTGGAGAGCTGGCTGGATGAGGGGCTGCACAATCTCGTCCCGATAGCGTAGTCTAGTCATGGTGCCTCGGAAGACGTGGACGGGGGTCCTGCCTTTCCTGCTGAAGCCTGACCAGACCATGACTGAGCCTCCTCCGTAGTGATCCACCTCTTGAGCGCACACATCCGTGAATCGCTCGTTTTGTTTCTCCAGACCCTTACCCTGCCGTCGTTAAAGGACACAGGGAACCGTGACTCATCAGTAAACAGAACCTGAGTCCACTGGAGCCTGTTCCACATCACATGTTGACGACACCAAAAGAATAGGTGCTCAGACCTGTTTTCATTCTTGTCCTTGCTAATAATAATAATAATAATAATGAATGGTTCTTGTTTAGCGCAAAATCTTTTTGTGGCAAAAACTCATTGCGCTAACACACGCAGTCAAACATGACATAGACAATATGAAACATTACAAATGAATACAACAGGACCACGGATCTACGACAGAGGAAAAGCAAGCTGGAAGAAGTGAGTTTTCAACTGAGCCTTAAACTGAGGGAGAGTAGAGAGATTTCGAAGACTGACAGGCAGCGAGTTCCAAACTGAAGGTGCAATGAAGCTGAATGAGCGTTCACCGACAGTTTTCAAGTTACGCTTCGGAGCCTTCAAACGTTTCTCACTGGAGGACCGCAGAGAACGTGAAGGCTGGTAAGTGCAGAGTGAAGCAGAAAGGTAAGCCGGGAGAGTCCCGTCGAAGTGACGGTATGCCAGAGTTGCTACACACTACAAAACCAAAACACGTACATAAAATCACTCTCTTAACCACACACACACACACACACACGCACATTAGTTGGAGTGAGGGGTATTCTCACTGCTGCCCTGCATGAAGCCAGGCCAATTTCGCGCAGACGTCGGCAGACTGTGCTTCTGCTGACGCTAACGTTTGCAGCTTGCATCAGTTGACGTCGCAGAATGGTTGACGTGACAGTTCGGTCGCGCAGAGCCGCTACACAGATGTATCTGTCCTCCCTTCTGCTGGTGCAGCGCGGGCGTCCTGAGCAGGGTCGTCGTTCTGCCCTTTCAGTTTCTTGGAATCGTGCCAGCAGCCTCTGGATCACTGAATGGGACACTCCAAGACATCTCCCAACTTCTCGTCCGGAAATTCCATCCTGCAGCCATGCTAGCGCCCGGCCTTGATCTACTAGTGTTAGGCTTCATCGTGGTGGCATGGTTAGGAAAATGACAATTATGCCCCGATCTGTACCGGTATTTGTAGCAAAACAGAAGTGCTCAGTGTTCACGACTGACCCGTTTAGCACGTGCATCACGACTTCACCGAGTTTTTCGACCTGCCTGCCTTTGGCACGCTTGCCAATATCGCACAGCTTTTCACATAAACGGAGGATGTTTCAATTGCATTTGACACGTTCGTAGAAATCGATGAATTGTCTAAGGTCTAAGTTTGACAATAAAAAAGTGATTATTATCACTTTGGTGATGTGGATGTTACTAGGACATGCCGAACTTCCTAAACCCAGTATGGGATTTTCAATGGGGCGACCATCCCCAACCTAGCGCGTCCCCGCGTGGCGGATAGGGGAACGGCCTTCAGATATGGAGGTTAGCTGCGCAAGCAGTCACGGACCAAATGGCGATGAGCTTACCTGGACGGGGCGGGGTAGCAGGTGGCACTGTACCTGTACTGAAATTCCCCATGTGTCCAACGACGGGTTTATCATGCGATCAAGAGCCGCATAAAGCTCTAGCCACCCTGTGTTCCCAGGGAAGGTCGCATAACAGGAGCTAAGGGTGAGCTAACCCCGACAGAAACCTCGAATGCTGAAGACGGAGAACCCAGGCCGCACGGCGCATTCTGATAAACCATGGATCCACGCAAACCCGCAATCATGACTATACGGCCAACTACCATTGACGATAATGGCGCTCGCCCACTGAAGACCCTCCAGGATGGAGAAGCGTCGGGTCCCATGCCTCTAAGGGGCCCAGCCTCAGCTACTGGGGGTCCTTCCCGTCCGTCTTGTCGCGCCAGGGGACGCGGGAGGAGAGCTACTGGCACCACCACAACCAGGAAGAATCCCAGTCAGCAGCGACCTTTTCAGGTCATGCACTGGAACGCAGAAAGCATTCTGAACAAGAAGACCGAGTTGGAGCATATCCTGCATGAGAAGAACATCAACATCTGCTGTAAAGACATTCGAACCGAAGGTCGAGACATCAACATGGTGGTGAAGGACCTCAACATGAGCATCCTCAGAGCAGCGCGTGAGTCCATACCCAGAGGTGCTAGAAAAGACTATAAGCCCTACTGGAGCAATGAACTGCAGGAACTGGATGATGATCTAGCAGATGCCAGAAGGGAAGCAGAAGTTAACCCATCACAGGCAAACAACACTCGCCTCCAGGAAGCCAAAGCCAAATTTCTCAAGAAGAAGCTACAGGCAAGACGCAGGAGCTGGCAAGAGAAAACAAGCTCCTTGAAACTTGAGAAGGACGGCAGAAAGCTCTGGAAACTGACCAAGCAGTTGAACGATGAGAACACGAGCAAAAGAAACATCACCTTAGAAGAAAATGGGAAGATACTAACAGGAAAGCATGCTGCCAACCAATTTGCTGAAAGCTATGCAGCTGAAAGCAATCTCCATTTTAGCCCCCAAAAGCAGAGAGAAGCAAGAAGAGAGCAAAGAGAGAGACCTGCCAAACAAGCAACAGCGGACGCCATGAATCAACCACTTACACACAAAAAGCTTCATATAGCTCTCAAAAAGTTGAAGGCGAAGAAGTCTCCTGGTCCAGATGGCATCACCAACGAGATGCTAACCCACCTTGGTAGTGCAGCAGAAAACAAGCTACTTGAGGTCCTCAACAGGAGCTGGCAAGAAGGATCGCTACCACAACTCTGGCGAGAAGCGATCATGATCCCCATTCTAAAGAAAGGGAAGGATCCAAAGAAGGCCACCAGCTATCGCCCAATCAGCCTCACCAGCTGTGTTGTGAAGACCTTGGAGAGAATTGTGAACGAGCGCCTCAGGTGTTACCTGGAATCCAGGAACCTCCTCGCCCCTGAACAAGCTGTCTTCCGACAGTTCCGCAGCACCGAAGACCAGGTCACTTACTTGGCGCAGGAAGTTGAAGATGCCTTCCAGGAGCAGAAGCTGGTCTTTGTAACCTGGATTGATCTCCAGAAGGCCTTTGACAAGGTCTGGAAAGATGGGCTGCTTGTCAAACTGCTGAGAAAAGGCGTGTCCAGTAACATGTTCCAGTGGATACGCTCCTACCTCTTCAACCGCAGGGCAAGAGTCAGCGTCGACCAGACCAAAAGCAATAAATTCCTCCTTCGTCATTGCGTCCCGCAAGGCGGAGTCCTCTCCCCTAACCTCTTCCTTCTCTTCATCGACGATCTGGTGCCTGAGATGCCCAAGGGAATCAAAGCTGCCCTATACGCGAGGACCTTGTGATCTGGTGCAAGGAGGAACATGCAAGTACTGCCACCTACAGAATGCAGCTTGCAGCAGATAAGCTGAACGCATGGGCAGAAGACTGGTGCATCTCCGTCAACAAGGAGAAATCCTCCACCACCCTCTTCACATTGTCCCCAAAGCAGAAAGCCGGAACCATCAAGCTTGGTGGAACCCCTCTGAGAGAGGATGAAGAAGCTACCTACCTTGGTGTCACCTTCGACAGACGTCAGACCTGGAAACCACACATTGCACAGGCAGAGGCGAAGGCCCGGCGCAAGCTGGATATACTCAGGAAACTGGCAGGCACCACCTGGGGAGCGAACGAGAAGATACTAAAGACAGTATACCAGGGAACAGTCAGGCCCCACCTCGAGTACGGCTCCATAGCGTGGTCAACTTCAGCCAAGACGAACCTGCAGACCCTCGACCGAGTGCAAAACCAGGCTGGTCACTGGTCAATGAAATCCACACCAATCAAGGAAATGGAGAAGCAGACCACAATCCAACCTCTCAGCCAGAGGAGAGAAGCCAAAACCATGGCACAGGCGGAGAAGCTCACATGCTTACCCGACCACCCCATGAAGCACAGACTGAGCAACCTCACCAAGAACCGGCTCAAAAGAAGCAGCTTTGTCCATGATAGAATGCGACTTTCTCGACAATACAGGCAAGTCCTTCCACAGAGCACTCTACCTCTGATCACAGAAGAAGAGGAAAACCCTTGGGCATCGGACAAACCAGACATCCAGATCTGCACCAGTGTCCCACATGCTGCCTCAGGAGACAGTCAGGATGACACCGTTCGACGGGCACTCACTCTAGACATGATCAACGAATAGTACACAAAGGAGGCATGGATCCACATCTAGCAACAAATGCCGTTTCCAATGGAGGTGCTGGCATCCTGATCCAGTTCCCAGGGGGACATACACCCACATCCAGTGTAGCCACTGGCAAACACTGCACAAACTACAAAGCAGAAACTGAAGCACTTATGCAGGCCGCCTCCATGGTTCAGAATTCCACAGACCCATGCTACCAAGTTGTCTTCTTCTCCGATGCCCTTTCAGTCCTTCAGGCCCTTGAGAACGACAAGCTCCCCCAGCTGACCAGAGCTTTGCAGAAGGTCAGACAAACCAGAAGAGTTGTTCTCCAGTGGATACCAGCCCACTGTGAGATACCAGGAAATGAAAGGGCAGACGAGCTGGCGAAAGAAGGAGCCACAAAAGATCAACAAGAAAACAGCGTCAGCTATAGTGAGCAAAAGACAATCATCAAGGCATTGATGAGGCCGAGGTCAAACAGAGACGACTACCATACAATGACCAGAGAGCATCCTAGTCGTCCTGATCAGACTGCGTACCAGCCACAACAGACTGAACGCTCACATGAACAGGAAGCTTAAGCTGGCGCCATCACCAACCTACCCCTGTGGTCAGGAAGACCAAACAGGAGAACATATTCTCCAGAGATGCCCCCTACTGGACGATGAAAGAAAAGAAGTGTGGCCGTCGCCAACTCCACTGCAGACCAAACTCTACGGCAGTCGAGATGACCTGGAGAAAACAACGTCATTCATGGCCGGTGCTGGACTGGCTGTATAGCCCACTGCGAACGACAAGAAGAAAAGAAGAAGATGTGGATGTTAAACCACAAACCAACCAACAAACCAGTCAGTTGTGGATACGAATGCACACTGGATACCTCAATACATTTGATCATTCATTCTTTCAGCCAGTCACTGTGTGAGCGTGTTTTCATTCATTCAGTCCCTCACGGATTCACTTATGGAAAAAGAACACCAAAGAGTGTTGTCACAGACACTGGTTTTATTTTTCTGGCATCATATATAAACATTAAATGACGTAAATTGAATGGTAATATGCCTGCTCCAACAATGCTACACGCGCCTTTGCTGACTCTGTGAAAGCAGATCAATGAACATCTCTAGTTCAAAGATGTTTGTGACCAGATTTGGTAGTATAGTGGATGTACCTATCTCTCTAACTGAATCTCAGTTTCCCAGCAGTTTCTGGTTACAAATTATAAGGAAACAAAACAAATGCTGTCACATGTTCAATATGCCCTGTCATGTTCACACATGATTATTGTCAGTAAAGAATACTATCTCTGTTCATTTTCAAAACAAATGTTTATTTGCAGACATTCATTTAAAGTACACAGTCAAGTCTGTTAAAAGCATATTAAGCTACAATGCATATTGGCACCTGTACAAAAGTAACTACTTCAAAATACAAAACATTAAATGTTTAGGGCTTAACATCATTTGTGCACCAAAGGTGATTTCTAAGATGGGTCACAGAAATAGGGTCTGAACAAATTGTGACCCCAGCTGGATTCGAACCTGGGACCTTTGGATAAAGACACTACCACTGAGCCACCCAGCTCCCCCTCAAAATACAGCTTTTCTTAAGAACAACATATTTCAACTACATTATTCACATTTACATTTTCAAAGTGCTGACTGAATACAAGCTTGTTAGGAGAAAAGTGGAGTTGATCTTAGTTATAACATGGGTAAAATGCACTGTGTCACATAGTCTGCATAATATAGGCATGGAGAGATAAACAATAGTACAATACAAAACCAATAAATACGATTACACTGCATTGACGTTTTAATTACCAGATGTTTTGCAATAACCCATCACCTACCCGCCACTTCCCCGTCATCCCCAAAACACCGTGCTAATTTCTAAATAACATGACCATGATCAATGCAGCATAATCGTTTTATTGGATTTGTAATGTCTCATCATTGTCACCATCAGCACCTCACCCTTCACAATTAAAAATAGGACAACATTAAGTACCTGCCTTGTTACGTGCCAACAACAACAAAAAGTAAATTAATAGGTTACCTTTAACTGACAAGTAACTTCAAAGTTACATTTACACGTTTTTATAAGTTAGCTTTCATAAGTTCTTATAACTAACTTAAAACAAGTTCTTATAAGTGTCTTAACATAAGTTCTTATAAGTTCTTGCCTTAAGTCAACAAGATACTCGGGCAATTTTATCAAGTTACAAGGACAACAAATTACCTTTTTTATCAGTATTAGTCTGGTGAGGAAGCTGATGGAGTTAAACAGTTATGCATAAGTGGTGTTTCATCTCTCTGTGAAATGTAATACATAAATAATAAACGATACCAAAACTGATTTTTATTTGCTTAGAAGACCTTGAAGTTCTTCTGTGGTCTCTTTTACACCGATCTTCTTTCCTTTCTCTAAAAAAAAGCCTTAAGTTCTTCAACATTCACGGGAGATTGACTAAGCATCTTATTCTGAATTTCAGACTTCTGTTGTTTGTAATTAGTTAAATCTTCCTGCACTCTCTTAAATTCATTATCATCAATTCTATTGTCTGCAAGGCTTTACTGATAATAAGTTTCATACTACTCAGCTTTGCACCAGTAAGCATGCTCAACGCTTCATGCTTTTGCAACTTTGTATGAAATCTTTTGTTAAGGGCTTCCAAACCAAAGCTTGCCATTATTGGATTTGTAATGTCTCATCATTGTCACAGTCAGCACCTTACCCTTCACAATTACAAATAGGATAACATTAAGTACCTACCTTGCTAATGCCCTCAACAACAATTCCTATGACACTCCCCACCCCAGTTACAATCAATGCTAAACCACCAGCACTCACAAACCAGATAGGTGAGGCTAGCGCTGGCAGAATTGTACACAAACCAAGGGGAATCACTCAGCGCTTGACAGACAAACAGTTAGATCCCCTGCCCCCGCCTATCAGGCACCCATTCGCCAGCCCACAGAGAAATACGCAGGTATAGAACAAGACGATCATCTACATGTATATGTATGTTTCTCCTGCCTACTTCCTAAGTTCCGGAGAAAGACATGGGTTATAGGCGAGACCTGATGCATCCTTTTTAGGGATGTAGATGATCGTCTTGTTCTATACCTGCGTATTTCTCTGTGGGCTGGCGAATGGGTGCCTGATAGGCGGGGGCAGGGGATCTAACTGTTTGTCTGTCAAGCGCTGAGTGATTCCCCTTGGTTTGTGTATAAACCACCAGCAGATAAACCACCTGAAACTACACCCACAGCTATTGATGTGTTTTGTACAGAATTTAAAACTGTGCTATAACGTCTTTTCCACCTAGAGTATTTTTCCTCTTCACCTTCCAAATACTTTAACGCTTCTGTAATATTTATTAATCAGAATGAGTCTGCCTGTAATGTTTTATCTGGCGCAATCGGCTCAGTTGGTTCAGGTGTTAGTTGCGGATACAAGTTCACCATTTTTTTTAATGACAAATATTTTTTATTTAATCAGCGATTACATTTTGCAACTCGTCAAAAGTATACAATTTGCTGGCATAATAAAACGAAACACGAGCTATATGTTCTAGCTTTATGTAACTTAGAAAAACCAGAGTTGTTTTAGCAGGGATACTACTCAATACTTCAACATCAGCACCTTTTCTAATAGCAATAAAGACCTTTGATGACTTCTTTTACTGTGTCATCCCACGTAAGTTTGATTCCCTGTGCAACATCTGCTTCTTTGGCATCAGCCACAGATCTCATGATAATTTTAAATCCTATTGTTGCTTCTCTTGCTATGGTAAAGTTTGCTGGCATAAACACAAAAGAAGTATCTGATCTACCCTTTCTATGTGTAAGAAGATACCATTGTTTCTCATACTCTTGCACTTTTAGTTTTTCTCTGCTATTGTTGTCTGAAGCAAAGCTCGGAACAAGGCTCATAATCAATGGCCCAGAGATAACAACTTTTCTAAATACTAAGGCTCCTTCATCATCAGTATATACATAAAGACTAATAAATTTAAACTTTATGTCCCAGTCACTTGCGGGTGTAAGAACACGCGGAACAGGTGCAAGAGCAACTACCCACTTATTACCCACATGTTTTAATATGTAAGGCACATTATTTACAGGAGTAGGCACAGTAACATCATGCAGCTGACCAAGTTACGAAATGGTCTTTCTGTGCCATCTTTCATGTCATCGATTACTTTTCACTTTTACATGCCAAAAGAATCAAGTTCAAAACCATACCCTTCCCCCACCTCACCTTCTTTATCAAAATCCTGCACATCAGCCAAATCTTTTAACTCTGTTACCAGAGACTTTGACTTTGACTTTGGACCAAAACTCATTTTTATTTTACAAAAATAAAATTATTTAACTTCTAACACAACACTAAAATCACGCAATAAAACTGTTTTGCCATCTTGATTAGTTACAGATAAACATAGTGATTCAAACAAACTGAAACCTAATTTTTTAACCTGCAAATTAGGAAATCTAAATTCAAATTCAAATTCAATTCAAATAACTTTATTTATCACTTAAAGGGCAATTACATTTGTGTGGATGGGGGGAACAATCAAATAAAAGTCATTCAATAAACATTAATTAATATCAGGACCTTCTAATATCCCATATGTACCTGATATTAATATTCTAAATCTGTAAGACTTATAATACTAATATTAAGACATATTAAAATTCTAAACTAACACAATAACTAAAACATTATTTAAAACTTAAAGAGCATTAATATTGACATTATCAGCGAACACATTAACGTCTTACTTTCCACTTACACCCTCTACAACTGTCCATCCAGGCCAGCGATACCCATGTGATGAAACAGCTGCATAAACACACACACACACACACACACACACACACACAGACACACACACACACACACACACACACACACACACACACACACGCACACACCTCACATCACACACACGCACACACACTTTTAACAGCTGTGTAGATTTACAAAATATTTAACAGTCCGATGGCAGCAGGGATGAAAGACAGTTTCCTGCGGTTGGTTTTACATGATGGTTGTCTGTATCGGCGGCCAGACAGGAGCAATTCAAAGAGGTCTTTCATCACCTGAGCATTACTAGCCAGGATGGAAGAAGCTTTTCTTACAATTTGACGATCACAGAACACAGCTAAACTTCTCTCTTCTTCCCAGTGATCTTGGAGCTGAGATGAACAATTCTCTGAAGACTGTTTCCACTAACAATCACACTTTCGCAATAGGGAGCAGTTCCAGTCGGCAAGCATCTTAACAAAGTTGAAGGCTTTCCATTGTGTACATTTTCAGTTGTGTTAGTTCTTTCGAATGAACATTTAACACTGTGTATACTGACAAATCAACAGGATATCTTCCAGTTACTTTTTGTTTATTTGGCTTTATATTTCCTGCATCTAATGTCCAATCATCTTCTTTAACTGTATCTAAAACGTCTATGTTATCTTTGTTTAAAAAACCAAGTAGTATTATAAGTATGCCTGTTAATACAAACTGACTATCTTTTGGAAATTCCAAGGTAACAAGCAAGTTAGCCAGATTTAAAGTTGCTTTAATATTATATCTATTTTGTAAATATTCAGCTAAAGTACAAAAGTCATAATACCCAGGCTGTAAATGACCATAGGCAATACCTATACCACCTATAGTTCCATGTACAGCATATTCACCATCATCTGTTACATTAAACCACTTTACATTGTAAAACATTTCATTCATAGCTACAACCTTGTTACCATCTGGATTATCCATCCCATTAGTTAACCACACTGGTTTGCTTGTATTAAGATTTCTTGAGGTAATAAACATTTTTATTATCTCATAAAAAAGCACAATGGAATTTAAATCACTAACAAGTGTAAACACAAACGCGTTTCAATTTAATGTAGATGCCAAGTATAATGTTGCACCGACTTATGATCAGAAAATAATTCAACTAAATCAGCTCGATATAGCTGTAAGCGAAGAAGATTTATTTCAAGTAAAGGTTCCAAACCTTATGATCATTACCTAAACCCTCCAATAACAGACCATTGAACTGCAATAAAGTGGTCCTACAGATATTTCAAAACCAGTTTGACTTTGCTATACTATGCTCAACTACAGGCTGCGGTGTTTCTTTTACAGACCACTTGAATCACTAAAACAAACTGATTAGGTCTGTGTATCGTTTTCACATGTATTATCAGCTTAGAAGAATACTGTCAGGACTTCATGTTCCACTGTCCACTGAAACTAGTTTTAACAACCTCATGGATATGAAAGCGTTTGAACGCATCTGTATCAAATTTAACATCAGCTCCCTGTATGACTTTGCACAAAACTTGATGATCACCATGGCATGGGTACACTGCATTATGCTATGTGTCACAGACAATACCCCCAAGATTACCACCCCAGTTACACCTCATTCTCATCAAAATCTCAAGTCGTGTTATGCTCAATAGGACAGAAACAGGCTAATGCCTGGACCACATTTGTTTTAGACAGAAGTGATGGGTTTACACAAGTAGGACTCGAACGCATACATGAATCTATCAGAACATATATGTGGTGTATACTAGGAGCACAATCGCTAACAAAATCAAACATCTTAAATGGGAGTGGCAAATTTGAAGCACAAAAACAGTTTCTTGCAAACCTGGAAGATTCAATCATTTCAGTAGTAGATTTCCCATCAAACATACACCGCTATCAAGACGTTCTCAGGTATGCCATATCGAAAGTTGACTTTGTAGTTGACATTGGGTTATATATGTTACCATCTGATCTTCAACTCCAAATGGGGACAATAAAAATTTATAATAATGATACAATTGTTGCAGGGCATGATCAGAAATTAGGACTCAATCAATCAGTAAACTTGAGCCCAACAACCACACATTTCCAGTCACTAAAACCATTAATAACGCCAGTCACACCATCGTCCACACAGTCAGTAACAGCCCCGACCTTAACACCGACACCAGCACCCATACAGTCAGTAATGCCAGCCTCTCCAGTAAACATGCATGAGTCAGAGAGAATTGCATTGATAATAGGCCTTACAGTTTATGGATATTACTTCTTTACCTGTTTCATTAAATACCCAGCTATTAACCCTCCTACTGTCACCAAAAAGACCCACACATGCTCCACCATAAACCCGACTACCTTTGCTGCACTACTCATCAGCCAACAGACAACACTACCTATTATGCCCGGCAAAGCATCCGTTGCTTTCGCAGCCAATTTCTTAAGCAATTCAGATATAATAATTACGGTATTTATAATGCGCTTATCTTATAATAATTCTAATTCTAAGCGCGCACTCACAACTCGCGCATGCATGCGCATGCTTTAGACAATGACTCACGTACAACAAATGGTGAAATACATTGCGACAGTCAGCTTTTGTGGTGAGTGTGGTGATATAGTGCAAGAACTGTTGAAAGAGGTAAGTTTTGAGGGCGGACTGAAAGGAGGAGAGAGAGTCTTTCTGACCGAGAGAGAGTGGGAGAGTGTTTCAGGTGGATGGACCATAAACTGAGAAGGAGCGGGGGCCGAAAGTGCTGAGTTTAGTGCAGGGAATGTGGAGATGGAGAGGTTTAGTGCAGGGAATGTGGAGATGGAGAGGTTCGGAGGTGGAGCGGAGGGAGCGGGAAGGAGTGTAGGGGTTAAGTAAGTTGGAGAGATAGGCATGAGCGCAGGTGTTCAGGGATTTGTAGCAGAGAGACAGAATCTTGTATTGGATGCGTTGTAGGATGGGAAGCCAGTGAAGGAGATTGAGCAGGGGACTGATGTGGTCGGATTTTTTCTTTATGAGGACGAGGCGGGCAGCATTGTTCTGGATGGGCTGGAGAGTGGAAGTGGTGGAGTGAGGGAGGCCGGAAAGGAGAGAGTTGCAGTAGTCGATGAGAGATAGGATGAGAAAGACAGCAAGTTTTGTGGCAGCTTCGGTGGTGAGGTATTTTCTGATCTGACTGATGCGGCGTAGGTGGAAGTAGCATGCCTGGGCAGTGGCGGAGACGAAGCTGGTCATGGTAATAGAGGAATAAAGGATAACGCCAAGGTTTTTGGCCGAGTCACTGAGGGAGATGGGGGTGCTGTCGAGTTGAAGGTGGAGAGAGGGAGGGAGCTGGGAAAGTTTCTGGCGAGTGCTTACCAGCATGGCTTCCGTTTTGTTGTCGTTCAGTTTAAGCTTGTTTGCTGTCATCCAGTTTCTCACGTCTTCATAGCAGTCAGCCCTGCGAGTCAGTAGTGACTGAGTGTTGTAGAGTTTGTCTTTGTCTAGTAGTTGTGAGTCGTCAGCGTAGAGGTGGTGGCGTATGTGGTGAGACTGTATGATGTTGGACAGGGGGAAGGTGTAGAGTGTGAAAAGGACCTGGCCCAGGACGGACCCCTGTGGTACTCCGCAGGAGAGCGTGACTGGGTTGGAGGAGATGCCGTCAATGGTGACGGACTGTTGTCTGTCGGAGAGGTAGGAGAGAAACCAGGAGTGAGCAGAAGAAGTGATGCCAAAGGAGTGACAAAGATGATGGAGGAGGATAGAGTGGTCTATGGTGTCAAAGGCGGCAGAGAGGTCGAGTAGCGTAAGAAGGGAGATGTTGCCCGAGTCGGTGGAGAGAAGCAGGTCGTTTAAGATGTGTAGAAGGGCTGTTTCAGTGCTGTGGTGTTTGCGATAGGCAGCCTGGAAGGGACTGAGGAGGTTGTTGTCTGCAAGGTGGAGGTTGAACTGGTTGAGAACAACCTTCTCAAGAAGCTTGGACAGGAAAGAGAGATTGGAGACTGGGCGATAGTTTTTGAGTTCGTTTGGGGCGAGGTTGTGTTTTTTTAGGAGAGGACGGACGATGGCGGACTTGAAGATATCAGGGACTGAACCGTTCTCTAGAGATGTGTTGATGATGTCCGTAATGAAGGGCAGAAGTTTTGGAAGGCCGTCCCGGTAGAGAGAAGCTGGGAGGGGGCCTAGTTTGCAGGTTTTGAGAGGCATGGACGTTATGGTCTTGAGGACTTCTTCATGGGAGATGGGGCGGAAGAACGAGAGGGGGTGCCGAAAAAGGGGGTGTCGGGAGGGCAAGGAGGAGAAGGCAGAGAGTCGAGTGTGTTGCGCAGAGTTTGAATTTTGTCGGAAAAGTAGGTGGAAAAAGATGACGGGAGTTATTCTCTGCTGTGTGTGTTGGGGAGAGGAGTGTCTTTAGGAGTGCCTAGGAGTGTGTTCATGGTAGCGTAGAGGGTTTTGGAAGAAGTAGATTCCAGGATTTTGTTTTGAAGGTGTTTACGTTTGGAGTCGGAGATCATTCTCTGCAGACTTTGGATCTAGTTGCTTGGAAGATCTGTCTGTGAACGGTGAGGTCAGATGAGCGCCAGAGGCATTCCGCTTGTCGGCGCTCGCACTTGGCCTCAGCTATGTCGTCAGTGGGCCAGGGGGAAGGGGGTCGGTTGGGTATGGAGCAGGTGGTGAGAGGTGCATGGGTGTCTAGAAGTTTTCGAAGGGAGGAGTTAAAATGGGATGTAAGATCAGGAGAGGAGGCGGGGTCCAAGAGAAGGTCGACAGCTTCATCAAAGAAGCTCTCTCGGTTGACAGATTTCAGTTTGCAGTGAGTGACAAGGAGTTGGGTTTTTTTCGGGGGAGGTAGGTTGAGGGAGACGAGAATGGCGAGGTGGTCAGAGGAAAGCACAGAGGAGGTGTCAGAGTCGAGAAAGAGTTGATCGGAGGTGCGGGTGATGATCCAGTCGAGGGTGTGGTCGAGTCGGTGGGTGGGTTTGGTGATGTGTTGTGTAATATTGTGGTTCGAAAGTGATGTGTAATGGCGTCTTGTGTCAGGGTGGTCGGGTTTGTCAAAGTGGAAGTTAAAGTCGCCAAGAAGGATATGTTTTCCGGGTCGTGTGCTGTAGTGATCGAGGAGGAGGTCAAACTCGGTGAGGAACATGGAGTTTGTGAGTTTGTTTTGAGTGCTTGGAGGGGGGCGGTAGATACATGAAAAGATGAGGGACTGGCCAGGGAGTGTTGCTACGGCTTCGACAGATTCAAAGGAGGGATGAGCAAAAGGGAGAGACTGAGAGATGGAGAGGTGAGCGGAAAGACAGTCCCTGTAGATGATGGCAATGCCACCCCCTCTGGAGGCACACGGGAAGTAGGCCAGGCGGTAGCCACTCGGAGTGACGCTGGCAATGATGGGTTCATCGCCAACTATGTGTGTTAGTTGTTTCTTTAACCATGACTGAAAGTCTTTTGGGTCTGACGGAACCGGGGCTGGAGCTGGACCCGGAGGACCACCACCACCACCCCTTAATACAACTATTACTACAGTACTGATAATAAATGCAAGAGCAGTAATTAAACTCGCAATAGTGATACCCTGCTCTCTGAAAAGTGTTTTTAATCTCTCTGCCAATGTTGTGTCTTTGTGAAGTATTTTTTTTAATAGTTTCTCTAATCCTGTTGACCTGTGTTTTCAGTTTTTTTTTTCCATCTTCAATCATTTCTAGCCACGCTGATCTTTCTATCTGCAAATCATTTAATGTGTGCTGTATTCTTTGTTTTATTTCGGTGTGAAGATTTCCATTGTCTGTTGTAGCTAGTTTTTCCTTCTCTCTTTCTATTTGATTATTAAGCTCACCAAGTTTGGCTACATTATTTACCAGTTCATCTCTGATTGTCTGCAGTGATTTATTCAATCCCATAATTTCTCACATGGGTAAAGGAGGGTCGCCTATTGTTTTCATAGCCTCGTTTATTTGATCTTCTGTAACTGAGGTTGCTTGTTCTGCCTTGTTTGCTATTTCTGTCAGGGTTTTTTTTGTTGTTGTTTTTTTCATCAGCCGAATCAATTTCTTGTACTGTTGACAACTCTGTTTACGTGTCATGAAGGGCACTAGCAATTTGAGGTGTTACTTGGGTTTGGCTTACACCCTCAATACTAAGGTACTTTTCTAACCATTTTTTACCACTGATATCACCTTGAATTGTACTTAAAGCTCTAAACTTATTATGATCTTTTATATAATTCAATTGTACTTTTCCTTTGTCTGTTTTTTTACAAATAAGTGGCCCTCACTGTCAAGTTCAAACTGATTATGATCAAATACATGTGGACAGACACCAATATAATCATAAACAATTTCACTCTGTCTACTAAAACTTTGTGATAAGAACTAGTAGTATCCCTTGCGCCAGTCATATTTGTTGTACTTTCTAAAAGTTCCTGTTGCAAACTTGAATGATTTATCATTTCAACCATATCTGTTGTTCTATTATCATCGCCATGCATGACATCCATTTCAAAATCATCAGGATTAAATCTTCCTGCTGCCGTTGTTTTTATTAATTAATTTTTTACGTTTTTTGCATAATAAAATGTCATCATCCTACCTATCAAAGGTAGACCCGTACAGAAAACTATGTCAACGTGTTAGTGTTAAGGGCATTAGTCAATCAATCATCATCACAAACAATTCTAGCACAATAGATCAAAACCAAACTCTTACTGTCAAGTTTCCAAACCTATGTCCCAGTGACGTTATTGTTCCTGGTATGGTACACCTTGCTTTTAATATCGAACTTTTATCAGAGACTGATAAAAACAGAACACTAGTTAACAACCTTGGCAAAGCAATTATTAGAACTATCAAAGTTAAACTTGAAGGTCAGAAAGTGTTTAGTCTTGATGATGCTGATGTGTTTTACTGCTACAAAGATCTTTGGCTCACAGGAGAAGAAAGAGAAGAAGGTATTTACAAAGGCATACAGTATGATAACGTTGCCAAACTCAGAATCGATGCAGAAGATATAATCAACAGCAGTAACCAAGGATGTTATTGTGGCTGAAAAATATGGAACCAGATTTTACATTCCAGTTGAATTTGAAATCCTGACAGCGCATTTGCCCTATTACCAACGAGCACTACATGATCGCCTGAGTTTAAACCTAACTTTTAATGACTACTCCAAAGTTATAAAATCTTCGGATCTCAATGCAACATATAAGATCTCTAACATCTCTTTGGAATATAAAATTGTCACACATGATTATTTAGCTACTCTAATTCAAAATCAGTACCAGTCAAAACTTTCAATTGATTATGACCATGTTATAAGACACACTTTAATGCATAAGACAAAAGGGATCCAATGTGGAACATCAACTTGAGCACACCTGCTAGGTCACTAAAAGGCATACATATGTTGTTTATTGAACCAAGAAGCCAATACAAATGAGATTCAGAAAAATTCTACAATCCAAAAATTACACATTTATCTTGTACAATTGAAAGGCATCCTAATCAAGTGTACGCTTTAGGTATGTTACCATACCAACACTACGATGAGATCACAAAATGGGTGGGTGGAAGACTTAGAGAACAACTTTTAAACATGGCATGCAAAGATCTACATTTGTATGACGCAAGAATTGCCCAATACCTGTAAAATAAGTATGCACTTTGGCTAGACCTGCATAGTACAGACGAAGACTACCTACATGGGTCAGGCCGTAAGTTGAAAATGGTAGTGATGGAATTACAATTCAGACACAAAAAAGACTGAAATGCTGGAACAAAAAATATATATTTCTATCTGATTCATGACGCACAACTGAATATTCAAGAAAGCTGACTAAATGCTACTGTGTATTAAAATTATAATTAGTATTAAAATGAACTTTTTGACACTCGACCCACACTGTGGTTTGTTTTGTGATGCCACAGACTGTGGAAAAACTGCATTTGTTCATGATCTCTTACAAACAAGATACATCTATCATTTTGAAAACTGTGTGATATTCTGTCTTACTATCAAACACAACAAAGCTTATCACAACCGTTTATTCATTTGGTCTGATCACAACATCTATTTAGTCGACCCTGAGAAAAAACTGAATGAATGGCTGCAGTCTTTTTACAAGCAATTTGAAGGGCAGCCAACTTTGTTTATTGTTGATGACTGCTCTGCAGAGAAAGACATTGTCAAGAAAAGAAACACATTAGCAGAACTGACCCTCAGCTGCAGACACTCAAACATCAGTGTATAGATTCTCACTCAAAAATATAATGCTGTACTGAAAGATTTTCGAGAGCAACTAAAGGTTATCTGTTTGTTTTACTGTAAGGATCGTGACAGCTCAGCTTTGAAGACTGCCTCAGAGAAAACGATGTATTACCCAATAAACTTGAATGAGACATTCTGAAAAACAAACTAAAACTGACTAAGCATCTAAAGCTTATTTTAAAGACAGCTCAGCCTGCAGGGTATGGATTAGTAAATTAATTTATATTTTTATTTTGGCCATAAAAAAATGACAAACCATGCAAAATCGGCCTATTGGTCAAATCATTTATTACATACTACTTTAAAGATGTTAAATATGTAAACCAGCTTAATAAAAAAAGACCCCTAGAAATTTATTTATGACACCAGCAACACTGTACATGACAGGTAAGATAACTTTGGGTGTCAATCATCTATTTAGACCATCAATAATACAAAACATAACTGTTGATATTAAGACACAAACTTTTAGAGTTAATGAATGGTTGGTTGGTTTAAGGCAGTGTGTAATGATATAGTAAAACATCTATATCAAATAAATTTGTACTTTAACAGTGTTACAGTTTATAAAATGGAAATACACATGCAGCGCTAGCAGTGCTAACTGTAAAAAAAATTATTATTATTTCGTCTGACAAATAAAAATGATGGACAACGTGACTGATGTAATAGACTGCTTCAGATATATTCAACACTTTGATCAGTTAAAAACAGATTTCCGTCAACCGCTTGCACTGCATATAATGCCAATGATGATACAGTGGAGTCCAGTTAACACGAACTCGTTTAACACGAATTTCCGGTTAACACGAACCGTTTTTGCATTCCCGGCCGACGTCCTACTTATTCTGTATTAAAATTTTACTGATAACACGAAATGCTTAACATGAAATTTCGCTTAACACGAAGCTGTTTTTGTTTCCCAACCAGAGCAATTTCACTATTATTCACCTGTTTAACACGAACACAGATTCCAGTCTCAAACACCGAAAACCAATTCATGAAAGGGGCACTGCACGTGTCACTCTCGTGCTGTAGTACACATGACACAGATCAGAACAAACTCTAGTCTGTGATTGGCTGAATAGCCTTCAGTTGTTGTAATCCGTCTTCTCATTGGCTAGAGTTTCTGAACTGTATTCATGCATCATTCGTGTACCAACACATCCCAACACTCCCTCACTTCAGTTAATCACCGATCGTGGCTACCCCCAAGGTAAAACAGAAGTCGATTACGCTTGAAGTGAAAAAAACAAGATTAATGAGATCCACGATTGTCTCTCTACACGGGCTGTCAATAATGCAAGACAGACTTCGATCATGGCGTTTTTTTTAATGACTTTGACCGTGTTGCTTTTACCGATGCGAGATGTGTTGCTTTTACCTTACTATTGATTTTACCTGATGGATTTTACATTAAATACGTGAGATGTACACGTCTCCTTGTGTTTTCCTAGCGAGCTGAAGGTAAGGTAAGGCATATTTAGTACAATAATGTGCACTTTTAACCTCGAACTCATTCATTCACGCATCTCTTACACACCTTTTCCTTGCAGGCAGGGCCGTGATCAATTTTGAGGCCATATTGGTTAACACGAAATACGTTTAACACGAAGTGATTTTTCGTGTCCCCAGAAATTCGTGTTAAGCGGACTCCACTGTATATACATGTCATATCAAATTACTTTAGAAATATTTGAGGAGCTATCATTTGTAGAGTACATACCTGTTGATCTAAAGACCCATACTTTTGTTATTGTTGGCCGTCAGGGTTGGTTTGAGACAGTGTATAAACAAATATTCAGGCAACTATGCAAACTGAATCTGTTTATTGTAGGGGTTACAGAACATAAAGTGGTATTACACAAAGTGTGTCAGCATTAATTTTTTTTTCTATTTATTATTTGTCAGACAAATAAAAATGACGGACAACACTCAAAGCTCTTCAAGCCCTTCAGGCTCGCAAAGCTTAAGAAACGTGTTTCATACAACAGACTTGCCTATATCCAATAGTTACAATGTTTATGATTCAATAAAAAGATCTTTTTCTGTCATACAAAATAATCTTCTTTCAGGCAGTGTAAAGATTCAGGTTGTTGCTAAAATAGAATTTAACTGGGTAGATGGTAAAGTGATTGTAACATATATATCTACAAGACAACACACAGTTAATTCAAAAGGTGAATTGGAGAAAGTGTTTAGAGAAACAACTGTTGCCTAACTTCCTGAAGCAATTGACACAGCTAGAATGCAAGGGTATGGTTGGCATGAAGGTCATGTACATGAACTACAACTAAAGCAGTCAAGATATCAACCTACATTAGGCAAATCATGGTTGCCACTGCCAACTGAGTTTGCAAACAAAAAGGCTGTCGTTAATATTCAGAACAATGACAATCTCTGTTTCATGTGGTGTGTGCTTGCCAAACTGCACTTTGTAAAAACAAAACCTGATTGTGTATCTAACTATACCAAATTTGTAAACGAACTCATGTACAGTGGTATTGATTTTCCTGTAAAGGTAGAAGACATAGATTATTTTGTTTGAAGCACTGAATCCTGGCATATCTGTAAATGTGTATTTATGCGATAATGAGTCTCTTAAAAAGTTACAACCCATTAGAGTATGACTACTTGCACCAACCTATGGACAGCCAGAAGATAAACATGTTAACCTTCTGCTAATAAGCTCCAGCGATAACTTTCACTACACAATTATCAGAAGTATGTCACATCTAATTCATGAGCATGCATCAAAATATGGTAGGAAACAAGAATTTTGTAATAGATGTTTGCAACGGTTTTCTTCTATTGAAGTAGCACACAAACACATTAAACATTGTAGGTCAGCTGATGACATTCAAACAATACTTAAGTATCCAGATCCTGGTAGTCGGGTATATTTTAAAAACTATGGAAATCAACAAAAGCTGCCGTTTGTAGTGTATGCTGATTTTGAATCACTGGTTGTACCATATGAGGGTCCTGTTCGAGAATCATTACCAAAGACTGTAAAGTTAAGTGACCAAGTGGTGTGTTCTTTCGGATACATTCTTGTTAGGTCAGATGGTCATCTAGAGAGGTGAGAATGCAGCAGCTGATTTTTTAACAGAAATAAGACAACTACATAGACAGGTAGTACAGTATCTGGAAAACTGTCAGATGCCTTTGATGATGACAGAAAAAGACAAACAAAATTTTGATACAGTGGACACATGTTGGATTTGTGAACAAGCTCTTGACGGTGATAAAGTTTGCGACCATGACCACATAGCAGGACGTTACAGAGGTGCTGCACATGATGCATGTAACTTGAAACTAAAAATAGATCCCAAAACATACAAACTGCCTATCTTTTTTTTCACAATCTCAAAGGATATGATTCACACAGTATCATGCGTGCTGTTGATGAGTCTTACAAAAAAAAAATTATTTGTATTGCCCAAACAACTGAAAAATACTTGACTTTTAGGGTAGACAACAAATTAGTGTTTTATGACTCAATGCAACATCTGCCATTGCATACATGTCAACCCTTACAGATTTTGCATAAGTCTTACGCATTTTTGAGATTTTTTACGTCTTACGCGAAACTCTCAAAATCTTACACATTTTTGCCAATCGGTTCGGTCAAAAAACAAAATTTGGGTGAAGGTTTGTCTGAGAACATTTCAGCCATCCCGAGTTGCACGGTAAGTGCATTTGGCGGGATTTCATGTAACGCGCATGCACCCAGCGTCACTTTCAGTTCCGTTTGCGTGAAAACGACATGGCGTCCAAGAGGAAAGAGACAGAGAAAACGTCGGAGCAACCAGCGAAAAAAGCCCGTACTTATTTCGGGAGATACCTGCCCGAGTGGGAGACTGAGAAGGAATTCAAAAATCTTATCACTCGCTCTGATGATGGGACTGAATATGCATATTGCAAGTCTTGCAAAAGATCTGTGAAAGTGTCGGCCTCGGGCAGGTACGATTTGGTCCAACACTTTGATTCCGCAAAAACACAAAGAAAATGTTGTGAAAATGAAGCAGCATGTGCCGATCAACCAGCAGTTTCGACAGCAGAAGAGTAAAGCGGACGGCGAAAAGTGTGTGACAGAAGCAGAAGTACTTTTTTGCCAGTTCTTGGCAAAACATAATTTGCCATCAACGACTGCTGATCACTTCACTGATTTGATGTTTCCTGACTCAAAAGTTGCTCAGACCTTCGCCTGCAGAAGAAGCAAGGCAACACAGATCGCCAAACAGTGCCTCTCCAAAGAGCTGACAGATCCTGTGATCCACAGGTTTGTACTGTTTCTTACTTTCTATTTCTTGTTCAATCTCCATTTCAATTAATTTCCATTTCAGTTGATGCAACGTATAGCTTGAGCGTAATAGTATCAAGTATGGTTTTAATTATTGCATTTTTTGTGTGTTCAACAGCTGCAGAAATGGATCATTTTCATTGCTCATAGATGAGAGTAACTACAAGAACTGTGAGAAACACCTTGTGGTGCTGGTTCAGCTCTTCAACCTGGAGTGTGGGACGAAGACCAGGATCCTTGACCTTCCAAAGCTTTCTGGAGTAACAGCTGAGCAGGTGTTCACTGCAGTTGCCAAAGTGATTGAGTAAGTGTTTATTCTTAGCTTATTACATTAAATCAGTTATAATACATTATTAGAAAGTGCTTTCTTTTTATTACTGTAATGTAGCTCAACATTAATTACATTTTCTTCTTGTTTTAACAGAGATGCAGAAATTCCCTGGACCAACATGGTGGGCTACACCAGTGACAACTGCAGCGTTATGATGGGCAAGAACAACTCTGTCTTTACTCGTCTGCGTGAGAAAAATCCAGACATCTTCACCTTGGGCTGCATCTGCCACCTGGCCAATCTGTGTGTCAAATCTGCAGTGAAGGTAATTTCCGTGCCAGTGGATGACATCTTGATCGACATCTGTTACTTCTTTGAGCACAGGTTTGTTGTCTTGTTGTGTTCATTTTTATTTCATTAATGCTACTTGAAAATAGACATTTACGTGCTATTATGTATGTGTTACTAAAAGCCAAGGCTACATTTGTACTTTTGTTTATTTTCAGTTCCAACCGGAGAAATGATTACAAGGGGTTCCAGCTCTTCACTGATGTGCCGGACAGGATCATTCTCAAGCACTGCCCAACCAGGTGGTTGAGTCTGGAGAAAGTGGTCACTAGGATGCTTGAGCAGTACCCAGCCCTCCTCAGCTACTTCAGGAGTCACCCTGAAGGTGAAAAGCCAGGCAAGGTGAAGAGGATCTTGAATCATCTTGAAGACCCCATGACCAGGCTGACATTCTTGTTCCTGAAATTTGTCCTACCCCTGTTGAATGACTTCAACAAAGTTTTCCAAGCTGATGAAACTAAGGTGGGCACTCTGAGCCAGGAAATGAGCAGACTGCTGAAGAAATTGCTTTGCAAATTTGTGAAGATGTCAAAGGTGAAAAGTTGTGAGCTGACTGAAGTCAACTACCAAGAGAGAACGAATCAGCTAGGGGATGAAATGCTGGCCGTTGGCATGGATTGCCGCACTTACTTTGAGGAAGAGGATGTTCCACCAGCCATGCAGCAGAAGTTGTTCGTGTTTGATGTGCGGCAATTCTACATGGCCTGTGTGAAGAAAATGCTGGAAAGGTTTCCCTTTGGAAATGAGATTTTATCTCATCTGCAAGTCCTTGACCCCAGCAAGAGGGAAACACTGCCCTACACACACATTGTCAGCCTGGCAACCAAGTTTGCCCCAGAAATTGATCAAGAGGACCTCAAGGATGAGTGGGAGGACTTCCAGTTGATGGAACTGGCAGATGTTGATGCGCCAGAAGTGGATGGAATGGAAAAGAAACTGGACGACCTTTGGCAAGCAATTTTGACTCAGAAAACCCCCTTTGGAGAAGAAAGGTTTCCTCTGTTAAACAAAGTGTTGCCTGCTCTATTGAGCCTTCCCCACAGCAATGCTGACAGTGAGAGAGTTTTCTCAATGGTGAGGAAAATTCACACTGAAGCCAGGAGCAGATTAGGGCCAGACACTCTGACAGCATTTTTACAAATCAAACTGAACTCTGATGCGTGTTGCCATGACTTCAAGGTCACTCCCAGCACACTGGAAAAGGCAAAGAAATGCACTTCAGAGTACAACAAAGAGCACCAGTGATTAAATTTGTGCAGTGTGTGTGGATAAATCAACGCGGTGAAACGTTATTGGCATATTTGCATTTTTACCCACTTTTATATGGTTTATCACACATTTTTATGTTTTTTGGTGCCAAATCTTATGGTCAAAGGCCAAAAGGGGTTGACATGTATGCCATTGGGCTTGTTAGTCTGGCAGAAGGACTGACATCGTTTCCAATAACAATATTTTGAGGCGGAGTTGATCAAGAAAGGAGTCTACCCCTATGAGTACATTGATCATTGGGTTGTGTTTGAGGAATAGAGATTGCCTCCAAAAGAGGCATTTTACTCTACACTAAATGGAAAAGGTATTTCTGATGCTGAATACCAGCACACTCTTGATGCATGGGGTAAACTAGGGTGTGAAATGATTGGTGATTACCACAACCAGTACTTGAAAGCTGACGTTTGTTTGCTAGCAGATGTATTTGAAAGTTATCATGAAAAGGATTTGTTGCACTACGGTCTTGACCCTGCTAAAGACCTGTTGTATGATCGCATGATGGGTGAAATGGTGGAACGTGGATTGAGGGGAGGCATTAGTCTAACCACAAACAACTATGCCAAAGCCAACAACAAATATCTTGATGACCTTGACTTTGACCCATCAGAGTCAAGGTCATTCATTACATACGTGGACGCTAACAATTTGTTTGGCTTTGCGATGTGTGAGATATTTCCCTTGAACATTTTTCAACTGCCTGATTTGTCCCAGTGTGACATAACAGACAACAAAACGTATTATGACTCATAAAAAGAATGACACAAATGGTTGGATATTTGAAGTCGACCTGGAGTACCCACACCATCTACATGATTACCACAATGATTATCCATTAGCTGTTGAGAAAATGAGTATGACAGGAAAAAAAGAAGACACCAAACTTGTGCCAAATCTTAATGACAAATTCAATTACGTTTGTCACTATCGCTTACTGCAGTTTTACATCAGGCATGGGTTAGTACTAAAGAAAGTTCACAGAGGCATAGGCTTTCACTAGTGTGCTTTCATGAAAGATTACATAATGAAAAACACAGCATAGCATAGTTAGATACACGCTCAGGTTTTGTTTTTACAAAATGTAGTTTGGCAAGCACACACCACATGAAACAACAGTGATAATTGTTTTGAATATTAATGACAGCCCTTTTGTTTGCAACCTCTTTCGGCAGTTCCAACCACGATTTGCCTAACATAGGATGATACCTTGTCTGCTTCAGTTGCAGTTCATGTACATGACCTTCATGCCAACCAGACCCCTTCATTTTTGCTCTGTCAATTACTTCAAGAAAGTCAGGCAACATTTTGTTTCTAAACACGTTTTCTAAATCTCTTTTTGCATTAACTGTGTGTTGTTTTGTTGAGATAAACGATTTTATCGTTTCACTCTCTACCCTGATAAATTCTATTTTGGCAACAACCTGAATCTTTACACTACCAGCAAGAAGATTATGCTGTATTACAGAAAAAGAGTTTTCTATTGATTCATATACATTGTAAGTGTTGGATATAGGCAAGTTTGTTGTGTAAAACACGTTTTGCAAGCTTGAAGGGCTTGGAACGCCTTGAGCATTGTCCGTCATTTTTATTTGTCCGACAAAATAATAAATAGAAAAAATGCATCTTGTGTAATACCACTTTATTAACTGTAACACCTAAAATAAACAGATTCAGTTCACATAGCTGTCTGAATATTTGTTCACACACTGTCTCAAATCAGCACAAACCATCAACTTCAAAGGTATGTGTCTTAAGATCAACAGGTATGTACTCTACAAATGGTAGCTTCTCAAATATTTCTAAAGTCATATTATATGACATGTATATAATCGTTGGCAGGGCTGTCAATATTGGTGTTATGTCTGGCTGTCTGAAATCTGTTCTTAACTGATCAAATTGCTGGATATATCTAAAACAGTCTGTAACATCGATCATGTTGTCCATCATTTTTATTTTTCAGACCAAAAATAATATAAAAATATTACTGCTTGCGCTGCAGGTGTAATTGACTGTTATATAATTATTGACTGTAACACTTATAAGAATTCAAAGATTCAGTTTGTGCAGTTGATCATGTATGTGATCGCACACTATCTCAAACCAGTTATCATCTACATCAAAAGAATGTGTCTTATTTTCAACAGACAAGTACTCTACAAATAGTAGCCTATCAATATATGCCAAAGAAACATTATACGTTACATAAATCACTGCTGGTGATGATATTGGTGTTATGCCAGGATTCTCAACATATGCTGTTGTCTGATCAAAGTGATAAATATTTTTGAAGCAGCCTGTAACATCAACCACCTGCTCCGTTTGTCTGTCTGTCATTTTTTATGACCAAACAAAAAGAATAAATTAATTTTCTAATCCATAACCAGTTGGCTGGTCTGTCTTTAAAATAAGCTTTAGATCATTAATCCATTTCAGTTTGTTTTTCACACCATCTCGTTCGTGTTTGTTAGGTATTACATCATTATCTCTGAGACAGTCTTCAAAGCTGTCATGATCCTTACGGTAAAACAAACATATAAACTTTAGTTGCTCTCAAAACCTTTAGTACAGCATTATATTTTTGAGTAAGAATCCATACACTGATGTTTGCATGTCTGCCACTGATGGCCAGTTCTGCTAGAGGGTTTCTCTCATTAACAATGTCTTTCTCTGCAGAGCAGTCATCAACTATAAACAAAGTTGGCTGTCCTTCAAATTGCTTGTAAAAATACTGCATGTAGTTGTTCAGTTTTTTCTCAGGGTCAACTATGTAAATGTTGCTGTCAGTCCAAATGAATAAACGGTTGTGATAAGCTTTGTTGTGTTTGATAGTAGGACAAAATATCACAATGTTTTCAAAATGGTAGATGTATCTTGTTTGTAAGAGGTCAAGAACAAATTCAGTTTTACCACAGCCTGTGGCACCACAAAAAAAAAAAAAAAAAAAAAAAAACCACAGTGTGGGTCAAGTGTCAGCAAGTTCATTTTAAAACACAATATAATTTTAATACACAGTAGCACTTAGTCTGCTTTCTTGAATATTCAGTTGTGCTTCATAAATCAGAAACATATATATATTTATTGCTCCAGTGGTTTTAGTCTATTTTTGCATCTGAATTGTAATTCCGTCACTACCGTTTTCAACAGTTCGACCTAACCTGTCTAGGTAGTTGTCATCTGTACTATGTAGGTCTAGCCAAAGTGCATACTTGTCTGACAAGCATTGACTGATTCTTAGGTCATACAGATGTAGATCTTTACATGCCATATTTGCTGCTTTTTCTCTAAGCCTTCCATTTTACCATCTCATCATAGTGTTGGTAAGGCAGCATACCCGAAGTATACACCTGATTTGGATGCCCTTCGATTGTGCAGGACAAAATTAATGTCTAACCTTTGGATTGTAAATATTTTCTGAATACCGTTTGAATAGACTACCGGGTTCAACAAACAACATAAGAATACCTTTCAGTGTACTAGCAGGTGTGTTCAAGTTGATATTCCACATTGGATCGCTTTTGTCTTTGTGTATTAAACTGTCTTCTTAAATCAGCAGTTTTGTCTTGTACTGATTTTGAATGAGAGTAGCCAGATGATCATGTGTGACAATTTCATATTGCAAAGAGATGTTAGAGATCTTATATGTTGCCTTGAGATTGGATGATCTGATAACTTCAGAGTAGTCATTAAAAATTAGTTCAAAACTCAGACGGTCATTTAGTGCTCCTAGGTAATAAGGTAAATGCGCTGTTAGGATTTCAAATTCAAGTGGAATGCAAAACCTACTGCCGTATGTTTCTGCCACAATAACGTCCTTGTCTGCTGTTATTGATTTATCGCCTGCATTGATTCTGAGTTTGGCAACATTATCAGACTGTATGCCTTTGATAAATACATCCTCTCTTTCTTCTCCAGTGTGCCACAGATCTTTGTAACAGTAGAATACATCAGCATCGTCAAGACTAAACACTTCCAGGCCTTCAAGTTTAACTTTAATAGTTTTAATAATTGCTCTGCCTAGGTTGTCATCTAGTGTTCTGTTTGCGTCAGATTCTGATAAAAGTTCAATATTAAAAGTAAGGAACAATAACGTCATTGGGACCTAGGTTTGGAAACTTGACAGTAAGTGTTTGGTTTGGATCTAAGATTTTTTGTAATAACAATTGATTGCCTAATGCCCTTAACACCTAGAGGTTTATGTAGTTTTCTGTACGGGCCCAACTTCGAACCACAGGACAATGTCATTTTATTGTGCAAAAATCAAACAAAAAAAAAATTAATAAAAACAATGGCAGTGGGAGGATTTAACCATGATGATTTTGAAATGGATGAGGTGCATAGCTATGATACTAGTGCAACAGATAAGACTGGAATGGTAAATACTTCTAGTATGTATCACGAACTGAAGACAAAGTAAACTCATTTTATGATAATGTTGGTGCACGTCCAGACATTATAGATCCTAATCAGTTTGAATATGATAAAGGTCACTTATTTGTAAATAAAATAAATCTAACCTATAAAAAAAACTCTGCTAAGTTTAGAGCTTTAAGTACAATTAAAGGCAAAATTGGTGGTAATCCCGGGTTGACAAAGGACCTTGGTATTGGGGGGTCTCCAGGCCCTCCGGTACCACCTCAAATAGCTAGTGCTCTTCACGACATGCAAACAAGGTTGCTGACGGGACAAGAAATTGAAATGACTAAAGTAACAAGACTGACAGAAATAGCAGACAAGGTAATACAAGAAACCACATTTACAGAAGGACAAAAAATGAGGCTATAAATACAATGAAGGAGTTAGAGGGGTTGGATAAAATGCTGCAGTCAATAAGAGGTGAGCTTGTGAATAATGTAGCGAAACTAGGCGAGCTTGATAAACACATAGAAAGAGAAAAGGAAAAACTAGCTACAGCAGACAATGGAAATTATGACACAGAAATGAAAGAAAGAATACAAGAAAGAATAAAAGATTCACAGATAGAAAGATCAGCGCAACTAGAAGTGATTGAAATAGGAAAAGAAAAACTGAAAACACAGGTCAACAGGATTAGAGAAAAATATACAGAAAATACTTCAGGAAGACACAACTTTGGCTGAGAGATTGAGTAGGGTATCACTATTGTTAATTATTGCTCTTGGATTTATTATCAGTACTGTAGTATTATCTGTAACCGGAGGCGCAAGCAGACCAAGGGGTGGTGGGGGTGGTCCACCACTGGCTCCACCAGCACCGACTCCACCAGCCCCAGCTCCAGCTCCTTCAGTTCCATCAGACCCAAAATATTTACAGGCATGGGTAAATAAAAACAGTTGTCTCATATATCAGACTTGCTTCAGAAATTGGCTGTAAAAGCAATAGATTCTGGCATAATAGGCAGAGTTGTCAGTTGGCTGATTAGTACAGCAGCAAAGGTAGTAAGGTTTATGGCGGAGCATGTGTGGGTCTGTTTGGTGACAGTAGGAGGATTAATAGAAGGGTTATTTAATGAAACAGGTAAAGAAGTAATATTGTTAATCCAGTAAGGCCTATTACCAATGCAGTTTTCTCTAACTCATGTGTGTTAACTGAAGATTGTGTTACTGGCTGTATGGGTGCCGGTGTCAGGGCCGGGGTTGTTACTGTCTGGTACGGGCGATGGTGTGACTGGCATTACTAACGTTACTGGGGATATTAATGGTTTTAGTGCAAGCGGTGGCTGTAGATGTGTGGTTGTTGGACCCAAGTTTACAGATTGATTGAGTCCTAATTTCTGATCACGACCAGCAACAATTATTTTGTTATTATAATTTGTTATTGTACCCATTTGGAGTTGAAGGTCAGATGGCAACATGTATAACCCAATGCCAACTACAAAGTCAACTTTCGATCTGGCATATCTGAGAACCTCTTGGTAGCGTTGTATGCTTGATGGGAGATCTACTACTGAATTTACCGAGTCTTCCAGGTTTGCAAGAAACTGTTTTTGTGCTTCAAATTTGCCACCTCCATTTAAGATGTTTGATGTTGTTTGAGCTTGTGCTCCTAGTATACACCAGACATACGTTCTGATAGACTCATTAATGCGTTCGACTCCTGCTTGAGTAAACCCATCATTCCTGCCTAAGACAAATGTGACCCTCTCTCACGAAACCAGTCTTAACTCGCAGCGAGCCGATAATCACTACACACGAAGTAATATGTTGTGGGGGTCAAACTGGGGCATTTTCACGTTTTTGCAGAAATGTATTCTACATACACCAAAGTATTTTATGGTTAAAATCTTTATCATTAAAGTGCCAATAAATAGGTTAAAATTGATTTTAAAAGTCTGAGCTTGGCCCCAATTATGCTGCACACAGAAACTTTGAAGGCTGTTTTCTCAAAATGGCCACCGGAGGGTTTAACAACTTTAAACACTAATAACTTCTACAATTTTTGCACTACAGCATTCAGTCATATAACAAATTAATCAGCAATCACTGTAGTTTTCAGAAATGTATATATGTCAAAACATCCAAAATGCGAGTTAAGACTGATTTTGTGAGAGATGGTCACAAATGTGGTCCAGGCATTAGACTGTTTCTGTTCAATTGAGCCTAACCAGACTTCTGATTTTTGTGTAAATGAAGTGTAACCGGGGTAGTAATATCGAGGGTATTGTCTGTGACTCACAGCATAATACAATGTACCAATGCCGTTGTGATCATCAAGTTTTTGTGCAAAGTCAAAGACTTTGTACTGATGTTAAATTCATTAGAGATGCGTTCAAATGCTTTCATATCTATGGTGTTATTAAAACGGTTAAAACTGGATTTGGTGGGCAGAGAGGCATGGAGTTCTGACAGTATTCTTCTAAGTTAGTAATATGTGTGAAAACGATACACAGACCTAATCAGTTTGTTTGAGTGGTTTAAGTGGTCTGTAAAAGAAACACCACAGCGTGTAGTTGAACACAGTATAGCAAAGTTAAGCTGGTTTTGAAAGATCTGTAGTGGGCTTGGTAACCACTTTCTTGATGTTGCATCATCTGTTATTGGGGGCTTTAAGTATTTATCATAAGGATTCAGCACTTTCACTTGAAATAAATCTCCTTCAGACAAAGCTATATAGAGCTGATTTTGTTGAATTATTTTATGTCTAGTGACCTTACATGTGACGTCAAAAGAGTAAGCAACATTTTTGTAACACAGCAGCAAAGTTGCTCTATTATTAGTCATAGTTGTTTTCTGTGCTAGTGAAGTTAACAGCCGGTCATTGTGTGTTATTAGAGGTCATGAACGGTCTGCCATACTTTTGTGTGACGTCAATACACACTAGGACTTGGGGTTGAAATGAGCAGTCGAATTTTTGTAGACTATTGTAGTTATTCTAGAAAGTTCTTCTTTTATTAATACTTATGAGTTTCAGTTACGTGTTCTGTTCTGATTGATTGCGTTGTGTGATTTCATTAGATTATTCTGGAAAGTTGTTTGACTATAAAAGTTGGTGCCGGAAAGCACGTGTGTACATTGTCATGCATTGTCAGTTGTATGGACACACAGTTTATCGTAGGTACATGGCCCGTATAGGGTGTACATTGGTGATAGACGCAGCGTAACGGTGGTGTACGTTGTATGCGAAACTTTGTGTCGCCAGTGTTGACATTTGCAGAAGAGACATTGTATCAGTGTTGGTGCATTTGGGAATGCATTGTGTGGAGATCGCATCGCTGAATTAAAATATTGATGGAACTGTTATCCAGTGTAGCCTACATCCTTAAGCCACGTGTGACGGGTTGCAGCTGAACGAAGTTTATTTAAAAGAACCCTACGTGCGTGCGTCTGGTGTGTTTATCATACTATGACTACGACTCCACCAGGTAACAGAGTCTATCAGAACGTATGTTTGGTGTATACTAGGAGCACAAGCACAAACAAAGTTAAACATTTTAAACGGATGTGGCAAATTTTAAGCACAAACAAAATTCTTGCAAACCTGGAAAATGCTATAAACTTGGTAGTAGATCTCCCATCAAGCATACAACGCTATCAAGACGTTCTCAGAAATGCCAGATCAAAAGTTAACTTTTTAGTTGGCATTGGGTTATACATGTTACCATCTGACCTTCAACTCCAAATGGGGATGATAAAATTATAATAATGAAATAATTTTGGCAGGATGTGATCAGAAATTAGGACTCAATCAATCAGTAAATTTAAGCCCAACAACCACACACTTGCAATCACTGCTTGCGCTAATAACACCAGTTACATCTGCACCAGTCACACTAGCCCCAGTTACATCGACACCAGTTACACCAGCACTAAAACCAGAACAACCACCCGCAAACACGCATGAGTAGGAGAGAACAGCATTGGTAATAGGCCTTGCTGGATTAGGGATTTTACTTCTTTGCCTATTTTATTAATTATCTTGTTAGTAATCCTCATACTGTCACCAGAAAGACCCAAACATGCTCCGCCATAAACTCGACTACCTTCCCTGCTGTACTGATCAACCAACTGACAACACTTTATATTAAGCCAGGCAAAGCATCCATTGCTTCCACAACCACAGTGAACCAGAGTTAATCAACAAGGATTCTACACTTATGAATACATTAATCACTGGGTTGTGTTTGAGGAAACGTCTCTGCCTCCAAAAGATGAATTTTATTCCACACTAAATGGTAAAGGAATATCTGACTGAAAACCAGTATGATCTCGATGCATGGGGTAGACTAGGTTGTCAAACGATTGGTGTCTTCCAGTCCATGTTGCCGAAAAGACGTTGTCTAGCAAGGTTTGCGTAGCTAGACTTGACGTCATTTTTATCTTGTTACTTCTTTGCTAGAATTTCTGCCCCGCACACAAGAAATGTCATTTGCATGCTCCGGAATGCACTACGGCCAGCCCCATTTTAAACTCCACCGTATCTTTAATACGGTATAGAAAAAGAATGAAAGAAACCACTAATGATCAGGAGTTGTAATATAAACTCACAGACACACACAAACAAACACACACACACACACACACACACACACACACACACACATACTCACACACACAAACACACACACACGCACGCACACACACACAAACACACACACACGCACGCACACACACACACACACACACACACACACACACACACACACACACACACACACACACACACACACACATGGTGGAGGTGATAAATTTTACATGGCTGGGGAAATGAACTAGTAGAGTGAGAGTTGTAGAGGTGGGTTTTTCGAACATGGAAATCACGACAGTTACAAATCCATACGTGATATCATCCGTCTGATTGTTGAAATGTTTCCCTCTTTCACTATTTTATGTTTGCTAACATTTCGTTCGACTGTCTCTGCTGATTAGTTTACATCAGCAAATAAATGGCTAAAATAATATTAAATAATCTCACCCAGTCCAGCTTTTGACCAGCTGCACAGCCATGATTATCAGAAAAACGCAGAGCAGTCGTTTGCTCGCCATGTCTAGAATAACCAACGAGCAAGTTCTGATGCAGCTGACTGTAGTGTTTATCGTCGTTTAGTTCAGTTTAATGACGTAGTTGCTATCATTTTGATTGCGTATATCTCTTGTTGACGCCGTAATAAATTTCGAGACTAAGCTCTTTCTGTCTAGGATTCATATTGAATGGCAAAAAGCAAAACAACTGATATGTTGACTGAAATGACGGTCACATACAGTGGGAATCGGGTCCAGTTAGAGTGGCAAGCCGGATCTGTAATAATTCATGAAATTTGAATTTAAAAACAAACAAACCTAAAAAACCGACAGTTATCGTTTTGACGTAAAAGGTATAGCTTTACGTGAAACTGACAACTCATGTTTTATGACATACCTGTACAAAGAGCACGCCACAAACAAATGCATGAACGAATTTCTGCTGCTGCAGAGCGATCCCTTGACGAGTCATTCATTATATTTGATGTACGAGACTCTGTTTCACGTTTACGTTGTTATCATTGTTCATAGACTGCCTAGCGCCGAAATGGATCCAAACTGCACTAAATGGTGACTGATGAAAACCAGTTTAGCTCATTCGAGACGAACGGCATCCGGATTGGAATCTTTCGCCGCGTATCCCGATTCTGTTCGTCTCGAATGAGTTATGTGTGAGTGTATGCGTATTTTGTATTTAAAGGGGAACTTTGCTTGCTTAGACTGCGATCATCATTCACAGAAACACTGATTTCACAGAGTTTTGAACTGATCTTTAATGTGTCGTACTGTACACCAGGTTGAAAAAGGACGAGTTGAGCTGGAATATAAACTATATAAATGTACTGAAGATAAAACGGAATCATCGGTGAATCATCATCACTCGGACTTTCACAAGCACTGATTTGTAAGGAATATCTTTCTGTTGGCCTGCTAATTGCGTTTTGATATCGAAAGTAGGGGCCATCTTCCAATTTAACTCTTTGCTGATTGGTATGTTTTTAGTCACATGAACGATCTAGAAAAGATCGTCCCGGCTCATTAGTCGGCGAGGATCACTTTGCCAAATGATGGATAGATACCGAAATAGTTAATCACTCTTGACATATTAAAATACAATTGTCAATGTGGGTGTTTTGTTAGTCCACGTTTGCATGTTTCGCGCGCACGCGCGCGCGCGTGAGTGTGTGTGTGTGTGTGTGCATGGGTGCGTGGGTGGGTACGTGCAGGAGTGTGTGTGTGAGCATGGTTGCGTGCGTGAGTATGTGTGTGCGTGCGTGTGTGTTTGTGTTTTAACCTATTTAACTTCAAGGCCGCATTTCACAACATGAGGAGGTGTCATCTAACAACTATGTTCCAGGAGATGGATCGATCTTTACTCACGGGTAGTACCAGATTACCTTGGCGAGATTATCATGCTCGATCCATCTCCTTTGTTAGTACTTCAGGGCTAAACATGGTTTAAGATTAAAAAGTTCAATTCCAAATGAGTACTGCTCTAATGATTGCAATGCACTTTAATTTTGGATATCGTTGTTGTTGTCTTTGACGATCAGGCAGCTTGATTCGCAGCTTATCCCGCCCAACTTTTTGCACGTCTTTTAACCTGCAACAAAAATGTCTTCATGTGAACATCGTTGTAGCTGTCTGGTAACTAGCAAGTACAAGAATACTGCCCCGTGAAGAAAAAAGAAAGAAACACGTTTATTTAGAAGCATTCAAAAGGTCCATTTTGTGAAAGACGAGATTTTCATTGTAACCCATTACATCCTGAGGCTGATTTTGATAACTGATTTTGCTTCCGGTCCTATGAAGGCTACATTTCAGATTCAAGATAGATTAGTAATAGTAACCATTTAAGTTCAAGTTCAAGTTAGAGCGCGCAATAGCTAACTCTGAAATCTTATTTTAGAGAAGGAAGAACACGGAGAGTACTTGGGAACGCCTCGTCCCACGGACATCTGGGAATTATCGGTGAGGAGTCTGCATAATTTCAACTGACCCTGCACACCGTTGGGATAACCCAACACCCGCCGTTGTCAGAGGGACATAGGTCTTCATACTATGGGGGCCTACACGGTACTCCATAGCTAATGTACATCTACATTAGAATGCCAAGCAGGGTTGCCTGCACACTGCGGTGCCGGAAACAAATAAGTGAAGACGGCACACCCACAGCGCACTATACATAGCGCCATTTTGGTTCCAGCCGCTAACGGCCCTGAGAGACCTGTCAGCACCAGATTGGCCAAATAGTTTGACCCCCCGACTTTAGCGCCAGGATAGGCCTAACTCGGACTCGTGCATACGAACTTTTAACCCTAGAGCTAAATTAGATCGAGGATAGGCTTTATCGTGGAATAAATCCTCTAACTTCGACACTAGCATACGGCCCCTGGGAATAACCATTACATATTTAACTCATTCTACCCCACGACCGAAATCCCCAAATTTTGAAGTCGTCCTCTGAAGACTGCGTTGCAGTGCAGGCCACAGATCGACCATGATAGTTCAAGGGTGATGCCAGAATAGCTTCAGTTGGCGCCCATAGGCGCCAACTGAAGCTATTCTGGCATCACCCTTGAACTATCATGGTCGATCTTTATCTTGCTGTGGTGTGTCTGGGGTAGAATGAGTTAAAATATTTACAAAAATGCCCACGTTAAAGTTTACCACGGACGACGGCGGATGGACGACCACTGGTCGAAAACACAGACTCTGCTTCGCATTTGAGTAAAAAAAAAAAAAAAAAAAAAAAAAAAAAAAAAAAAAGGAGCATCCAGCTACTTATACCAGTCATATTTCAGGTATCAAACAGACTGCAGAACGCCTGGGATGTTTTCTTTTCCATGCCTTCCGTGCACGTCGCGGCCACCCGGTCTAACAAGCAAAATGATATGCCCTAATCCGGATATGCTGGGAACTAACTTATCGTATTAGTTGACACCAAAAGAATAAGAAGAAGAAAAGGTGGCACAGTGACACATACTAGTGTACAATGAAACGATATAAAAAAAAATAAATTACAAAAAATTTGCATTAACCCCTTCAGTGCCGAGAACATTTGACCACTCCCAACTACAAGAGGTATAGATCCTCAGTTGCGGGGGCTCATAAGGATCTATGCCTCAGTCTTGCTGATACCACTTTGAATCCAGTATCCTAGGACAGCGTGGACTTGTTGATGTTGAACTGACGAAGACAGCAGAAACACAATCCAGACCAAAAAGGTGACTGCCAAGCGTGTAAAATGCAAAGAAGCACCCAACGGAGAAAGAAACACGCTTAGAAAAGACGGGTACGACACAGTTTATTAATATTTCGGGTAAATACCCTTTGTCAAAATAGACAAACAAACAAACAGAGAGATTAGCCGCTACTTATCTTCACCACATTCCTTCTGCAATACAGTTAAGTAGCGGCTAATCTCTCTGTTTGTTTGTTTGTCTATTTTGACAAAGGTATTTACCCGAAATATTAATAAATTGTGTCGTTCCCGTCTTTTCTAAGCGTGTTTCTTTCTCCGTTGGGTACTTCTTAGTTTCCCTCAACGGGCAGTGAACGGATTAACTCATTCAGCGCGACGCACGTATATCCCAAATTTTGGAGGAGCCTCGATTAGCGACCAACAATTATTAATAGTCATGAAAAAGAATGCTCTAGAAATAACTACAGATTTCCACAGCTATCTAAGCGCCTTTGATACAATGTTATGAAATGTTGCCGACAACTTTGACGTCATATCTGAGGTCACTAAAGAGATCGCGACCCTGCTCGGACCTTCCAGTCTAATGTAGGTCAAACTTTACAACATCAGTTGTAGCGAAACTACGCGACACAACAAAAATCGATCGCAATTTTCCGTGCAAAAGAAAATGAACCCTTAATAATTCTTAGCCAATATAACTCAGATGAATATCGGATCCTTCCTATGATTAATACACACTTACTCTCAAAGAATAAACAAACGTAACACCCCCCCCCCCCCCCACCTCCCAGACCCAATTGTGTATGCTATTGTATGCTAATGCTATTACAAAAGTCCCTTTTTGGGGTGTCTGCGCCTCCCTTCCCCTCCCCCCCCCCCCTTCCCCCCCCCCCCCACCTTCCCCTCCCCCCCCCCCTGCCCCGCCTCCAGCGACTTAAAAAAAGAAACCGAATGTTGCGAACTTGCCAACGCTTGAGTCTCATCGGCAGGAAATGCAGGATTATGACCTGCTTAAGCAAGGATAGCTGGAGGCACGAGTACTTAGTAGTGCAGTCGAAACAATTGATGGCCAGCCGGCGAATGACTGACCAACACAATTCTTTGTAATGGCACGGTGAAACACTCTTGAGACCGTGGACCTGTGGACATTCACGCTGTCGCCCACTATGATGTAGAAGTTGTCGGACGCATACAAGTGGAGAGCTGCCAGAACCTGCATATCAAGTAAATGTGACCCTTTGCGATTGTATCCAGACTCTAGTTCATTCCTTAGTAAACTGACGATGTCATACTCCACTAGAGGCTCGAAACGTTGTCTGTGCACGCGATTACGAGTTTGATTTATGCGACGATACATTTGACTCTTTCACTCTCTAACTTGGTTTTAACTTGCTATAAGCGCTGCTCGGACAAACTCTAAATAGTGTAGCTGTTAGCTAGTCTAAAATGCATTCGTGCAACGGCAGCTGGCTTAGTTTCGTGCTAACTTGCAGATTTTAGCCGACAGAGTTTAGCTGACATCCAAAGCGGTAACTGCCTGTTGGTTACTCTGCCCCTGGCGGTCTCTCTCCATACATAATTATACTGAACTGGATAGTGTGCAGGGAAAATGCACCCACGTTTAAAGACTTCAGAAAATGTATTTGTACTTTTAAAGTGTTGGCAAAAGTCACATGAGACTGGAAAGTTTTTCACTTTGTTTACACGTGAACCCGATCGAGGGAAAGTCAATATTAGTATTGAAGTACGGTGCAGAAAGAACGTCATACGTATGTTTGGTCACTTGAAGACATCCATCACATTAATATTGTGATGATTTACTATTCCGAAAAATTATTTCATTTAGATGGAAATTTAAAACGGATTGATCATATTGAAAACCTGTATCCACCATATGCACGAGTCTAACACTTGCGAATCATCAGAGACGCTGCGCCCATACGCTTGTCACAGGCGGCAGTAGTCGCAGTGGGCAGGGGAGCTGTTAGTCTAGCGACCAGCTAAAGCAAGTACTGGCGGCTCTCAGCTTAGGGTGTCTCTCCGAAGAGCCCTCGTGTGTTTCCTGTTTGCGCGCCCTGTATCGGCCACTCGGCCGTGGCAATAACGATGGTAGTCAGAGACCTAGTCTCCGTCTCTGTGGCAAGGTCAGTCGGTCCGGGAGATTGAACGTGCAGGACTCCCTTAGGCTCGTGTCTGTGACTTCATTTGGCTCGTAGGCAAACAGTTTCAAATCTTCTTTGTAAGTTCCGTTTCAGTTCAGCGTTAATGATTATTTTTGTCCGCGTGCGTCAGCAAAAGTGAGCCATCCGCCGTCTGTCTATCTGTGGTGATCGTTTTAATCCTTTTAGCACCAAGGTCCCATTTCTAAAATTTTGGAGGCGTTGCCTAATGACTATGTACCATTTGTAGGAGACCGATTGATCGTGATAATTCAAGGGTAGTGCCAGATGAGCTTGGCGCCTTCAGGCGCCAAGCTCATCTTGAACTACCCTTGAATTATCATGATCAGTCCATCTCCTGCTGCAGGCTCCCGGGGCTAAAAGAGTTATTATTTCTCTGAATAGCCCGGCCGGCCGTTGTATGCCAGAAAGCAGCATGTCCATTGGCGAGAAAAGCGAGGTGTTCACTACTATACAATCAATGTCCTGCTTTTCTGAAAAATAAATTAACTGGCTTTTGCTGTATGACGGCAGAGCCTTGCCCATACTTCCCCTTGCTAGCCAACTGGAACGAGTAAAACATAACCGGAGGTTTCCTTTGCAACGAACTATTCCAAAAAACGAACGAGAGCGAAATCCCAGCGTGTGCCATGACTCCACAAACACTACAAACATCTCCAAGATGCATAGATCCTCATGAGCCCGGAGGGCTCATGAGGATCTATGCCGCGGCCTCTCGGAGATGTTTGGATTATCACGCTGCTTATCCGCCGAGATTTAGCTTTCCTTCTTTGCTGTAGGTCGTCCGCTGGAAACGTAACCTCTCTAGCTCTATGACACACAGACCCACACTCATGGACGCACCACTGACACACACGTGAGCGCGCGCACGCACGTTCGCTCGAGCAAACCGTCAGAAAAGAAAAAAAAAAACCAAAAAAACGCGCATGTGTACACACTCAAACGAACGCACACGCTGGCACACGAACACACACAGACATACCACGAACGAATGCAGCAACACACACTCACACATTTCAAAACTCAAACATTAGTCCTACAAAAGACACATCGAGTTTATTTGCTTTCAAAGCAAGGAACACATTATTTATGACACAGTCAATTTAACGTACAAAGTATGACACTAAATAAATACAATGCACTCTGGCTAAAGACACTGATGAGACAACGTAAAACGATAAATTATGAACACGAAGAGACCTTTAAAAACAACAGGGAAAAAAAACAACAAACCACCCAAAAACGTACGAGTATCCAACAGCTGTCGGTAGGAATCACCTCGGCCAAAATCGCTACCGACAGCCAAAGGGGTTATTATTAACTGGCTGTTCAGCGAGTCAAATGATTAAACCCTCGGCCGGCCCATATAAACTTTCGCGCAGTCCCGATGAGTCATATGAATCTTGTAGCCATCAGCGCGAAAACAGCGCCACCTGCTGTGGGGCTAAGCGGAAGGTGCACCTTCGGGACCCCCCCCCCCCCCCCACCCCCTTTAACTCTTTGGGTGTCGGTAGCGGCTTTTGTCACGACGATTCCGACAGGAATCATCGCGACCAAAACCGCTACCGACACGCAAAGGGTTAAGCCCTTGTGCATGCAGCCACTGGTACTGTTGACTTCCGGTGGCTGCAGCCACTGGTACTGTTGACTTCCGGTGGCTGCAGCCACTGGTACTGTTGACTTCCGGTGCATGCTGCCACTGGTACTGTTGACTTCCGGTGGCTGCAGCCACTGGTACTGTTGACTTCCGGTGCATGCTGCCACTGGTACTGTTGACTTCCGGTGGCTGCAAGCACCGGAAGTGCCGGGAATTGAATAATTAAATGACCCAACAATAACTAAAGACAACAAAGAAACAAAAAATAATCAAACACTAACACCAACGAAACAGGGAAAATGCATTACCTGTGCATTGACATAGGGCCGAACCGCTAGTTGTTTATAGTGTGATTTTGCGACTTTGGGCCTTCTGGAGTAGAGCAGTAAGGTTCAAAATCACAGACTATGGCAAAATAATAATAAAATAAATAAATAAAATAATAATCTGCTCCGTTTATCATTCTGATGAGTTCTGAACTGTCTTAGTTTTAACGAGTATCAAAATGCATATAGTACAGACCACACACACAATGAAAATCATTATTCTGGGTGAAACTCAAGATACATTCAGGAGCAGAAGAAAGCAACATTTCTGGAAAGATCAAAAACACGGGGGTGTTTTCAATGATTCCAAATTCTCGCATTTCTCTTGCTCGACAGGATACATATTGTATAACGATATTGGTCTCAAGGGAGTTGCTACTGCTGTGAGGAGGACAAGCAGTGTGAGAAATTGTATGTTGAAAACTTCATAGATTTCCTAAATCTTCTCTCTGTTCTTAGTGGCCACCAATTCAACACCTTAGAACCTGCCCGCGAAGCAAGCAGCAGGCTAGTGCTTAGAAATAATGTCATTTAATAGGTCCCCAGTACTGTTTGCACAGTACCGGTGCCTGTGTACACATGGGGTTAAAGATGAAATGAGCAAGCAGCAGGCTACAGTGCTTAGAATGTCCTTTTATAGTCCCCAGTATTGTCTACAGTACCGGTGCCTGTGCACACATGGGGTTAAAGATGCAACGAGCAAGCAGCAGGCTACAATATTGTCTCTACCCCTTTGGCTGTTGGTAGCAGGTTTTTTTTGGTCACCATGATTCCTGCAGGGAATCATCGCTACAAGAAAGGCTACCGACAGCCAAAGGGTTAACCATTTAGCCCCGAGTCCCAAGAGCAGGAGATTGATTGACCATGATAATGCAAGGGTAGTGCCAGATTAGCTTGGCGCCTGAAGGCGCCAAGCTAATCTGGCACTACCTTTGAATTATCATGGTCAGTCCACCTCCTGCAACTGGTACAGAGTCGCTAAGCAACACTGCCACAATTTGGGAAATGTGCCCGTGGGGCTACAAGGGTTAATACTATCTGTATTTTATTAGTTATATACACCTTGGGGTTTTCAAGACATTTTTTGTCTGATTTTCATTTGGAATGTGAAAAAAATAAATTAGTTTGGGGGGTAAATAATTGTGAATTAAAGATACCATCCCAAGCACTTTTTCAGGTTCACATACTGACGAGTAAAAGAAATGCGACAATTTTGGAATCAGCGGAAACACTAAAGTGGTTCTGGCGATTCCAAAAATGACGCATTTCTTTTGCTGGTCAGTATATTGTGCCTAAACTGTCAGTTGGCGACACAAGAGGTTCCCAACTTTGACAAACAGGCTAATGTCCCAGTAAACGCAATTTTGTGTCAAAGTGATGTGAAAAACTCTGCAGGATTATATGGTTATATTTTTCTGTGAATCCGGTATGGCTAACACCCACCTTGCATGCATTTATTTTCCTTTTTTTTTTTTTTTTTTTTGGGGGGGGGGGGCTGGGGGTGGGGGCTGGGGGGGGGGGAGGTGCTATTTACACAGCTCTAATATGCATTTGAGAGCTAAAGTCTCCCCCATGCTGTATCATAATCATGTACTGTCAACAGTTTTACAACAGTGTTGATTATTTTCTGCCAAAAATTAACCCTTTGGCTGTCAGTGGAGGTTTTTGTCACGATGATTCCTGAAGGAATCATCGTGACAAAAACCTCTACTGACAGGCAATGTAGCACCTTGTCCTTCTTTCTTGTTGTCTGCCCAAAGAAGGGTTTTAGTCCAAACATTTAGCGAACTGTTTTGCACTTGTTGCACTTTCAAAGCATGCTTCTTTCTTTCTTGGTTTTTCTTAAAACGTTACCATAAGATTATGATGCTGCCGACACCATACGGAGAATGCTAACGTTAAAAAAACAAGTCCAGCGTTGTAGCATAATCAGTAGGTAACACCGCTGGCACCGTAGCACGTTTCACTGGCTGGAGTGTTGGGATAGTATCTTTTAATGGGAATCTTTAATAATAACCAAAAGGTCACCAAAAGAGGATCCACATATTCAAACCAAAAAGAACCAAAAGCATTTTTCAAATCATACTCATATCAGGTGAAAAATATTATACGACCTGGTATTGAAAATATATTACAGAGAACGGAATTAACAGTAGTGGAAAAAATGTACTCACAAAATGTTTCAGCAATTTTCTAAGTACTCTGCGCAAATCCACACGCCAACAGCCAAATGTGAGGAAAATTGATGTTGCGTGAGACTATGTCATGTTTTGGGGAGTCCTGATGGCAAATGCACATGATACAATGTTATGAAATGTTGCCGGCAACTTTGAGGTCATATCTGAGGTCACTAAAAAGATCGCGACCCTGCTCGGACCTTCCAGTCTAATGTAGGTCAAACTTTACAGCATCGTAGCGAAACTACGCGTCCGAACAAAAATCGATGGCAATTCTCCGTGCCAAAGAAAATGAACCCTTAATAATTGTTATCCAATACAACTCAGATGAATATCACATCCTTCCAATGATTAATACACACTAATTAACTACACACATTAATTCTCAAAGAATAACACAACCACAAACGTAACAACCCCCCCCCCCTTCCCCACTCCCAGACCCAATTTTTTATGCTATAACAAAGTCTCTTTTTGGGGTGTCTGCGCCTCCCTTCCCCCCCCCCCCTCCCACACACCCCTCCAGCGACTTAAAAAAAGAAACCAAATGTTGCCAACTTGCCCGGCAACACTTGAGTCTCATCGGCAGGAAATGCAGGATTATGACCTGCTTGAGCAAGGATAGCTGGAGGCACGAGTACTTAGTTTTGCAGTCGAAACAATTGATGGCCAGCCGGGCGAATGACTGACCAACACAATTCTTTGCAATGGCACGGTGAAACACTCCACACCCAGTGGACCTGTGGACATTCACGCTGTCGCCCACTATGATGTAGAAGCTGTCGGACGCATACAAGTGGAGAGCTGCCAGAACCTGCATATCAGGTAAAAGCGGCCCTTTGCGATTGTATCCAAACTCTACGTCATTCCTTTGTAAACTGACGATGTCACATACTCCACTAGAGGCTCTAAACGTTGTCTGTACACGCGATTACGACTATGATTTATGCGACGGTACATTTGACTCTTTCACTCTCTAACTTGGTTCTAACTTGTTATTAGCGCTGCTCTGACCAAGTTAGTGTAGCTGTTAGCTAGTCTAAAATGCATTCGCGCAACGGCAGCTGGCTTAGTTTCTTGCTAACTTGCAGATTTTAGCCGACAGAGTTTAGCCGACATCTAAAGTGGTAACTGCCTGTTGGTTACTCTGCCCCTGGCGGTCTCTCTCCATACATAATTATACTGAACAGGATAGTGTGGAGGGAAAATGCACCCACGTTTAAAGACTTCAGAAAATGTACTTGTACTTTCAAATTGTTGGCAGAAAATTGCAACGGTCACATGAGACTGGAAAGTTTCTCACTTTGTTTACAGGTGAACACGATCGAGGAAAAGTCAATATTAGTGATGAAGTACGGTGCATAAAGAACGTTTGGTCACTTGAAGATCTCCATCACATTAATATTATGATGATTTGTTCCGAGAAATTATTTAATTTAGATGGAAATTTGAAATATTTAAAACATGTATCCACCGCATGAACGAGTCTAACACTTGCGAATCGTCAGAGACGCTGCCAGTGCGCCCATACGCTTGTCACAGCTGTGGTCGCAGTGGGCAGGGGAGCTGTTAGTCTACCGACCAGCTAAAGCAAGTACTGGCGGCTCTCAGCTTAGGGTGTCTCTCCGGAGAGACCTCGTGTGTTTCCTGTTCGCGCGCCCTGTACCACTTGGCCGTGGCAATAATGATTGTAGAGACCTAGTCTCTGTCTCTGTGGCAAGTTCAGTCGGTCCGGGAGATTGAACGTGCAGGTGTCCTTAAGGCTCGTGTCTGTGACTTTCATTTGGCTCGTAGGCAAACAGTTTCAAATCTTCTTTGTAAGTTCCATTTCAGTTCAGCGTTAATGATTATTTCTGTCCACGTGCGTCAGCAAAAGTGAGCGGCCATCCGTCGTCTATCTGTGGCGATCGTTTTAACTCTTTTAGCCCCAAGGTCCCATTTCTCAAATCAGTTTTGGAGGCGTTGCCTAATGACTATGTATAATTTGTAGGAGATGGATTGATCATGATAATTCAAGGGTAGTGCCAGATGAGCTTGGCGCCTTCAGGCGCCAAGCTCATCTGGCACTACCCTTGAATTATCAGTCATGATCAATCCATCTCATGCTGCAGGGTCCCGGGGCTAAAAGAGATAATATTTTCCCTGAATAGTAGTCCTGCGGTTAAATGACAGAAAGCAGCATTCCATTGGTGAGAAAAGCGAGATGTTCACTGCTAAACAATCAATATCCCGCTTTTCTGAAAAATAAACTAACTGGCTTTTGCTGTATAACGGCAGAGCTTTGCCCATACTTTCCCCGGCTAGCCAACTCAGTCTATACCTCAACGGACAGAGAAGAAAAGGACCCTGAATTCCGGCAAGTGTGGGTGCGAGTCAGTTATCATCAAGCTGTCGTGAGAGATATCTGACACATATCAAACCCGCTGCGACCGTATTTCTTCCAGTCCTTTTTGCTCCTGTGGCTGCCTGGCTGACCAAAAGCTTTTCGTATTTTTTAGTTCACGGATAGTACGGGTTGACTGAAAATCATATCTTCACTTATACCGTGTATACACTACATACTTATAACCATTTTTACACTTTATTGTTATCACTACAATACAATACAATACAATACAATACAATACAACACTACTTTATTATCCCCGAGGGGACTGAAATTTTTTGAGCAGCCGTGGTATACACAAAGAAACAAGAATAAAGTTACATGCTCACGTCATCCGCAACATCCTTCCTCCCTCCTCCCCCCCCCCCCCATACCCTTTTGCATACATACAAACAAACAACCTAAACTCTCTAGTATACATAACAATAGGCTAAGACTAGACTAAAATATTACATGTGTCAAGTCATGGAGGGTATCACAACAACATAAACTGATAACAACAAAAAAAAAATGTACTATACACAAAACAAACTAAACGCACGAACACGCACGCGCACACACACACACACACACACACATACACACACAGTCACACACACTGACGCGCGCGCGCACGCACACACACACACAGAAACAGGGCACATGGTAAATGTAGGGCGAGGTCAGCTCGTTTCAGTCATCGTCACACTCATGTTTAGCAGTCTGATGGACATGGGGATAAATGACGACCGACGACGAATTGTCTTTCAGTTAATAGTTCTGAACCGCCATGTAGAACAGTCACTGTCGTCTGAAACGATGCGACAAGCTTTCCTCACTACCTGCTTCTCGTACAGAGAAGTGAGAGTGGACTGCTGTACGCCGGTAAGCTTGCTACTGATGTTCACTATTCTCGGCAGTCTGTTCTTGTCTTTCACACTGACGTTACCGAACCAACAGATAAAAGAAAAGGTAAGAACACTCTGAATAAAAGTCTTATAAAACATGGACAGAATGGAATTGTCCATGTTAAAAGAACGCAGCTTTCTGAGGCAGTAGAGACGCTGCTGATCTTTCTTGTTCGCAACGTCACAGCGTCCCATTTCAGACTGTTGTCGATCGTCGTACCGAGGTACTTATAACGGTCCACAATCTCTACCCTCTCTCCATTGATGACCGTATCAGACTGGGGTGGGGGGTCTTTACGGAAGTCCATACACAAGTCCTTGGTCTTGCCTACGTTTAAGACACAGGCTGTTTATTGTTCTCTCTCTCTTTTAACTCATTCTACCCCAACACCGAAATCCCCAAATTTTGCCGTTGTCCCCTGAAGACTGCACTCTAGTGCAGGACACAGATCGACCATGAGAGTTCAAGGGTGATGCCAGAATAGCTTGGCGCCCATAGGCGCCAAGCTATTCTGGCATCACCCTTGAACTATCATGGTCGATCCTTATCTTGCTGTGGTGTGTCTGTCTGGCATCACCCTTGAACTATCATGGTCGATCCTTATCTTGCTGTGGTGTGTCTGTCTGGCATCACCCTTGAACTATCATGGTCGATCCTTATCTTGCTGTGGTGTGTCTGTCTGGCATCACCCTTGAACTATCATGGTCGATCCTTATCTTGCTGTGGTGTGTCTGGGGTAGAATGAGTAAATAAAGTTTAATTTCATCTCTCTCTCTCAAACACGCACACACACACACACACACACACACACACACACACACACACACACACACACACACACTAACGCATGCAGGCACATAAATAAACACACACACACACACACATAAGCATAAATACACGTCATTTTTCTCCGGAATTCAATTGTTGACTATTGAAAAGTATCGGTTTCACAATGCCTGTTTCGGAAATGCGCTCACTGATTCAGTATTTGTTTGTTGCGGCACTCGGAAAGGGTTATGTGACTGCCGGAAACCCTAAGCTGACTGTCGCAATGTATTTCACTATTTGTGGTACGTGAGTCGTTGTCTAAAGCGTGCGCATGCGTGCGCGAGTTGTGAGTGCGCGCTTAGAGTTATAATTATTATAAGATAAGCGCATTATAAATACCGTAATTATTATTTATTATTATTAGAAGATAAAATAAAATATATAAAAAGGAGCGCATGGGTGGGCTCCATCACGGACTCACAACGACATAGTTTGCGATACACGACATGAATCACAATTAAAAAAACAAAACAAAAAAACAATATTCACGTCTCATGATGGAAGGATACGATAAAGAAAGAAGGTCCACAACCTCTTTGACTGACAAAAAAGTCTAACGTGGAGGGGTGTGTGGGGTGGGGGGGGGGGGGGTTATGAGATTTCTTATTAGAGTTTAGTCTGGCAACATACTTCCACTTTTCCACGATGTAAGTATAGCGTTCTCACGAATCACGAAATTCCGCTTATTTCGGCTTTCACGATTCACGACGACCCCTTCTTTCACGGATCATGAGGATGAAATATTGGCAGTCACACGAATCGCGATACGTGAGTAACGCCAATCACGCATCACGATTTCAGGGCATACACATCCCCCCCCCCCCTCCCCTCTATCATTACAGTTCCACCGTTGCTCAGTCAGAAGAGTCATGTGGATCAGAGACGTTACGACACCAACAAAAATGCGCTAACTCGTGCACGCACTGAAAAATTATTAAATTCTAAAGTTCATCCAAAAAAAAAAAAAAAAAAAAAAATCCGCACTGAAATCGAAGTACATGCCCCACTGAAGTTGATGCGAATTTTCAATGATTTCATAAAGTTCACCTGCCTGGCATGACAAATTAAAGGTATGATCAGAGACCGCACCTAATTATCATGCCAGGTAAGGTTAAGGAGCAGTCACAAAGCCATGCGGCACAATTAGTCGCCTTCATCCCGGCTTTAAAATGACTAACCCGGATACTCACTGTAGCAGTATTACTCACCCCAGCAGTATATTGAAATTCGCCAACATGGCAAGTTTTATTTTGCGCATGTAGTCAAGAAAAGAGGGGACGAAAAGGAAAGGGACTAACGGGACGGCCGGGTCTGCCGTCCGCTGTAATATCAACAATTCCGCGGTAACGCGGATGCTACCGGGCTCGTGGGGCCATGTGTTTTGGAGGGGTATCGAATTACCTCTGTGCAGAGCAATCTCCGAGCGGTTCAAGATATAACTGTACTGGAACGAGTGAAACTTAGCCGGAACCACTCCTAAAAATGAACGAGAGCGAAACCCCAGCGTGTGCCATGACACAAACATCTCCAAGAGGCATAGATCCGCATGAGCCCTCCGGGCTCATGCGGATCTATGCCCCTTTGAGATGTTTGGATTGTCACGCAGCTTATCCGCCGAGATTTAGATTTAGATTTCCTTCCTTGTTGGAGTTGTCCGCTGGAAACGTAACCTCTCTAGCTCTATGACACACAGCCCCACACTCATGGACGCACTACTGACACACACGTGAGCGCGCGCACGAAAGACCCACACTCATGGACGCACTGCTGACACACACGTGAGCGCGCGCGCGAAAGTTCGCTCGAGAAAACCGTCAGAAAAGAAACGCGCATGTGTACACACTCGCACGAACGCACACACATAGGCACACGAACACACACAGACATACCACGAACGAATGCAACAACACACTCACACATTTCAAAACTCAAACATTAGTCCTACAAAAGACACATCGAGTTTATTTGCTTTCAAAGCAAGGATTGATTGTACATTGCTTAACGTCCTGAGGCAGCAACAAGGCTTTCTCAGGACGTGCCTGCACTGCTTGAGAAAAAAAAAAAAACTAAACAGAAAATTGAATGTATGTCGCCAGCCGGTCAAATACGTTAAATAAACCTACAACATGGGGCCTAAATAAAGCTAAGACCATTTAGCAACACACATTCAATATCAAGAGCTACAGGCAGTGCAGACAGTTGGGAGAGTTTTAAAAAGACAAATACAGGTGAATGGACCAAGGGTAGACAGAAACACATGCCCCAGAATAGAAAGGAAACCCACCCTCTGGGGCTGACCAGGGTGACCCTGGGAACTAAAAAGTACCTAACCCCACCCAAGTCCCCCAGGGCAGACCCGGGTGGGGGTTTCAAAGCAAGGAACACATCATTTATGACACGGTCAATTTAAAGTACAAAGTACGACACTAAATAAATACACTGCACTCTGGCTAAAGACACTGATGAGACAACGTAAAACGCTAAATTATGATCACGAACAGGCCTTTAAAAACAACAATGGGAAAAAGAAAAAAAAACACCCAAAAACGTACGAGTATCCAACAGATTTAAACCCACTGGCTGTCGGTAGGAATCACCTCAGCCAAATTCGCTACCGATAGCCAAAAGGGTTAACTGGCTGTTCAGCGAGTCAAATGATTAAACCCTCGACTGGCCCATAAAAACGCCCGCCGGCAGTCCCAACGAGTCATATTAATCTTGTAGCCATCAGCGCGAAAACAGCGCCACCTGCTGTGGGGCTAAGCCGAAGGTGCACCTTCGGACCCGACCCTTTTTTTGTCACGATGATTCCGACAGAAACAAAAACCGCTACCGACACGCAAAGGGTTAAACCTCTTGTGCATGCGCTGCAGCCACTGGTACTGTTGACTACCAGTGGCTGCAAGCACCAAAAGTTGAATAATTAAATGACCAAACAATAACTAAAGACAACAAAGAAACAAAAATGATCAAACACTAACACCAACGAAACAGGGAAAATGCATTACCTGTGCATTGACAAAAAGGACCGAACCGCTAGTTGTTCATAGTGTGATTTTGTGACTTTGGGCCTTCTGGTGTAGAGCAGTAAGGTACAAAATCACAGACCATGGCAAAATAATAATCTACTCCATTTACCATTCTGGTGAGTTCTGAACTGTCTGAGTTTAACGTGTATCAAAATGCATGTAGTACAGACCACACACACACACAAAGAAAATCATTCTGTGTGAAACTGCAAGACATGATACATTTACGAGCAGAAGAAATGCAACATTTTTGGAAACATCCGAAACACGGTGGCGTTTTCGATGATTCCAAATTCTCGCGTTTCTCTTGCTCAACAGGATACATATTGTATAACGGATATTGGTCTCAAGTGAGTTGCTACCGCTGCAGGCGGACAAGCAGTGTGTGAGTTTGTATGTTGAAACCTTCAAAGATTTCCTAAATCTTCTCTATCTATTCTTAGTGACCACCAATTCAACACATTAGAAGCTGCCCGCACAGCAAGCAGCAGGTTACGGTGCTTAGAAATAATGTCCTTTTATAGTCCCCAGTATTGTTTACAGTACCGGTGCCTGTGTACACATGGGGTTAAAGATGAAACGAGCAAGCAAGCAGGCTATTGTCTCTACCCCTTTGGCTGTTGGTAGCAGTTGTTTTTTTTTTTTTTGTCACCATGATTTCTGCAGGGAATCATCGGTACAAGAAAGGCTACAGACAGCCAAAGGGTTAACCACTTAGCCCCGAGTCCCTAGAGCAGGAGATTGATTGACCATGATAATTCAAGGGTAGTGCCAGATTAACTTGGCGCCTGCAGGCGCCAAGCTAATCTGGCACTACCCTTGAATTATCACGATCAATCCACCTCCTGCAACTAGTACAGAGTCTCTAAGCAACACTGCCAAATTTGGGAAATGTGCCCGTGGGGCTACAAGGGTTAATAATATGGTTAATAATATCTGTATTTTATTAGTTATATACACCTTGGGGTTTTCAAGACATTATTTGTCAGATTTTCATTTGGAATGTGAAAAAATAAATTAGTTTGGGGGGTGAATAATTGTGAATTAAAGATACCATCCCAAACACTTTTTCAGGTTCACATACTGACGAGTAAAAGAAATGCGACAACTTTGGAATCAGCGGAAACACTAAAGTGGTTCTGGTGATACCCAAAATGACACATTTCTTTTGCTGGTCAGTATATTGTGCCTAAACTGTCAGTTGGCGACACAAGAGGTTCCAAACTTTGACAAACAGGCTAATGTCCCAGGAAACGCAATTCTATGTCAACGTGATGTGAAAACCTCTGCAGGATTATATGGTTATATTTCTCTGTGAATCCGGTAGGGCTAACACCCATCTTGCATGCATTTATTTTCCTTTTTTTTTTTTTTTTTTTTTTTTGGGGGGGGGGGGGGTGCTATTTACACAGCTCTAATATGCATTTGAGAGCTAAAGTCTCCCCCATGCTGTATCATAATCATGTACTGTCAACAGTTTTACAACAGTGTTGATTATTTTCTGCCAAAAATTAACCCTTTGGCTGTCAGTGGAGGTTTTTGTCACAATGATTCCTGCAGGAATCATCGTGACAAAAACCTCTACTAACAGGCAATGTAGCACCTTGTCCTTCTTTCTTGTTGTCTGCCCAAAGAAGGGTTTTAGTCCAAACATTTAGCGAACTGTTTTGCACTTGTTGCACTTTCAAAGCATGCTTCTTTCTTTCTTTTTTTTTCTTAAAACGTTACCATAAGATTATGATGCTGCTGACACCATATGGAGAATGCTAACGTTAAAACAACAAGTCGAGCATTATGGCATAATCAGTAGGTAACATCGCTGGCACCGTAGCACGTTTCAATGGCTGGAGTGTTGGGATAGTATCTTTTAATGGGAATCTTTAATAATAACCAAAAGGTCACCAAAAGAGGATCCACATATTCAAACCAAAAAGAATCAAAAGCATTTTTCAAATCATACTCATATCAGGTGAAAAATATTATACGACCTGGTATTGAAAATATATTACAGAGAACGGAATTAACAGTAGTGGAAAAAATGTACTCACAAAATGTTTCAGCAATTTTCTAAGTACTCTGTGCAAATCCACACGCCAACAGCCAAATGTGAGGAAAATTGATGTTGCTTGAGACTATGTCATGTTTTGGGGAGTCCTGATGGCAAATGCACATGACACAATAAGCAAACACACAGAAATGGTTGAGTAAAAAAGAAATTGGCCTACCAGATTTCAGTCTGTCGTGCAAATGGCCACTAGTGTCTAAGAGCACTTGGTCCTCCCGATCTTTAACTCTTTAAGCCCTGAAGGCGAAATTGACAAATTTGGGAAATATCTGCCGAGTTCCATGTTACAGTTTTGGAGACAGATCGACCATGATAGTTCAAGGGTGGTGTCAGAATAGCTTGGCGCCTGTATGTGCCAAGCTATTCTGACACCACAAGTGAACTATCATGGACGATTCACATTCCGTTGTAGCATTTCACTTCCAACATTTTGGAAATGCACCCATGGGGCTAAAAGGGTTAACCCATTTAGCCTCAACACAGTACTACAGGAGATGGATCGACCATGGTAACTTAAGGGTAGTGCTGGGTTAATTTATGACTTTTTGGGTTAACAAAATTACTTGATGCAAGGTAATAATAATACAGAGAACTTACTTATAAAACTACTTGATGCAAGGTAATAATACAGAAAAGTTACTTAATGGTAGTAGGCAAAGAGCATGAGAAAACCTTGGATGCTGTACGTTAGGTTTAAACTCATTCAGCCCGGCGCACATATTTCACAATTTTTGAAGGCATCATCTAACGAATATGCACCTGTTGCAGAAGATGGATCGACCATGATAATTCAAGGGTAGTGCCAGATTAGCTTGGCGCCGACAGGCGCCAAGCTAATCTGGCACTACCCTTGAATTATCATGGTCGATCCATCTAATGCTGAAGTGCGTCAGTGCTGAATGGGTTCACTAACCCCCTTGTGCACGCAGCCAATGGTAGTACTGCTAACAGTAATGGTGGATGCATGCACTAAAGGGTTAATATTGACACAGGAATAAAGCCTACAATGTCGGTGGTATCAAAGTACTGTCAATTCAATCTCACCGAGAAAAACAAGCGCAAAATAAGGTCAGCAAGAAACACAAGACCCTCATGAGCCCTGCGTTTTGTGTTTGTGGGGGCTCATGAGGATCTATGCCTGTTGCAGGTCACTCATTTCAACAAGGTGAACACTCCATTGTCCTGAAGCATACGCATGTATACTTAGAGAAAAAAATGACTGACTTGCTTAACAACATTGCGAAATGAGGTACACATGAAATATTGCGTGGAGATGTCCACAACAACTGCCAAGAGACTGAGTGAAACATTCAATGCAAGTACAGTTTGAAGTCAATACTGTGAGGGCACACAACAAAAGGGAAAGAGACAAAAACAAACAGGAAACAACAACAACAAACAAACTGAAGGAATACATGTACGCATACATCAGGGAACTACGGCCTAATACATATGTACATATGTACAGCTATGACTGACAAAAGAGTTTCATAGAGAACAGCAAAATATTGACACTCTAAAAATAAACAGATAAACAACTTGAATACTTGATGGTCTACGTTAAACAAAATGCAAGCTCCAAAACAGATCAGCTCTTTAACACACTGCACTCGGTCCATGCTCAAAATCCCGTATTTTGGGGCTGACCTCATACAATCTCTGGAGATGTATCGAACATGGCAGTTCAAGGGTGGTGCCAGAACAGCTTTGCGACTGAACATGAGACTTCAAGGGTGAAACCAGGATAGCTTGGCGCCTAGAGGCGCCAAGCTATGCTGGCACCACCCTTGAACTATCATGGGAAATCTACCTTCTACTACAGCGCATCAAGGCTAAATAAATGGTTACCTGGTAAGCATTCAAAAAAAATTCCCACCACTCCCTGTGGTGTGTGAAAGAAAAGTCTTTTTCACTTTTCTGTCTAGTGTACGGGGAAAAAAATGTTTATTCAAAATAGATGTTTACACACACATGTATGCAAAATACTTCAAAATCACTGTAAAGTACAATGCGCAGTGAACAAAATTTGTTCAGCTTTTCTAACACTTAAAACACTGAAAAATAAATATGATTATAATTCTGACAGCAAAAGGGAAACTGAATTTCTTGCCACAGCTTTCATTTAAAATAAGGGAATACTTTTAAAGTGGCCTTACAATTACAATTACAGTAGTGCTAGATATGAATTTGTTTGCAAAATAAATAACACTACATACAGCAATACAGAATTTGGAGGCTCACGATTTACAGACAAAAAAAAAAAAAAAAAAAGTACACATACTTTCCATGAAGACGTTTCCTTGTTTAATTTAAATTTCACCGATAAGCATACTGGATTAAACACCGGATACAAGTTTTCAAGCAGCAGATAATCAGGTTTTTTTATACACTCACAACACTTCTGAGTCATTGGTACTCCATTAACTGTGTACAGAAAATTACAGGATGTTTTGTGAATCTTCCTGCTTTTCTTTTAAGCTCCTGGTCTGAATAACTTATCCCATTATGATCATAGTCCGTTAATTCTGTGTCTGGTTAATACAACTGAGAAAAAGTTCTTGCACTGAAATTAACATTTTAACCCATTTGGCCCCAAGACTCTGCAGCAGGATATGGATTGATCACGCTAATTCAAGGGTAGTGCCAGATGAGCTTGGCGCCTGAAGGCGCCAAGCTCATCTGGCACTACCCTTGAATTATCATGACCAATCCATCTCCTACAACTAGTACATAGTCGTTAGGCAACACCTCCAAAATTTCAGAAATGGGACCTTGGGGCTGAAATGGTTAACTCCCAGAACGAAATGACCACTGACGTGAGTTTAGTCTTGTGCAGGTCACTACTAAGCAAGGTGCCCCGCAGTCAGTTGCAGAAGCAAACTATAAGTCCTTCGCTAGTCATTGAGCAAGGTGCTCTGGGGTCAGCTACCTAAGTGCGCTGTGTCCTGCGCAAGCTGCTAAACAAGCTTCAGTCAGTCGCATGAGTGAGTTTAGTCTTGTGCAAGCCACTACTAAACAACATACTTGGCGGTCAGTCGCATGAGCCAGCTTAGTCCTGCAAAAGCCACTAAATCAGGGTGCTTCACTATAGCGGAGCGCCCTGCTTAGTGGCATGAGAAGGATTTAACAACTTTCATGCAACTGGCCCTTCACTTCGTAAAAGCATTCGCCAAAAGCAACGTTTGCTGAAAAATCTACAACAATCACTTACGCTCACATGCATTTTGCCTTAAACGATTCTTGCTTTACCCATTTCGCCCCAAATCCCTACAGCAGGAGACAGATGGACCATGGGCGCCGAGCTCATCTGGCACTACCCTTGAATTAGCATAGTCCATCCATCCATCTCCTGCAACAGGTACACGGCCCTAAACCAGCACCTCTAAAATTTGGGAAATGAGGTCTTGGGGTTACACGGGTTAACCTGCGTGTTTATGCAGCCCCCTGAATCTGTGGCCGCAGGCACAAAATCCTGAGGTTACATCAAAAGGATGTTTGACTTTCGGAATGGAACGATTTACAAAGAATGAAACAATGCCTGTGGGGGGGGGGGGGGGGGGGGAAGAAGGGAAAAAAAAATCGTTTGCAAATCGATGTCAAGATGTGCTGATTGTCATCGCTGAAACAAGTCACACAGATCAGCCCCAGGATGATCCCGTGTCGATGCCGCCGACAACGAAAAAGTGCGTCTGAAACCACTACACTGACCGACACTTGCATAAAGAACGCTGACGCAAATGGAACCAAAAGTAGGCGTAAACAAGACAGAACTGTGACAGGTGACAGAGACACTCGCGAACCCCTGCAGCCGCGGGAGACATACAGTCTCTTGTTAGTTCTGTGTTCTTTATGCTTAGTTTTGGCGACTGCGGGGGCTCACGAGAGTTTATGTCTCTTGCAGGTGGGTAGCGTTCACCTTGCCCTGGCAGTTAAGGGGTTAACTCATTTAGCCCCAAGACCCGACCGCAGGAGGTCCATCAATCTCCTGCAACTGGTACATAGTTGTCAGGTGACAACTCCAAAAATTGGGAAATGGGGGCTTGGGGTTAGGAGGGTTAAGCAGCCACTTAATATTAAAAATATTGATGATAATAATAATAATACTAGTAATGGATATTTATAATTTTATAGCCCTTAAAGTACCATTATGCATAAATCTGAAGACACGTTTCTGCACAATTTGTGTTTGTTATGTCTTGTTGACACACCTAATGAACTTTAACAGCAGTTTCGACAGGCTGCTACAGCACACGCGTAATCGAACTTATTTATTCTGTGCGGCTGTTAGCGTTTCAAACTATTTTTTAGCTTTTTCTCGTGCTGATAGCACTGCATTTACAGAACGGAGTGAAGTCATTGTCAGGTTAATTGATATTAAGATGACATGTGCTGAACTGGATTCTCCTGTGTCTACTCTAAATGAACCATAACTAGACCTGTGTGTAGCGTTTCATAACCATAAGAAGTGTATCTTTAACAGTTAGGGCGCTAGTGGGCCATCAAACGTTTTTCAAGAAGTAAACGTTTTACAATCTTTAAAAAAAACAAAGAGCAATTTCTATGCCACCAATCAGATAGAATGTAGCCAGGTGTATGGCTTGATTTAGGCCCTAAAGCAGATGTCAGGTCACAAAAGGTCCTCAGGCTGATATCAGCTTTAGATGCACTGTGCGCCACAGTGCGCGGGCCACCTAAGGTGATGTCGACCTGAGGACACTTTTGTAACTATCCATTTTTCATCACAAGTTTGTATGAATTAAGCACAATGTTCACGCGGATGCGAATAACATGGCTCCAAACTATAACGCTACACAGAGGCTGAGCTGTTCAAGCCGTTTCCTAAATGCAAACCATATTAAAAAACGTAATCATTATCCGAGAAACACAAAGTCCTTCAAAATTATTGCATCATTTTGTACACCATCGAAACAAAAGATCAGCAATCTAAACAAAATAGTAAAGTTAACATTTTGGCTGTTGGTAGCGCTTTTTGTCACAGTGATTCCAGCATCGCCCCAACAAAAAGTGAGCAACCAACTGACTGCCAAACAGTTAAAGAAACAACTATCTCAAAAGCAAAGTTGGACAAAAAATAGACAACAAATCTACAGGCAATGTACAACCTTTATAACACACCGACTATTCCACCAACAAACTAATTCTAATTAAGTAGCTGAAGCCATAGTGTTCTGATTTTCAGAAACAACAAATTCTACGCAAAGCACCAAATAGGAGACCTAAGGTCAATCGCATGGGCCAGCTTAAAGGGTCAGTTTTTGAAGGTACATCTTCGGCTGCAGCTGCAGTGATAGTGGCTAATGCTTCCGCTCCGATGGCCTAGATTCAAATGACGTGCCAAGACTGCATGCGCCTTATAATGCCAACTGCTTTAACCCTTATCATTCGGAATACACCAGTGTGTGAAATAAGTTTGACTTAAATAGTTCAAGGGTAGTGCCAGAATAGCTTGGCATCGATAGGCGCCAAGCTATTCTGGCACCACCCTTGAACTAAAACCATTGGTCTATATCCTTATCTGCAAGTACTATAAATTAGCTTGCATATGGCAGTGTACAAATTAAAAAATGTTAGCCTCAGTATGAAATGGGTTAAAACTTGCACAAGGCTGTATGCAAGGCAAAATTTCATCACGGAGCATCTTACATAGTGGTTTGTGCATGACCTAACCCTTTGAGGGTCGGTAGTGACACTGAAACACCACTACCGACACACAAAGGATTAAAGTACTATTACGCCAATATTTGAACACAAATTTCAGCACCATTTGCATCTGTTATGCCTTGCTGACACAGTTAATGAAATTCTACGGCAGTTTGGGCATGCCTGAAGGTGAAAAGCTCATCAGGTACTACCCTTGAACTAACATGATAAATCCATCTTCTGCTCCAGGGTCCTGGGGCTAAATGGGTTAATGGATACTGTGGTATATGGCTTTTAAGCTCGCTCTTGCAACTGACCCCTGGTTGACATGACAGCTGTACTGGCCCCAGTGTGTGACGAGCTTGGTGATTGGGAAGCCTCAAGCTGTGCGGGCACTATACCCGAGCTGCCTGAGTAATGGTCAGTCAATGGTGGACAGATCAGCCACACAGGCTCAAGAAGAGTGGCTTGGCAATTGGAAATTGTTAAGCCTCAAGCCGTACAGCCGCTGCACATGAGCAGCCGATATAATGGCCAGTCAATCGCCGACACTTCCAAAACTTTAAAAAAAAGACAAATCAAACCTCTGCAACAGCATGTAACACATAAAACTGGAACACAAAAACATTTGCTTTCAAGATGCCACAGCACGAGATGGATCAGCCATGATAGTTCAAGGCTTCAAGTGCCAGATTAGCTTGGTGCCTGGCAAGGTGCCAAGCTAATCTGGCACTACCCTCAAACTATCACAGCCAAAGGCAAACTTCACAGACACCTCCGAACCAATCGCACTACTAGTAGCACCCAGTCATAAAAACCAATCCCAAAGCTGTGAAGGTCACTCATCAGTGTGACCAAGCTAAAAAGGCTTCCAACACACTGTCAAAAATTCAAACACTTTATCTGCATGTTTCAATTTACGCTCAACACATCTAGAACTTGCATGCATTAGAAGAGCCCAGAAATGCATGGAAATATTGCACTGAAATTCTAGACAAAATCCACACCAACAGGCCTAGTCCATGAAGCAGAAACTTTCAAATGTACATACAGGACTCCAACGATTTGTCAGAATGTACTCCTTTTTTTCCCTCCGGCTTCAGACTTTAACCTCCTTGTGCATGCAGCTGTCATGACTGTGAACAGGTAGGGGGCTCTCAGGCTTTAGACTTATGACAGGTAATTAAACCGTCAGGCGGCCTATATAAACACAGGCGCAGTCTAGATGAGTCATTTCAATCCTAGCCATCAGCACAAAAGCATAGCGCTGCCTGCTCTGCGGCTCAACCAAAAGTACACCTTCGGGACCCGACCCTTTAACTCTTTGCTGACAGCTGGCAGCACCAGCCGCCTTGAGACAACTTCCTGTAGCACACTATGGGCGGTGAGATCCATCCAGCCAAGGTTTGCTTGCAGTGCCTGTGCTTGGCTATTTTTAGTGCTGTATGTGTCATTACAGGCACACTGGATCCAGAAATGAACACTTAGAATTTACTTAGTGCACAATAAGGACAAGTTACTTAGTAGGCAAAGAGGCAAAGATTTTAAAAAGCTTGTGTAAAAGACTAATTCTGAATCCACGTCACATCGTTTTAACAGTGCCGCTGAAGAAGATGGATTAAGCCTATGCTGAACGCTCTGTTGAGTTTCCTTCACTGACACAGCTGAAACCTCTCAGAACACACCAATCTACCAGTGCACAAGAAGATGGAAAGAACATGTTACAAAACCTCTGCCAGTTTTCTGTACTGGGTCAAACAGTTAAAACTCACGTTTGAGCTCATTCATTCTGCAATCACTGATGGACAACATGTGTCAGCTGAAAGCTCTGTTGTCTTTCCTTGAAATATCCTTTTTAGAGAGGTTTGAAAGAAAAACTCAGAATTTGCATAACACTGCAGGCATAATGAAGGCAGTACATTAGCATGATTAACACATTCCGCACCAGGACCGAATCCGCAAATTTTGAAGTTGGCCCTGAAGGCTGTATTACACCTCTGGAAACAGATCGAGCGTGATAGTTCAAGGTTTGTGCGAGAATAGCTTGGCGTCTATGGGCGGGAAGCTATTCTGGCACAAACCTTGAACTATCACGTTCGATCCATGTCTTGTCATGGCGTGTTGGAGTTGAGCGGATTAACCCATTGTGCACGCAGCCACTGGCACCGGTAAACCTTGGGCTGTAGGCAGTGTTTCTTGTCGTGACAAAAAACGCTGCCTACAAACAATGTACTGACAGTACCAGACGTCGCACATACACACAAGGAGGCGCAGCACTTGAGCAATCGGTCCGACTTCCCAGTGCGCACGTCATTAGACCAATCTTAGCTGCCGCTGGCCGGTGCATAGCTATGAGCGGGCCAATGGCGGGCAAAGATGGCCCCAGCTCACTGGACTGTCATGATGCAAACTTCAGGAAAAACGCAAGTCAACTGGATAGAGAAAATCAGCTGCGATTAGTTGGTCTGTTCTTCTGACTGCTCCCTGACGTGCTTGGAATTCAAACTGACAGAGGCGACAAGACCGTAGGCAGCGAGTCAATATTGCCACTAAAAGACGCTGATGGGGGGAGGGGTAGAAGAACTCGCTGGTTTCACTTTTAACTGTACTGGTGCATTTGCAGTGAACATATCTGAACCCACAAGCCACTTCCTATGTTGCTTTTTTCCAGACCGCAATGGTAACACTAACAGGTTTTGCACCCATCTTCAAGTGATTCTTAAGACAACTGAAAGTTATTTATTGTCATGTGTTTTCCCCTCATTACCTTTTGAGGGCTCTCAGAGTCTCACTCGACTCAATTTTAGCAAATGACAAACATCCGCAGAACGCCCGACACATAACTGATTCTGGTTCAAGTTAACTTCTGCTCACAGTGGTTGTCTCCCTTCATGCGCCACCGCTGATCAGCAGTAGCGAACTGAGCGTGACAATATATTGGGTACAAATACAATGGGTACGTTTATGAGTGAAACCACCGAACTCCACCCCATCAACATGGAACACGCACAATGACTCATCAGAAAATCACTCCACAGAAGTTGCACAAATATGAAACAGCTGGCACAGAGACTTAAAATGTGTTCCAAATTAAAAAAAATTCAGCATCCACTTACTTGAATTCATCTTTTCCCAGGTTTCATCCATTTTGTACCTTCACAAAATTGTTGCAGCATTCATGTTCCGACGGTCTCGTCGAATTGCACATCTCCACTAATGTGAAGGCATACGAACACATGGAGCAGGCAAAAATATTAAGTGTGCTGGTCTGTGATTTTGGACCTTATGGCTGATGGCCGTAAGGTCCTAAATCACAGACCAACACAGACAGGTAAATGGAGTCGCAAGTAGGGCACAGAGACACAGGAACACAATTGTTGCCCCTTCTGCCAGTCGCCACGGGCGCTCTAAACTGTACCAATGGCTGAACACACAAAGTGGTCCACACTTTAACTCATTGTACCCCAAGACCAAAATCCCCAAATTTTGCCGTTGTCCTCTGAAGACTGCATTGGAGTGCAGGACACAGATCGACCGTGATAGTTCAAGGGTGATTCCAGAATAGCTTGGCGCCCATAGGCGCCAAGCTATTCTGGCATCACCCTTGAACTATCATGGTCGATCCATATATTGCTGTGATGTGTCTGGGGTAGAATGAGTTAAATGATGCACACGCAACACTGCAGTTCATGATGCATGGCAAAGTCAAGCAGTCATTGGAAATGGAATTTTCTTTTTCAAAAAGCGTCTCTGGGATTGCGCAGCATTTTGCAATGCTTGAGCATTTGTGTACGTAAAAGTCAAGATGCGCCTTTGCAAACTGCTTTCTAAAGTGCTCTTTTACAGCATTCCTGTCGCTCAAGAAATCTGGAGCTTGTGACAACACACACATTTTTCCTCCACGTAATCCCAGAAAACCACATATTTTCACTCAAGTATGATGTTCAAAGAGGAAAACGTCAAAGGCAGCTCTTTCAAAAGCATCCTGATGCAAAACTGTGCACTTGTTCATGCATTAAAAGGTTAGTGTCACAGTAATAAGGCACCACCTTTGAAATCTCACATAGATGCAAAAATGCCCATTAGTTCAAGGGTAGTGCCAACTTAGCTTGGTGTCTGAAGGTGCCAAGCTAATCTGGCACTAAACTTGAACTATCACTTTGATGCAAAATTGCACGTTCATCTACTTCACAAAGTGTTTGGGTAGCAATCACCACTAGTATTACTGCTACGTCCCAAACAGCTTCACGCCGAATAGGGAGGGGTGCTGGTATCCTTTAAAGCATGTTACCATTGTTTGACGATGTCAGCTGGCTGATCACTTCAGCAGCACACACAGCAGTTTGCCAACGATTAGCACATTACAACGTTTCCGACAAACAGCATTTTCTCTGTTGTAACAGGCCACAACTCTGTCCACAGTAAGGACTGGCCCTGACAGTGATGAAACACAATTCGGCTTTAGTCAGGCTTGCAAAGTCAAGTACTGGATAATGGGCCAAAAGGATTTTTGCTGTACGGGTAGGCCCCCAGAAAACACAGTCGATTTTAGTCAGGCTTCTATTTTCCACCTCCACAACTGGTAGTTTTAAATTCAAATCCATCTTGTCTCTCTGCTGCTAATTTCCTATAAAATTTACTTTAACTTGTTGCGTGTCTGAAGCGGTTTTAGTCGCGATGATTCCTGCAGGAATCATCACAACTAAAACTGCTACCGACACACAGAGAGTTAAAAAAAATTACTGAGAATTCAGTTCAGTGGCCAAGATGGGATCTATGCAATGGGAAATGCACACACTCGCACCACCCCACCCATCAGAAACCTTCTGAAGTGACTTGTTCTGATACCGAGAATTTAACGCGAACATAAAATTTTTATTTTTTAAAAATAAGTCTCTCGCATCTGCAGGGGCTCATGAGAATCCGTGCCTCTTGCTGGTATCTATGCCTCGTGCCACACTGATGACCTTCCTTGATCCACTCAAGAGGAGAACAGGAGTCAGCAGCGATGTGTGCAATGCGAGTCAAAGCCTGCAACAATAGACCGTCTTTTCTGGATCAGCCATGCCTGTCAAACTGACGTGTAGAAATTTCAGACTGATGATAATGGAGCAGACACATGCCAGTCACATTTCTCTCAATGCCACACACCTGAATGCCTGAGCACCAAACACCATGCTATTCAGAGTTATGAGTTGGTGACACATTACTGAACTATTCACGATGATGATCACTGTCTGTCTTCATGAAAAGAAGGCCGATTTGCTATTTTGCAGGTTTCAAATATAACTCATTAAGCTCTGACCCGCAACAACACAACGCAGATCAGCCTTGACAGTTCAAAAATGGTGTTAGAATAGCTTGGCGCCTAGCGGCGCCAAGCTCTTCTAACACCACCCTTTAACTATCATGGTCCATCTGTCTCCCTAACTCTGATTTTAACCTCCAAAGGACACCTTCCAAAAATTGTCAATTTCATCCTCAAGACGAACATGTTAAAACAGGCATCAGTTTCTGATGTTTCCTCTTGTCCAGTTTTTTTCATAACCGCACACATGACTGTGCCTTGATGCCACGTGGTACTGTCTGTCTGGAAAACATGGTCTCACAAACACTCAGCCACAACTGCACGCCAAGTAGCCAACTCCTATGAAAATGCCTCACTTACACTGAAACTTACATCTCCCTACAGCATTGCAACCCCTTCATTTTTGCTGTTTTGACAATGGGCAATGACTGACCCATTAGGGAAGGCAGCGCTCCCTGGCACGGGCTGATGGTCGGCTGAGCGTCGCTGTCGTCTGAAGAAAATGATGGACAGAACCACAACAACACCAAGGAAAAGGACAATGACAACGACGACAACTGCAATGATGCCGTAGTCATGATGCTCGCCACTTTCAGCGACTCCTGCAACCTGAAAAAGCGGTAATGTCTCGGGCCCTGCAAAAGAGGAAGAAATAATAAGCAACCTACCCAATCAGATGCAATTTAGTGGGGCACCTGAATGATGCAGCCACCTGTCCGAGGACAGGTGATTGTATCATTCAGGTGGCCCCATAAACATCAATCTCCCATCAAAAGCCCCCTTTCCAATATGCTGAAGAAAAAGTAAAATGTTTACGTGGGTAAAGCATATGTGATGTTATTAATGTTTACTCAACACTAACATATAAGGCAGAAAATTAATGACATCACAAATGATTTTTAAAACAATGTTTGTGTTTGCTGATTCTGTTGTGTCACTGCAACAAAGCGGTCAAATGTGCCACGGAGACCGCAGAACCCACATCAGCGCATGTGAATTCAGCCAGCCTTGTGTCAGGCTAAGATTTAAAACTGTCCATCATCGGGACAACAGCATGACAAAATCCATCCCAGGCATTCTACAGCGCATTGCATACTACAAACATGCCTGTACATCTCAAATAAAGTCACTCAAGGTCATCATGCATTTTCATATTTTGGTCCCATTACATGGAATGCGTTACCTCGTCTCTCTCCGTTTTTAAATCCAAGCTTAAAACACACCTTTTCTCTGTTGCATATACTTTAATGGCCACTTTCTCTGCTGGCTCATCATATGTGTGTGTGTGTGTGTGTGTGTGTGTGTGTGTGTGTGTGTGTGTGTGTGTGCATGATATTTTTTAAACTGTCAGCTTGTTTTTAGCTGAAATCTTAGTTTTCTGCTCCTTGTAAATCAATGTATGTTTGTTGCGTGTATGTTTGTTTTTGCATGTTGCTTTGTGTTTCATTATTGTGAAAGCGCCTAGAACACCATGGTGATTAGGCGCTATACAAATTACCTTTATTATTATTTATTTCCTTTATTATTATTTATTTATCTGTTCTGATCATAAAACTGACTATCATGTGTACATCAACCAGAGTGCAAGTGGGTGAGGTGAGCTGTATGTGTACATCAACAAGAGTACAAAGGGGTGCAATAACAATATGCAATTATCTCTACATGAAATGTACTCTGTGCTAAATAGTTTTTTTTTCACAAAAAAGATATGAAATATACTATCACGTTCCACCATGTTCAAGAAAAACAGCTTCATTGATATACAAGTTTAGACTAAATTCTTGGAAAACAAAATTCTCAAAAGACATCAAATGCGAGTGCTTAAGCCCCATCTCTGTTAAACATATTATCTGTGAATGTCCTATTACAACAAATCTGTTGACACAAAATAACATAACAGTTGAAAAATTAGCAGAAAATATGTATGACATTGACATCATACATAGAAATATTGCAATTCAAATAGTTAATTTCATAATTCATAGTCCGGGGGGTAAACTATTATAATAAGTAATTTGTGTGCGGGTTTGGTTGTTAATTACACGTATTGCTATTCTTTGATAATTAACAAGTTGTGTGCTTGGTTGTTGATTTTTTTTCTTTCTAATATCACCAATGTGTGAAAAGACATTAAATCCTGTAAAAAAGGGGTGCCGTAAGGTGAGGCTCATGTCATTATGTAACCTTCCACAAACCACAACAGTCTTTAGAACATGTATTCAAGTATGCATCCGACTAAACTGTTTGGGCAGATGCTGCATGGGCACAAAAGCGGCATTGGTGCTCCTAAAAAATCATTCGACACCTTTTTTAAAAGTCCCTTCTATGTATAGAAGAGACTTTTTAGGACGGGTAGCGGTGGGGCGAATTTAATAGCGTGTCCATGATGTCAAAGACAGCCAGGCTAAAACCCTAACAATTGAAGTAACAAGATAAAAATTACGCCATGTCTAGTTACGCTAACCTCAATGATGAACGCACATTTGGCGCGAAGCGCTTTATGTGTGTCATGTATATGTATGTAAACAAGAGAATCTACGATATTTCTGTACACACAAGCTTGAAACTTGGCGAAATACTTTCTTAAGTGGGTGGCTAAGAGAGCCTCCGAGCATATTGTAATAGCATATTGTTAATAGAATATTGTAATTGAATGTCTCATTGAAGACATAACCGTTTATAGGAAGTCGGTTAACCCAGATTAGAGTCCGTAATTTTTGTCATATTTACTTGAATGTTTGCATATATAGCTAGTTTGGAGAAAGACATTGGAAGAGTTCGTTAGCCAGCTTTGTATTCTTTCAACTTTTTTAGTGAAAAGTAATTCTTTTCAGAAAAGAATTAAAACACTAAAGAACCTTTACTTCTAGAGCAAATCAGACAGTGGTGGCGACGTAAAAGAGGCAACTTAGTCACCATGCAGACACTGACATAATACTCTAAATATGACATCATTCTCTCTTGCGGCTTTCTCTCACACAAACGTGTGCATCTCCAGGAGGAATAGATCCTCATGCGCCCTCCAGGTGCATGAAGAACTATGCCTCTTGGAGATGTTTGGAGCGCACACATGCATTAACACGCACATCGACGCGCTTTCAGAAGAGCATGCAGGTGACCAGTCTGCTTATTACATCACGTAGCTAGGTAAAGTCAACCTGCTTTCACACAAATTATAGCAAGACTGAAATTGTACCGTGAAGTTCTAGTTTTGTCACCATTTTCTCATGCCTATGAAGCAAATGTGAAACGCATATCACATAAAATATAAAAAATTACATATAAAATAAAACTTACGTCATGACAAATGACATTTAACAAATCAATGACGCGTATGTCCTGTGCCCCTTATAGAACTCACTAAGGCATTGGCAGATCTGCGAGACTTTTTCAATAGGAGATAATTCAACATCAGAATCAGGTCAAAGGTAAAAGGTAAAGATCATTGACAGTGAGGACAGCTCTCATGTAGAAGGGACTTTGTGGGTTATGGGTCATCCCATCTTGTTGTTTCTCTTAAGATTTGTCTGTGCTGGTGACGGATGGCGTTCCATGTTTTCTGTCACTATCAAATTCTGTCCATCAAATGCTGAGAATGTTGCTGTTAACCCTTATCATTCTGATACACCCATTGCTTAAAATAAATTTGACTGACACTTCAAGGGTGGTGCCAGAATAGCTTGGCACCTCAGGCGCCAAGCTATTCTGGCACCACCCTTGAACTAAAACAGTTGATCTTATTGCCTAATCTGTAATGTAGCCTTCATGGTGAACATGGACATACTGGATTCTTGTTAATGTTTTTTTACCAACTAATTATTGTATTAAGGTAGATTTTAATTATGCAGCTTATGTAATAATGTGTAATAATGTATCAAGACGTTTGTATAATAAGCAGTGAGGGTTAGGATTAGGTTGAAATACGCGTATCATGTATGCATGTGTAGAGGTGGGTGTGAATGTGTAAGTGCCGCTCAGTTGAGTTCATAAAAGATGTTTATGTGTGAGATGGGTAAACGTTATGTGTAAAGATTTTGTAGTGTATTCTTATGTCCATTTGGAATTTGTAGCTGAGTAAGTGCAAGGAAAAAATGTTCATAATTATGTTATAATGTTTTCATGTCTTGTTTGTACTATTTGTTATAAATCAGGCATGGGAATTAGAAAAGTGAAAAAGTCTGAAACTAGGGGATCTGGGGGCATGCCCCCCCTGAGAAATTTTAAAATCTAGATTAAAATCTGTGCAATCTGGCGCATTCTGAAGGCGTTTCCAAAGACAATTAAAAAAAAGTGAATAAATGATCAGTTTCAGGCCCGCTTCCACGGTAAAGTAACGACTGCGTTACAGCCACAATAGGTGACGCGTAACTCTAGCGGGCAGCATATCACTTGAACGAATGCCTCGCAGTGTATAATGACCGGTGCTCAGCTACTTTTTGCACCCCAATTTTTTTTTTCGGCGGACAATTTTTGTTGTTGTTGTTGCGGCTGAGCACTATCATTTCGGCGGAAATTTGCCTTTAGGCGGACAATTCCCACGCCTGATAAATGTACCACAAACGAATTTCTCTTTTTGAGATAATAAAGTACTCTTATTCTTATAGGACCAAAAAGCAAATTTCACCAAATCAGCCTCAGGGCATAACGGGTTAACAGAAAGCCTGCTTGGTTGTGAAAAGAGTACGAGTGTTGTATAAACCAACATACCCCCTTCGTGGTCCATCACAAGGGCAGTGAACACTTGGTACTGCTCCATGGTACTGTCCCCTGTGAAGCCGTCGCGACGCAGATCAAAGCGAATCTGGTTTCCCGAAGCACACCACCGCTTTGGTGACTCTTTCTGACACGAATGAATCTGTAATGAGGAAAGAAAGGGTATCAGTATCAGGGTTCACGGAGTAGGCACAACAAACATGTGTGTGACCTTGCCAAATGCACAATGTCAAAAAGCTTCTTGGGGGGAGGGGTGGGGGATTTCCAGCTTGATTCTGTTTGAGCAGCCAAAAAACGAAAGTGCAACCACACTTTCAGTGTATACTATGTTTAACCTGTTCAGTGCCAAGAAAATCTGAACACGACCCAACTGCAAGAGACATGAATCGAATCCTCATGAGCCCCTGCAGTTTGCTGAGGCTCATGAAGATTTATGTCTCTTGCAGTTGGATCGTGTTCACTATCTCTGGGCAGTGAAGGGGACAACAATTGAAAAAGTAAAACACATTGACAAACACACTGACAAACAAAAAAGGCAAAGCCCTTATGGCTCATGTGTGTGACCGATCCACACGTCTGACAATTAGTAAAGGGATGGCTTCTGCACTAACAAAATCCATGTTTTCTCAAAATTTAATCAGTTTTCACACATCTGTCTAACCCCCATGACCCTTGACCTTTGCGAAGAGTCGAATACATTAGGATACATAGGAAGGTCTTATCATCAGCTACCTCTGTGCCAAATGTGATTGAAAAGTTTGCAAAAATGTTGACAACTACAATTATTGGCATTTTATACACATTTGTCGACCTCTTGTGACCCCTGATTTTTTCTGAGGGGTCATCCAAATTAGTATGCATAGATAGGTCTTACCATCAGAGATCTCTGTACCAAGATTGGGTTTGAAGTTGTGAATAGTAATTGAGAAAACATTTCTTGTCAAAATATGGCTATTTTTTACCTATTTTCTGAGCTCCTGTGACCCTTGACCTTTACGAGGGGTCATCAAAATTTGTATGCATAGATAGGTCTTACCATCAGGTATCTCTGTAGCAAGTTTGGGTTTGGAGTTGTGAATAGTAATTGAGAAAAAAACATGTATTTCTTGTCAAAATATGGCTATTTATTTTTACCTGTTTCCTGAGCTCTTGTGACCCTTGACCTTTCTGAGGAGCCATACAAATTAGTATGCATAGATAGGTCTTACCATCAGGTATCTTTGTACCAAGTTTGGGTTTGAAGTTGTGAATAGTATTTGAGAAAAAACATCTTTTGTCAAAATATGGCAATTTTCTACCCATTTCTTGAGCTCTTGTGACCCTTGACCTTTCCAAGGGATCAACCAAATTAGTATGCATAGAGAGGTCTTACCATCAGGTATCTTTGTACCAAGTTTGGGTTTGAAGTTGTGAACAGTAATTGAGAAAATAATTTTTGTAAAAATATGGCTATTTTGGGCCTATTTCTTGAGCTCTTGTGACCCTTGACCTTTCCGAGGGATCAACCAAATTAGCGTGCGTATAAAGGTCTTACCATCAGTTATCTTTGTACCAAGTTTAGGTTTGAAGTTGAGAATAGTATTTGAGAAAAAAATAAATTATGTCCAAAAATAGCTATTTTTCTTATTTGCTGATCTCCTGTGATCTTGACCTTTGTGAGAGGTCACTGAAATTGGTATGTTTAGAAAGGTCTTGCCACAAAGTATCCTTGGGCCAAGTTTGAAGACTGTAGCTTGAATAGTCTCCGAGAACATGCCAATGTTAAAGTTTACCACGGACAACCACTGGCCCAGAACATAGACTCACTTTTGCTTCGTGCATGAGCCAAAAAGTACTTCAATCACACACACACAGAGTGAGAGACAGAGAGAGAGAGAATAAGGAAACATGAACCCTCACATTTCTTAACACCGGCTGCATCTGGTCTGGGACGGTCTCGTACACTTTCAAAGTATAGTTCATTTCACATTCTGGATTGTTCTTTGATTTGGATTCAAACACCACACACAGAGACCGGTTCGCGTCCAGACCCACGTACTCAAAGGTTAAAGAGCACAGGGGGAAAATGTTTTTGACCTCTCGGTCAGGGTCAAGGTTGGAGACCATCACGCGACTAGAGTCCAGCTGGTAAGTGCTGCCGCAGTAAGGGAGGGAATCCATGTATGCTGTGAACAGAGAGTGAAGATTATCACCTTTAGCATACAGCCATATGCACTGAAACCCCCTGGTGCATGCAGCCATACATACTGACACCACCTTGTGCAAGCAGCCATACATACTGAAACTCCCTAGTGCGGTCAGCCACACGTACTGACACCGCCTAGTGCGTGCAGCCATACATACTGAAAGCCCCTAGTGTGCACAGACATACATAGTGAAACCCTTACGTGTGCGCAGCCATATATACTGAAACCCCTTAGTGCGTGTAGCCATACGCACTGAAACCCACTAGTGCGTACAGCCATAGGTACTGAAACCCCCTAGTGTGTGCAGCCATACGTACTGACACCGCCCAGTGCATGCAGCCACTGGTCTTGAAACCCCCTAGTGCGCACAGCCATACGTACTGAAACCCCTAGTGCATGCAGCCATACGTACTAAACCCCCCTGGTGCACGCAGCCAAACGCACTGAAACCCCCTAGTGCGTGCAGCCAAACACACTGAAACCCCCTAGTGCGTGCAGCCATACACACTGAAACCCCCTAGTGTGCGAAACCATACATGCTGAAACTCATTAGCAACCGCCGTGAGATGGCCTTAAACCCAAATAACTAACCATTAGTGCATGCAGCCATACATACTGAAAACCCCTAGTGCATGCAGCCACATAACTGAAACCCAATTGTGCATGCACAGCCACATGTAGACACGTACTGAAACCCCGCGAGAGCATGCAGTCACATGCACGGAAACCCCCTTGTGCTTAGGTCCACTGGCAGTGAAACCTTTGTGTATGCAGTCACAGGTACTGGACAACAATTATATCTAGTATCTACCCTATTTAGATTTTCAGACAAGTACTGAACGCCAGGTTGTGTACTGTACAAAACAGACTCTGAGGGCATCTAACTTTCAAAACACTTTTAGAAACTCGAGCATTTCGTTGCACTCCTCCAGTGCTGCTGACATCGCTGATTTCATCACCTATTTATCCCTTTGCGTGTCAGTAGCGGTTTTAGTCACAATGATTCATACAGGGTTAAAGTTGCATTTATTGCAAAACTAGCAGAAATAAACCAACTGCAAATGACATTTAGCCCACTCTGTCTCATCAGAGCAATTTTGGAGCACTCCTGGAGGCCTAAAAATCATGGGCTAAAAAATATTGGATAGGCCGATTTTAGTCACCATAACTAGAGAATGAAACACCATGTTGGTTCTGTCTAGGCTGTCTCAAAAAGACATGCTGCACATGCATTAACCCTTTTACTTTAGCCCCACGGGTATGTTCAAGAATTTTGAAAATGTTACTAAATGCCTATGTACCAGTTACAGGAGATGGACAGACCATGATAATTCAAGGGTAGTGCCAGATTTGCTTGGAGCCTTCAGGCACCAAGCAAATCTGGCACTACCCTTGAAATATCATGGTCAATCCATCTCTTGCTGCAGGGCCCCAGGGCTACATGGGTGAACCCAGAGTGTTTGTTTGGTACAACAACTGTGCATGTGCAGCTGCAACTCTGAACTGACCCTAAAATTCAGGCTCATATTCAACGTTGGAATCCCTTGCTTTAGACTGGCTATCACTGCAGATTTCCTGTACAATTGAGGCTAAACAAGAATTTCAACTCCAACCATCGAAAAACTGAAACAGACTATGTATTCAAAATTACACAGGGTCCAGTATTTTTGTAGCAGTCTGTTAATTCTGAATTCATAGACAAAACATAACTCTCTGGCTGGCTACAGATGTTGACTTCATCCGCCACAAGATTACTTCCCTTAGCACACCATCGGCAGCAAAATCCACCCAGCAAAGGTGCATTTGCAGTGCATGGCTAATTTTAACCCTCTGCATGTCGGTAGCGGTTTTGTCACAATGATTCAAGCAGTTACTTGGCATGTACACCAAATGATCTCTCAGTGAAATTACTTAGTGGCAGATTCCCCAATACGGAAAATAAACTTGGTAGGCAAAAAGTAAAGTACCAAAGCACACCTACGCAACCGCTAAAACTGTGGTCCTGCCCTCAGTTGCATGGGCAAGCTTAAATCCTGCCAAGCTATTAAGCAAGGCACTCAACAGCAAGCTTAAAAAGTTAAAACCTGTGGAGCACCTTGCTTAGTGGCCTGCACAGGGTTTAAGCTCGCTCATGCAAGTGGACCCTGGCATGAAAGGTGTTAACCGTTTGTACTGCAAACAGTACCACTGGCTGCAAGGCACAAGGGGGCTAACCAAACAAACCTTTTCTGAGCGGACTTCGCATATCGTAGACCAGCAGGTCAATGTTGATGTGTTTAACGTCAGGTTTGGGGCCGACTTTCTTGGTCCCAATCGTCAGGTACCGTCCGCTTGTGCACCACTCGACCGACTTCAGCCCATGGTCGCAGTCCGCCGTCTGTTGAAGGAAAATGGTGACAAATGAACTCACTTGCTATTCGTCATGAAGGCATGCTACAGAGGCTATGATAGTGTTCCAGTTTTGCAGAAATCTGCGAAATGGTGGAAAGGTAGCATGCCTGAATGACTTGTCAGCCTATTCCTCCCCCTGTGCATGAAGCCACCAGTTCTGTATACAGTACCAGCAGCTACATGCGCAGAGGGGAAAAACAGTACGCTGGAGTATTTTCAACACCAATTCAATTGACCTTCTAACTCATTTCATTTTGATACACCCACTGCTTGAATACATTTGACTGATAGTTCAATTGTGGTGCCAGAATAGCTTGCAGGCGCCAAGCTATTCTGGCACCACCCTTGAACAAAAACAGTTGATCTGTCTTGTAATCTGTAATGTAGCCTTCATAGGCCAATAAGCACATTTCACAAAATCAGCCTCAGGATGAAATGGGGTAAAGGTCAGTGGATGCAAATTGTGTATCTCAATATTTTGTTAATTCGTTGCCAAAGAGCCCCAGATGTCCATAGCACATGGATGCCAAGTGGTGTCGGCAGTAAGAGGCATAGATCCTCATGAGCTCCCATAACTGCAGGGGTGCATGAAAGGTTCTAACCCATATCATGCTGAGGCTAAAAGCTTCAAGTTTGTACACTGCCATATATGCCAGCTACGTTACAGTACTTACAGGTAAGGACATAGACCAATGGCTTTAGTTCAAGGGTGGTGCCAGAATAGCTTGGTGCCTAGAGGTGCCAAGCTATTCTGGCACCAGCCTTGAACTATTTTAGTCACACTTATTTCACACACTGGTGTATTCTGAATGATAAGGGTTAAACCTGACAGCCTTGCCAAGAACAATAGATGATTCATTCTTTTAGTTTGTGTGTGTGTGAAGGTACACTGTACCTTTTTAAAAAGAAATGGAACAAGTTCAACAACTAAAACATTTATTATTGTTTTCTTGTGTTCACAAATACCTGTGTGACACTTTTAAATGTCATGCCTGTCTATGTACTGCACTGGGGCGGTCCGTGGCGCAGTGGTTAAGGCGCCTGCCACCAATTCCAAAGGTGAGCGGTTCGATACCGGGTTCCGACTTTTCTCCTCTGGTAAGTGTCACCGTTAATTCGGGCGGACCGTCGGGGGTTCTTTCTCCGGGTACTCCGGTTCTTCCACCCCCCCACACTTTGGTACCGGTCTCAGGCCACTTTACAAATTTCAAATACAAGCGATCAAAAATCTCTGTAACTTCAGTAGCTGACTGGCCCTTCGTTTGTCTTGTACTGTGTTTGTCTTAAATGGCGTAAATCCGTGTCTGTTTCGTGAGTGTGTGTGTTGGGTTTCAGGCGCGGCGCTTTGAGTCGATTTCCCCAAAATTGAGAAAAAGCGCCTATATAATAACGGTATTATTATTATTATTATTACTCCAATGCAACATTGTATTATTATTTTTATTATTGAACTTACAGATTACAGTCAGAAAACTTTCAATGACTGCAAGAAAAAGTCCACAAGCTATCCGTGTCCTCCGTGTGGTGCTGGGACAATTATAGATCTTACATTGGTTGTGTATGCATACTGCAATGCAACGGACATGCAGTAGGTGGCGAGACAAAAAAGTAAATGAGCAGCAGGTGGGAAAAAGCTTTTTGTGTTTCCATATATATATATACTAAGTGCCAAAAGGTGGGACACAGAGGGGGTGCTGATATGATTTACAATAAAATCATGTATATTTACATCTGAAAACTGAATTATTGTTGTATCTGTGTGAAAGAGTGAATGTGTGGATACTATAAATACTTTCAAGCAGTAATTTTGAGTATTTTGAGCAATATGGGCCTAAATATGTGATATTCAGCCAGAAATCATGGCGCCCAAAATGGACACTTGGCAGTCTGCTTCTGATGATGGGCTTGTACTCAGTCTCAGTGCGACAAAGACGCTTGAAATCTAGCAAGTAGATTAATAAGACATTATTCTACTCTCATAGGTTTGTCATACCAATCAGTGTTTCTGAATCCGAGCGAATATGGTCGTTGAATTTTACCGTGTCATACGTCAAACGTGTTGTAAGACCGTCCCCGAAACTTTGTCTTTGTTTACCGTCCGAACGAGTTGCGTTAGAGATTATCCAAAAACGCCACTGTATACTCTCGGAATAACTATTCATGGACATTCATTTCCAGTGTTTGAGCTCAACGTTATCAGGTGTAAAACTGCGATCTATTCAATCGCCAAAAATTGTTGTAATGTTTGACGTCACGACACCAAGCCTAATATTTCCTTTCACAAGCATTTTTTTTTCCAACGTGTCTGTGGGTCACTTCCGGTACACGTGGTGTTTCCTCTTGAAAGACTTTTCATGGGATTCATTCCTTTGTTGACGAACAGCAAGGATCGAAAGATCTGTTTTAAGACTTTTCCTTCTTTGACGTGTGACACTGTTTTGACGAACGACACTAATATCTGAAGCTTTTTGTGTAAAATTATGTAAACAAGCATTGGTTGTTCATTTTCATTAGATCTTCTGGGTAGAATGCATTGAGGAAAATCGATTTACGACGACTTGGAAATACGTAGTTGATTACGTTAGAGTGACCAAAGGGCGGTATTACTTTAGTACAACAGAGGCATGTGTAGAAATGTTGACGTATGACCCGACTCTAGTTTTTGTAAATTTGACGCTCGACATTGTAGATGGCTGTTGTAGTATCTCTGACTCTGTTTTTGTAAATTTGACGCTCAACATTGTAGATGGCTGTTGTAGTATCTCTGAGCTGTGCTAGTGAAATTTTCTTGCAAGAAGAGAATGTTGCAAGTTTAGCTCAGCTTGCCAAAATGCTCGTACTTTGATTTGATTCCGGTTTTTTTTACCACGCACCTTTTACAGCGTGTTTATGGTCCAGTCAGTGTCAAACGTCAACATTACAACATCAGCAGGAAATGCAGGATTTTCTAAATATTAACAAATCTCTGGTTGCAAATACCAATACACCTGGTCTTGTTTTGTTTGTATGGATGTGGTACAATGTTATTTTACAAATAAAAAGTTAAAATAGACTTGCAGACAAATTGTAAACAATTTAGTCAGTGTCGTGTGTCAAACCTTACAACACGGAATATGCAATAAAGTATTTTAGAATGTGAACATCACAACAAAATATGATTATAATGTAGATGCAGGCCAGTCTTTAAAGGAAAAAAATGTTTTGTTCCCAACATCCCTTGAATTGTCTACTTGATCAACTATTTGTGTTGTAATGTTTGACACGCGACACGGCAGGCATTTTACCATTTAAACTACAATATCTCACCAACCAAACCTTCAATTATTTTTTCCTATTGCAGAATCTTGCTTGGTATTGAAAGATATCTGATGGTAAAAAAGACAACTCTGTGAGACAAACTTAAATTATTTACCCCTTTGTCCCACATCAGGAGACCACCTTTTGGCATATAGTCATATTATATATATATATATATATATATATAATATACTGATCAACTTTCAGAACCGTTGTTGTTTAAAATTGTTTAAAATAATGTTGCCTACAGAAAGCCACACCTTTCCAAACAGAATTGCAGCTGAATCATCATTATTTTATCAATCCTCTGCAGCGATAAAAATAAAATGTATCTGCGTTGCTGTCACATTGTTTTCACGCAGCTCATACGGAACCAACAATTCTTTATGTCTTTGTTTCAATTTGTGTCTGCTGTATTGACAATACGGCAGACTTTGAGATGGGGCTGGTCGGAGCACGTTCCGTAACATGCAAATGATGAACATAGGCGTGCACACACCAGACTCTGACAGTGAAATAACACAATAAAAATTATGTCCTTCCTACTCCTAGCTACGCTAACCTCACTGTTGAACATACATATAGCAGGAAATGCCATGTATGTGTGTGTGTGTGTGTGTGTGTGTGTGTGTAAACAAAAGTATCTCCGGTGTTTGTGTATGTACAGGCCTGAAACTTTAGGAAATGCTTTGATCGAAATGTACTTCAGACAGCCTTTGAGCATATTTTAATTTGTAGACTTGTTCAGAATAAAATTTGCCATTTATATAAAGTCGGTTGACCGACATTTGAGTCCGTAAATTTTGTTCTATTCACTCAGAATTTTGCATTATATATTTACCTTGGAAATAAACACTGGATGAATTTGTCAGTCAGCATTGTACCTTTTCAACTTTTTATATAAAAAGTACTTCATGGCAAAAAAAATTTTTAAAGGAAGAATTCTCGACTCTCAAGAAGTATCGGACAGTGACAGTGATGTAAAGACGCCAAACATGTCAGTGTTACGCAATGTTCCTAAATTGTCACAAGCACCAGATGTCAGTGTTACGCAATGTTCCTAAATTGTCACAAAGCACCAGATGTCAGTGTTACACAATGTTCCTAAATTGTCACAAAGCACCAGATGTCAGTGTTACACAATGTTCCTAAATTGTCACAAAGCACCAGATGTCAGTGTTACACAATGTTCCTAAATTGTCACAAAGCACCAGATCAGTCTATAACTCAACGGACAGAGAAAAAAAGGTCCCTGAATTCCGGCAAGTGTGGGTGCGAGTCAGTTATCATCAAGCTGTCGTGAGAGATATCTGGCACATATCAAACCCGCTGAGACCGTATTTCCTCCCCTCCCTTTGGCTCCTGCGGCTCCATGCCTGACCAAAAGCTTTTTGAGTTTTTCAGTTCACGGATAGTACGACTGTGTATACACTATTTAGTTATAACCATTTTTTACACTTTATTATCACTAGGCTGTTGTTGTTTTGTTTTGTTTTTTCTCTCTTAATAAAGTTTCATTTCATCTCTCTTTCTCTCTCTAAGAATGTTGTAGTTTAGCAAGGACAAACACGAAAAGAGGCCTGTGCGCCTATTGTTTCCCGCTAACCCGTACACGCACTAAAAAATTCTAGAGTTCATTTGTTTTTAAATGAAGTTGATGTGAATTTTCAATGATTTCACACAAGTTCACCTTATTTTGCGCACGCAGTCAAGGAGACGAGGGACAAAAAAGGAAAGTGAGAAACGGGACGGCTTCGCCTGCCGTCCGCTGTAATATAAACAATTCCGCGATAACGCGGATGCTAAGGAGCTCGTCGGGCCATGTGTTTTTGGAGCTGTAGCGACTACCTCAGTTCGGAGTAATCTCTGTGTCCGTTGAGTTATATACTGAGATGTCAGTGTTGGACAATGTTCCTAAATTGTCACAAAGCACCAGATGTCAGTGTTACACAATGTTCTTACATTGTCACAAAGCACCAGATGTCAGTGTTACACAATGTTCCTAAATTGTCACAAAGCACCAGATGTCGGTGTTACGCAATGTTCCTAAATTGTCACAAAGCACCAGATGTCAGTGTTATGCAATGCTTCTGAATTGACATCAAATTCGTCACTGTGTACATGGTGTCATGGGACCAGCGATGCTATGACGTGAAGCTTATAATGACATCATTTTGCTGCTCGTGATATTCTTCCTCTTCAGAATTCCTGTCGCTATAACAGCCTACAGAGCAAACTAATGGCGGGAAGCGCCATGTGTCCGTCTTTATTTGTTGCGCTGGCGTGTGTGTTGATCATAGGCTGGGTTGGAGAGGAGGGATATGGATCAGAAGGATAAGCTTCAAAATATGAACATGAACTCTGAATGAACATTCCTAAAAGAAAAACATGTGAGCTTCAAACAATACAGTAGATGTTGGGATGAAATCCTCCTCTTGTCGACACTGTTCCTGCCTGTCATATCACTGCATTAGACACAAATTAATTCTATGTTTTGTTTGTAGTGAACCATGAAGATGTAATTGTGACCCACCCATGCTAACAAGAGACATAGATTCTCATAAGCCCCTGCAGATACAGGGGCTCATGAGAATCCATGCCTTTTGAAGATGAAAACAGCTGGATGCGAACTGATCAAACACTGACATTCATCTCCCTGGGATTTTGAAATATTTGAAATTCACATTTCTGGGATTCTGAAATAGCCAAAATTCATCTTTCTGTGATGTTGAAGAAGCTTACATTCATCTCTCTGGAATTTTAAAAAAGCTGAAATTCATCTTTCTGGGATTTTAAAAAGCTGACATCCATACTTCATGGATTTTGAAAAAAGCTGACATTTATCTCCCTGGTATTTTGAGAAAGCTTACATTCATAAGTCTTGGATTTGGAGAAAGAAGAAATTCATCTCCCTGGGATCTTAAAAAATGCTGACATTCATTCTCCCTGGGATTTTGAAAAAAGCTGAAATTCATTCTCCTTGGAATTTTGAAAAAACTGAAATTCATCTCCCTTAATTTTGAAAAAGCTTATCCAGAACATAAGGCTATCAATATCACCATGTGAACAGATGCTCGGAAAAAGAAGTAGGTAATAACTGAATCAATGTGTTTTGATGAAACAGTACATTAAAAAGTAGGTCAAAATATGTTTGTCTGGGCTTTTAATCCACCGACATACGGTCACCTGCCGCTTAACGGCCACTTTTTCTTGGCAACAGGAGTGCCGCTAATAGGACGTTCAACTGTACTCTTACCTTGTTTGGCGCTACCACATTGTCTATTCCTGCCCACCCGTCATACAACTCAAGACGCACATGACACACATCGAACTTGAGCTGCTGCTGAAGCACACACAATCGTCCGTCACTTCTTGCTGAACGCAGCACAATTTCACACTCTCGCCATGCTCGAGTGTCAACATCTGGGCTCGTTTCATCCTTGATGTTGTACACTGTGTGTTCATCAATGGTTGAGTACGGTACCCCTCGGTCATCACGATTGTCAGTACCACAGTGGGCATACGAGTTGAGGTACACTGGACAAAGGAGAGAGGGATGATGTCAATGTATCTATACAGACCAGCAAAAGAAATGAGACATTTTGGGGATCATCGGAAACACTCCAAAATGTCGCGTTTCTTTTGCGCATTAGTATACAATTCAAGGTACACTAGACTAGACACAAAGAGATCACGATACTTGATTATATTGCTCATTTTCAAGAAATGTCAGTGTATAATTAGATATCATCAGTGATGAGAGTGGTGTCAGACTCAACCCGTCCAATATAAAGTTGACCCCCCTAGCCATAATGTCCATGTTTAACCCTTCTGTGTTTCGGTAGCAGTTTTTGTCACGATGATTCCTGAAGGAACCACTAGCGACACACAAAGGGATAAAGCAAAGGTAGACTTTTCAAGAATGAAACAGACAAAAATGATACATGCATAGTTTTTTTTACAGGTAAGATTATCAAATCAAATCACTTGCTACCTAGCACACTGAGAAAAGAAATGAAAGCTGAAAAGTTGATTTGTCAGTGGCTGTTGTAGCCATCTCACACGGAGGGGCTAAGTGACTGGTGAAGTTTGGCGACTTACACTTTCTCACGCCTTATATTCGCTTCCATAGCAATATGTTATTGATATTTAGAAGTATGCTAAGTATAATACAGTAAGTAATGACGTTGCTACACATAAATGATCAATTCAACTGCCTGTAAATCTTCATGTGAAGGTGCTGTATACAAAAAATGCTGGGGGTTTGAATACCCTTCAAATTTTCAATAGGGAATATGAAAACCCCTGAAATTTTCAGTGGCAGTATGAATTGTCTTACTCTTTCAAAAACGTGCAGCCCTTCACACAAGCAGTTCCGCAAGCATGCATCACAAGGGGGGTAATTTTGCCAAACAGTAACTAGTGACAAATACTGAAATAGTTTGATTCTGTAAATACAGAAATTTCTGCATATATTGTACATGAGATTTTCAATTAAATATTTTCACCCAGCCACACATTCACTCTATTTTTTCCCAATTCTGCGCACAATCTACTCACAAGTTCTCTGAACTGCTGTGCGACTTGACACTGAAGCCAGCATCCAAATCCATACCCACAGCCACAGCCCAGTTTTCACACGCCCATGGTGAATGCCCTCAGTCATCAATGTACCTTGAGACTTTACCGCCATTTTATGATAATTCCCGTCAGTGTCACGGATCCGCTGGAAAAAAAAAAGAAGGAAAATTGTCACTGAACATGTGGACAAACATGTGCATATCAGCACGACAAAAATAGCATTCAATAAACATAACTTGCTTACAGGAAAAAAAACAAGAGGGCAGTTGCATGAGAGAGCTTTGTCCTGCACCAGCCACTAAGCAAGGTGCGCTGCTATAGCGGCACACCTTGCTTAGTGGCTGGTGCAGGACTAAGCTCATTCATGAATGCAACTGGCTCCAGAGATGTTACTGAAAGGGCTGATGAACATCTACAATGACCTACTCATCTACATGGGTAACAGTGCAAAAAACAGAAATGATTGATTGATTGTACATTGCTTAACGTCCCGACAGCAACAAGGCTTTCTCAGGACGTGCCTGCACTGCTTGTGAAAAAAAAACTAAACAGAAAATTGAATGTATGTCGCCAGCCGGTCAAATACATTAAATAAACCTACAACATGGGGCATAAATAAAGCTAAGACCATTTAGCAACACACATCCAATATCAAGAGCTACAGGCAGTGCAGACAGTAGGGAGAGTTTTAAAAAGGCAAATACAGATGAATGGACCTCGGGTAGACAGAAACACATGCCCCAGAATAGAGAGAAAAACCCACCCTGTGGGGCTGACCAGGGTGACCCTGGGAACTAAAAAATACCTAACCCCACCCAAGTCCCCCAGGGCAGACCCGGGTGGGGGTAAAAACAGAAATGACTAACAAACGGTCCGCAGACTAAATGTGCCCCATGGACAGCAAAAGACATAAATTCTCATGAGCCCCTGCATCTGCAGGGGATCATGAGAATTTATGCCTCCTGCAAATGGAACAGGCTGGCTGAAGAGATGTTCTGCCTGAACCAAAAAAAGAAAAAGAAAAGAAAAAAGCGGAAATTCAGTATTCTTAGATACTGAAAAAGATAAAAATTAGCCTCCAGGACATAAGACTGCCACCCATACATCTAGCAGCGTCTCCCATTTGGAGTACAACATCAAAATGCTCAATACCTCTGCGCACGCTTACAGGAAAAATGGCTACCGGGGTCCCTCCTCCCTTCCAGTCCACCCTCAAAACTTACCTCTTTCAACAGTTATAGCACTCTAACGCCACCACACACCCCACCCCCAGCTGACTGTCGCAATGTATTTGTGGTACGTGAGTCATTGTTAAAAGCGTGTGCGAGTTGTGAGTGTGCGCTTAGAGTTATAATTATTATATAAGATAAGTGCATTATAAATACCATAATTATTATTATTAATAATTATTATTATTATTACGCAGTCCCCTGTAACGCACAACTGAGTGAGGGTCTGTTAGTTACGCACATATTTCAATTCAGACACACAGTTCTGAAACATGAGCATCATGCTGACGCAGGTTAACCTTCTGGCTGTTGGTAGCAACTTTTGTCAAGGCGATTCCTGCACATCTTGACCAAAAGTCTCAAAGGCAGCCAATAAGATAACCCTTTTAGCCCTGGATCCCTACAGCAGGAGATGGCCTGACCATGATAATTCAAGGGCAGTGCCAGATTAGCTTGGTGCCTGTCGGAATGAAACTGCTTTATCGTGGTTTAGATCATATCTGACAGACAGAACTCAGTGCATAGTTGTTAATGATAAACTATCCAGCCCATCCACCGTGCGCTTTGGCGTCCCACAAGGTTCAGTTCTTGGACCAGTCCTCTTTACCCTGTATGTTCAGCCACTGGCCAGTGTCTTTAACCGTTTCTCTATATCACATCATGCATTTGCAGATGATACTCAACTCCATGACTCATGTTCACCTGATCAGATTATGGACACAATCGAGAGCCTTCAGGAGTGTGTCTTGGATACTAAGATGTGGATGACTTCAAACAAATTACAGTTGAAGGACGGAAAAACTGAGGCCATGATCATTGCTTCCCCGAGGTTGACGAAGACGCTGACACTCCCCCAGTCATTACAAATCTGTGGTGCCACTGTCCCCTTCTCCCCCATGTAAAAAATCTGGGTGTCACACTTGCGCCTTCATGTGAACAACGTTTGCAGATCCGCCTATACTGAACTGCGACGTATTGCTTCAGTCCGCCACTATCTGACACCAGAAGCAACTAAAGTACTTGTCTGCTGCTTTTTGTTTTTGGTCCTATAAATGTGACCGCCAGCTCCGTACTTTGCTACACCTGCAGTCCTTTTTGGTCTGGCTGCTGTTGCCCATGCTGGCTGCTGATCTGGCAAACTCCAGAAAATTCAAAACTCAGCTGCTAGGTTGATTCTTAGAGTCCCTAGATCAGATCATATCACACCCCATCTGTCTGCTCTTCACTGGTTACCTGTAATAGCTAGGATTCAGTACAAAATTTCATGCATGACTCACAGTTGTATTACGTGTTCCTGCCCACACTACCTTGCCACTCTTCTCCAGCTGTATACGCCGCCCTCAAGACAGAATTTGCGCTCTGCTGCTGACTCTCGAGTTTTAGGTATCCCTCTTGTCAAAACAAAGTCGTTTGGTGAGAGGTCATTCAGATACCAAAGCCCAGTTGTTTGGAATGACCTCCCACGCGAACTGAGATACGTGGATTCGAGAGAGGCATTCAAGCGAGCCCTAAAGACCCATATTTTTTCTGTCAGCTACAAATGACTTTGTCACACACCTGTCATGTTAATGTCATCTCTATCTATGTTAGAAGTAGTGTGAGTGTGTGTGTGAATGCCAGTATGAGTCCATAAGCGTAGCACTTTTGAATGGTGACTTTATAGCTTGTTTACAGAGTGCATTGTATTTTGTTTTTTGTAGTTTTTGTAAATTGCATTTTTGTAATTAGTTATTTTTGTACATTAGTTTTTGTTAAGCGCCTAGAGCTCTAATCTGAGGTTAGGCGCTATACAAGTACTCATTATTATTATTATTATTATTATTATTATTATTATCTGGCACTATCCTTGAATTATCACGTGGTCAAGCCATCTCCTGCACCTGGTACATAGTCATTAGGAAAAAACCTCCAAAATTTGAGAAATGGGACCTTGGGGCTGCAAGGGTTAACCAATTTGGCCCCACAGCCGCATTTCCCTAACATTGGAGATGTCAGCTAACGACTGTGCCACTTGCTGCCAAGATAGTCTGACACTACCCTTAAATTATCATGGTCGACACATTTCCTGCCTATAATAATTACCCTCACACAATTTCTTTGAAACAATAAAACAGTACATGAACATTTCAAACTCAAAGTTTTCACAATTCCAGGTCATGAGGCAAGACACTGGTACTACAATACAGTTGGCATACTAAAAAATAAATCAATTAACTGTTACATGGTAGTTGTAGTATGATGCAATCACACCAGATGCGCGCACTCATGTAGGGTTCTTGTAAAGAAACGTCACTCAGTTACAACTCCTCACACGTGGCACAACGTTTAGACCACACTGGAGTAACAGTTCAAACAATATTTCACAATGCAATCTCAGCACAATGCGTCCACAATTGCATCCACACTTTGGTACACTGTCTCTCTACAATGCATCCACAATCTGATACACTGCATCTCCCATACAATGCACCAACACTGATACACTGTCTCCTTTACAATGTATCCACAGTTTTGATACACTGTGTCTCTCATACAATGCACACTCATAATTCGCTAACACCCCCTTTAATACTATTACAGATTTCCAGAACAATCCCACAAACTATACAACTCAACCAATCAGAAAAGAAAACATAACCAAAACTCATTAATATTCATTAAAAAAAACACCCTAGATCTGTCTACACACTTCTACTAACATAGCATTTCGTAAGCTATGTGCATTCCGTAAATGTTGTGGAATGTTGCCAACTTTGTGTTTACTAACTACTATAAAACTTTGACATCATATAGATCTGAGGTCACTAGAATGGTCGCGACCCTTCCCGACCTTTCCAGTCTAATGTAGGTCAGACTTTGGTACAATGTAACGAAAATATGCGTCATTCTAAAGCTCTACACAACAAAAATCGATATACAACTCTCCATGCAAAAGAAACCAAATCATACTAAACGGTACGTAATTCTTATCCAAAATAACTTAACTAAAAACCAGATCTTTCCTATGATTAACTGACACATGCCCTAAAAAGAATAACACAACCACAAATGTAACATTAACATGAAACAGAATTTATCTGGAAAACGAGAAAAAAGTATGGACAAAATATTCATAAAGGACCATGGTACGACCCTGGTAGCCATTCGGACTACCACCAAAGTTAAATCAAGTTGTTTTCTGGGAGCCTGAACACAATTTATGCACATGCATTATGAAATATGCATGCACCATTTGGGCTCCTGCTAGAAATGTGAATTTGCCTTGCCCAACAAGAAACCTGCTCACAATGGGCAAGTTGATTTTGATCCTCCCAGTCCCAGTTTGACAAATTTTATACATGCTAAGTAAAGTATCATAGCAATTAGTACAGAAAAATATCTGAATGAAAACCTTTTTTCACAACCTGTGACACAGCTGAAATAGTTTTCTCTTGCTTTAGCTGAAGAACATGTTTAACTACTGAACGGTGTGATGATCAAATCATCCACTCACAAATTGTTATCAGGACAATGTAAATGTGTAGTGATAAGTAATATACATCCTGACAACATCACTTATTAATATTACCGGGAAGTTGGGATTTCCTTTGTGGTCTGGACATTATCCTGAATGGCAAGTTAGTCAGCAACAATTTAAAATTTCCTTGTTCATATCCTTTAGAATTAGAGATGTACACATGCACATCAACTATATATAATTGAGGTTATATTTTTTCAGGGAGTTATTCCAAACCATTCAAATTGCAATGCGGTTATTGTGGCTGAGATTGTCAAACATTTAAAGTTATTCTCCCCAGGATCAAGCGAGTCAACACAGTCAGAAAACTGTCTGCAACAGATACTGCTGACAGTATTATGTATGGGTTCTTTGTGTACTAATTTAGAGCTTTATGATGTAAATACAATGCCAAATGTTGAAATTCATCGTTTGGTGGGTGTGTTTTTTGGTACCCGAGAGTGCAAATTATCGTCTGCATCGGCCTCGTTTTGAATTTGTGCATATATTTACTAGACTATGTCACAAGGCAGAACCCGGTCAATACTGCAGACGAGGTCATCGGTGTGGGTACACACGTGTCATTGTAAACATGTACTGATGTTCTCCGGCATCCCTTTGACATAATTTACCATGAGAATGTAAAATAAACCTTCTAAGTTCTATACTCACTATGCTATCAAAATCAATGCGGGTTCCGCTTGACCTGCTACCCTGAGTAACGATCGTGCTGGGGGCGTGGCTTGTTCGACTCGGTCTCCGCGCCAAGCGACTGAGCCAGCGTCATGAAACAGAACAGTGTTATTTATACCCACTTTCTGCACTGCAATTTCACATCTCACACATCGAAGTCTACGTAACTGAAAGCATCTCTGGAAACGACAAATGCACCATCGCATCAGAAACACTACCTCTGTGAATCAAGTGAATGAGAGCGGCCCGCAGAGACAAAAACGTGTCACGACCAGCGATGTCAGTGCCGCAATTTTGACACACACCGTAGTTTTCAGATCCTTGCAGCATAAAATCTGATGAACTAGCTCGTAGCTTTATGATAAAAGTATTAAAACAGGTTTAAAATCTTGCAAAATCAGTAAGAGATAAATTCTACTGAAGATCATGAATTCTGAAAATCACTAGCGCTCACAGAACTATAGGAAGATCGACAAAGACCGTAACCAGATTACTTACTGATGACAGCAAGAAAGCGACAAATTCCAGATGGGCGGTCAAGCCAAGCCAAGCATATTTCCTTGTCCGATGTCAATTCTACTTAGTGGTATCTTGTCTCTCTTTCTCTTTCTTCTTTTCAATTCCGAGTCTGTATTGTCGGTCGGCGCGAGTCGACTGATACTTTCTTTTTTTCTTCGCTGGTTCATCCACCATCTTGTCTCTGATTGGTTATAATAATTATGCAGATGACCTAAGGTCGTATAGAATAGTTATGACGTCAGCTACCATCATCTATCGGAAACAATCTTTTGACTAGGTATAGTCACAAGATTCCGGTGGCCTCTTTTCACTTTGAACGGACGAAAGAAAGCATTTGGTGGCCTGGGACAATAGGGTGGTCATTGTCTAAGTGGGTATACTGAATCCCAGTAAAAGCTTTTGCGCACTGAAGCATTAAAAAAGTTCAGGGCTGCCCCTTTAAAACAGAAAACACATGCAAGAAAAAATGCTAAACGGTCCTCCATTCAACATGGTCCAAGTTGGGGTGAAGTGGTCACTATAGTATACTTTTTCGGAAACTATACCCCGAGTGCCCTGACCTGTGCAGAACTGTGCACTGTCCAGTGTCAAACTGTCCAAGACTTTCAAGTCTCGCCTCCTACGAGAACGTCGCTCAATGTGTCCAGTTTCTTGATTGAGGGTATGAAAAAAAAAAAAGAAACATGATGAACTTCAAGTGAAAATGCTCTATCACCGGAAGAAAGAAATGCCAATGGCAGCAGCCTATCTGCACAACACCTCTTCTGCGCTCAGCGTGTATCTATAGCCACTTTAGTATGAGGAAACAATTACAATAGCCGTGACCTTTGACACTCAACATCCGCTTAATCTTGCTTTGTAAACATGCGGTAGTCTAAGAAATTATGCTCTTTTAATTCTTCAATAATCTTTCACATTCAAACGCTGCCAAACTTTCATGATTGTTGGCCTATTTACGTGATCTCTCGCGTGAGACTTGAAAGGTCTTGGACAGTTCAAGTACACTGTCAGTGCACACAGGGTACTGAGTTAAACACTGGACAGTGTACATGGAGTACAGTACTTAAACCATATCTTACTGCGGCTAAAAGCTTCAAATTTGTACACTGCCATACGCAAGCAATATTATATAGTACTAGTAGTAGTCTCTCTCTCTCTCTCTCTTGGCTTGACTTCGCGAACGAAGATTTTATAGGAGTTGCCCACGACGTCTGCAGGCTTGTTCGTGGCTGCGGAGGCCAATCCGAGACAGGCAGGTTCGACCGCAGTGGCTGCAGGGGAAGGTATGGCCAGGGTTCTGAGCTGCGGCATCTCTGTTTTTTCTCCTGAGCCGCTTGTCCTTAAGGCTAGCTCTGTGAGAGTCCTCAAAGGAGACAGCTGCCTTGTAAATGGTGGAGCGCCAGGTGTCACGGTCCGCAGCAAGCGAAGACCACTGGTGGTGGTCGATTTGGCAGGCACTAAGTGACTTCTTGAGACAGTCTTTGTATCTCTTCTTTGGTGCCCCTCTGTCACGGTGTCCAGTAGCAAGCTCGCCGAACAGGGTGATCTTTGGTAGGCGATGATCCTCCATCCTGGAGACATGCCCCGCCCAGCGGAGCTGTGTCCGCAGCAGCAAAGCCTCGATGCTCACAGTTTCAGCCTGTTCAAGGACCTCGACGTTGGTGACATAGTCACTCCAGTGAATGCCCAGGATGGTACGCAGGCAGCGCTGGTGGAAGCGTTCGAGGTCGTAGTTGGCTGCGGTAGAGGGCCCAGGACTCGGAACCATACAGCAGGGTGGCGAGGACCACAGCTCTGTACACGCTGATCTTGGTGCCTGTTTTCAGCTGTTGATTGTGCCACACCCGCTTGAAAAGTCGCCCGAAAGCGCTGTTCGCTTTTGCCAGCCTGCTGTCAAGCTCCTTGTCCAGCTTGGCGTCCGACGTGATAATGCAGCCAAGGTAAGTAAACTGGTGCACTGACTTTAGTTCAGACTCGCCAATGGTGATGTGAGGAGGGCGATACACTGTCTTGGGTGCCGGCTGATGGAGGACCTCTGTCTTTTTCAGACTGACCTCGAGTCCAAAGAGCTGGGCAGCATCTGCGAAGCAAGACATGATGCGCTGCAGGGCTCTCTCTGTGTGTGCAACGAGGGCAGCATCATCAGCAAAAAGCAGCTCACGAATCAGTTGGTCTAGGGTTTTCGTGTGGGCCTGCAGTCATCTGAGGTTGAACAGGCTGCCATCGAGACGATACCTGATGTACACTGCATCGTCATCATCGAGGTCCACTGTGGCCTGCTTCAACATCATGCTAAAAAAGATGGTGAAGAGGGTCGGTGCCAGCACGCAGCCCTGCTTTACGCCGTTGAGAATAGGGAATGGTTCCGAGAGGTCATTGTTGAGTCTGACCTGGCCTTGCTGGTCCTCGTGTAGCTGGACAATCATGTTGAGGAACTTTGGGGGACTTATATATAATAGTAGTACTTATATATAATATATAGACCAATGGCTTTAGTTCAAGGGTGGTGCCAGAATAGCTTCTGGCACTACCCTTAAACTTTTTTTAGTCAAACGTATTTCACACACTGGTGTATTCCGAATGATAAAGGTTAAACACTGGTGGAACACAGTGTTCGAAAAAGTATACTATAGTGACCACTTTCACCCAAACTGATCCATCTGTAAGGGTCACAGATTGGCATGAACCCCTGTGACTGCACATACTGCAGGGTCCCCTGTGAATCTGCGTCACTTACAGACATTTATAACACTTGCCGACTAAGATCCAGTTTGGCTGCAATATAATTCCTGTTATGTTTTCTTCATTAGAACCTTAATCAACCATTTAACCCAACGGCCGCATTTCTCAAATTGTAGCCAATATCACACCGAGGCTAAATTCTTCAAATTTGTACTCTGCTATGTTACGCAAGCTACATTATAGTACTTACAGATAAGGATAATATAGACCAGTGGTTTTAGTTCAAGGGTTGTGCCATTCTGGCACTACCCTTGAACTATTTTATTCAAACTTATTTCACACACTGGTGTATTTCGAATGATAAGGGTTAGAGAAGCCAACAACTGTACCAACTGCAAGAAATGGATCAACCATGGTAATTCAAGGGTAGTGCCAGATTAGCTTGACTGGTGCCATGTTAATCTATGATCTAAACTTATCATGGTTCATCCATCTCCCAATGTAGAGCATCCGGGTTAAATGGGTCCCCCAAAAAGTCAGGCTTCAATTCGACGTCCATTTCCTGGCGATAGGATGAGTGTGAGCACATACAGTCAGTCAACTTAACGGTCAAAACCATGGGCCCAAAATATGTATTACTGCCAATCTGCCAAAGCTATTCACACTGCTCAATACAAGTATTCCATATTATATTCTTTACTTTTAAGTTTTAACAAAGGAGTCGCCCAAACCCAAAAATGCACTCAATCAGATTAGCTCAAGTCCAAGGGACGTAATTTTTCATTCAATTCTGAGAATGCTCTTGCTGTGGTCATGCCATGGAATTCCAGGCTGGTAAGCTTGCATTGTGTCATCAAAACATCTGCTGCCCTTTTTGTGACTGCATCGCTCACTAGAGCTAGAAAGAGAGGGGAGTGGGAGAGAAGGAATGACAGACCTATCCTTTTGAGCCTTCCACTGAACACCTATTGCAGGCGCACCGCAATCCGCTGGAGAATATTCAGTCTGCCCCCCCGAAAGGGGAGGCGAGAGCATTAATATTCCGAAACAGATATTGGACCTGCAGGATAGATTTAAGTTTTTGCCACCTATGACCAGTTTCGCCTGAAGGGGGCCGATATAGATGGGCCACCACTAAAACGGGACCTTCGTCTGCGTCTTCTAGCTTCTCCGCCATGAGATGGGTTTATTTGCCTGCTCGGTGTTAAACCCAAATAACTATAACTAACTAACTTCTGTGAAGTGTGATAAAGTGACGCCAATGTTTCGTTACTATGAATGATCTTCTCAGTGTGATGAAAGAAAATAAAATTGTGCTTGTGTGCACAGTCTGTAGTACTTCTGCCGTGTTCTTGTCTTAAACAGTTAGGATAGGAAGGGTGGGTGCCGGCAGAGTACAGAGGGTGTGGCAATGACACGAGCCGGGTTCAATACCCAGGGCTTCCATTTTCACAACAGTTTAAAGGGTTTGTAGACCCCCAGGTATAAATTTTAGAGGGTACACAGACCCCCATCTGAGCATTATAGAGGGTCCGCAGATTTATTTAAGAAAAACTGCAACATCTGTAAGTTTCTTAAAATAAATTAACTCATTTCGCTTTCTTCTCTTTAAATGTGTTGTGACAGTGTGTGTGTCCTTTCCATGATACCGATTCTTTAACTGGTGAGCTATCGCGCAAAATCCTGTCTCCCTCGCTCTCTCTCTCACACACTTTATCTATTTATTTGTATGATTGTTTGATAATGTATTGTAACGGAGAATATAGCGTTTTCTGCTGAATGCGGCAGATTGACAACCAAAGTGTGACTTGTCTATTTAAAACTCTTTGTGTGTGTGTGTGTGTGTGTGTGTGTGTGTGTGAACTGATGTGCATAAAAGTTTATTTCAATTCAACCCATTTAACCACTCAAAATGACGTGTTTCTCCAATTTTTGCCTAATAACTGTGTACCAGAAGATGGATCGCCCACGATTTAAAAAAAAACAACTGACAAACATATTTCTGTTAAAATTTCTGGACTTGCTTTTTGAATTTGCCTCAGTGCACATAACGCATGCCATTCGTGTGCCGTCTTGCTTTAGCATGGACACGCAGCGCAGCCATGAAGTATGAACTCTGAAAACTGCGTCGCAGCGTCGGTGCCACACACGGCCCAGGTGTATCATATCTCAGTGGTATTGTCGCTTGTCGGTGGATATGGCGGTGTCGAAGTGCAACTTTCTTCTTAGCGATTATCAAGATCAGACGGTGCCAGATTGGAGAATCCGAAAGCATTCCAGCTTCCTTTGCTTTTTCTCCGCCATTTACAACTTGAGATCGAAAGTGAAACGCACGATGACGTATTCCATAATAGTATGTATGGTGACGTCACAGCAAGTAACGCGTTCAACATGTAGCGTGCATTATATAAAAACAGGCTGACACCACACATAAACTAACTGTTTGCCCACCCAGTTACTTACTCGCACGGACCCCGGAATCGGATCGATTCTGAACGCAGCCGCGACTGAGCAAGCGGCTAAACGAACCAACTCATCACTAAAAATAGAACAACTGTCACCGACCTCTGTTATGGTACGCACGGTGCCGCAAGGATAATGCGTCTCGGACGCAGATGCACTAAATTTTAGTGCGTCTGACAACCCCTTAGTTACATTTTCAGTACGTGATTTTGAATTTTAATGCGTCATAGACGCACAGACGCACTAAAATGGAAGCCCTGAATACCCCCGTCACCTTACTGTCCTGATAATTACCGAGCGGAGGCAAAATGCGTTGCACTTTTCCCAGCCTATGTGTAACCATTTTATTTTTCTCACCATTTCCCCTCAGCTAAGCCTGTGTAGCATGGAACTGACTTCATGGTTTGTGACCGACATCAGTATAGAAACTGCATGGAACTGACGGTTTGTGACCGGCGTCAGTATAGAAACTGACAATTCATTCATTTCGGTACTAACTGACAGCCACTAATTCATTTTGACTCTGATGCCGTGATTTCTTGACTGGTCGCGGAATTCACATCTCCTGAAGAATATAAGGGAATGTTCTTGCGAATCAGCCCATATCCGAAAATTATAAACACAATGACGCGCGTCGGCGCATGTACACGCTAGATTCTCATGAGCCCCCGCAGTCGGCTGCAGGGTCACACGACTGAGTCGAAATGTCAGTCCACAGGCCTACAAGTCTGTCACAGCACTGTTATTATATAACAATAACAAACCAATAGTGTACGAGTGCTGAGATGGACATGATTTGGAGGCCTGTGGTACTGACATGTGCGTTTGCCACGCATGCCGGTACACCCTCAATTTGCATGAGATCCTTTCCATCTGCCGGCAGGTGCGCGTGAGAGTTTCTTCCATTGTGCAGCCAAGGGCGAAAGAGCAGTCACATTTTTGTATAGTCACATCGAAGATTACGTGACTGCACTGTAAACCGCCTTAGTGGACACAGCCATCAAGTAGATAGCGCAACCTTTGTTATGGACTGCATACACAGTTGGCGCAACCCCCCCGGAAGAAGCACGATTCTTGAATTTCAGTTAGTTTGTGCTTTAATTCTTAGTATGAATTAAAAACAGTCGCCCACGGTCAATGTATAGGCGGTGTCTCCTCCATCTTCAGTGACGGGATCGACTCTAAGTAGTCTATGAAACCTTGACAAGAGGCTGACGTGGAAGCCGCACATTTGGAATGCAGAAGCGAAAGCTAGAAAAAAGCTGAACATCATGAGAAAACTGGCTGGAACACAATGGGGAGCCAATGAAAAGATCCTCAAAAATGTATATCAAGGCACAGTGAGACCACACCTTGAGTACGGATCTAATGCATGGTTGACGGCAGCCCAGTCACACCAGCAGACCATTGACAGAGTTCAGAACCAGGCACTGCGTATCATCACCGGCGCAATGAGATCCACGCCAATTGAAAAGATGGAAGAGACAACAGGCATCCCACCCCTGCGCATGAGAAGAGATTGCAAAGCCTTGATACAGTCCACAAAGATCAAGTCTTCCAAAGACCATCCTATGAATGCTAGGATGAAACAACCAACCTCAGGGAGACTGAAAAGATCAAGCTTTGTGAAGGAGACGAGAGCACTGCAGAGAAAACACCAGGCAAAGCTGCCTGCGCAGGTAGAGGCTCTGAATCCTGCTAACGACCTTCCACCTTGGGAAAGTAAGCCAGAAAACATCACCATCTCTTCCACGGTACCCTACATCACCACCAGAGATGAACACAGCACTGTGAGCAAGAAAGCCCTGACACTGGCCATGCTCGAAGAAAAGTATCCCCAGGAAGCATGGATACGGGCATACACCGATGGATCAGCCACAGATGCAGTTCAGGATGGAGGGGCTGGGGTGTACATTCAGTACCCAAACGGAAAATGGCAGGCAGAGGCAGTACCAACAGGCCTTCACTGCACAAATTACAGAGCTGAGGTGGAAGCCCTGGTCCGCGCAGCTAACACCCTTAGTGGCACTGCAGACCCTGATGCCCAGATTGTCTTCCTTACTGATGCCATGTCTGTCCTTGAGGCAGCAACAGCAAGCAAACTGCCACGTCTACAAGAGGCACTGCAGGGCTCGAAATTAGCGGGGGCCCGGGGCCAAAAACCCGCAAAGTTGATTTCGGGCTCGGAAAGTTGAAAAACGAAGGGCCCGCTTGGCCCGCAAAATAATTCGTCTGCTACAGCTAGCTCTACTCGGCAGTTTCGTATTTGGGCCAAGGGAAGCAACCCACACCGGTGCCCTCACTCACAGTAATAGTATTGTGTTCTTTTTTCTTTTTTTTTTTTGTTATTGTATTTTTAGTTTACTTCTGTTAACTCAAGTGCACATAAGTGTAATATGAATAGATGATTGAAAAAAAAAAAAAAAAAGGCAAAATCTGTTTGTTTAACTTTAGTTTATCAGGAAGAGTACTGTTAAGTTTAGTTCCCTTTCATGGTTTTGTTTTGAACTTTTGTGCATTGAGGTCAGATTTTTTGTTAGGTTACTCATATTAAAAATTTAATGATGTGTATTGTGCAATACTCAGTCACAAAACTGAAAAGTATTATACAAGAGACTCACTTGATTTTTTTCTATTTTGTTTAATGGCCATTTCAGGCTCACTAGTCACTGGAATATGTGTGTCACTGAATGTGTGTGTGTGTTTTTTCCCCTTTTTTGTTGGTAATGTTTGAAAGTGAAAGAAAAGGCAAATAAAAATGACATCACTCAGCAAAATTGGAAATTCAATTGTTTTTATTTTAGATTATCAGACAAATTGTACTTTCTACTTATTATATTGTCAATAATTCTTTTGTATTTTGTTTGCATTATTTTTCAAAGTTGGGCCCCGAAAGTTGCTTGTGGGCCCTCAAATTTTTCAATCAAGGGGCCCGGTGGCCCCCAAAGAAAAAAGTTAATTTCTAGCCCTGCACTGCAAAACATCAAGTGCACCAGACTGGTGCTGCAGTGGATCCCTTCACACTGTGGCATCTACGGCAATGAAGAAGCTGACAGAATGGCAAAAGTGGGCGCAGAGAAAGAACAAGATGAAAATGGAGTCAGCTTCACAGAGATGAAGACCATCATTAAGTCTGTGTACAGACCACCGCAACGGCCCATAGACAGTTGTACCATCAGCTGTCCAGACAAGAGCAGGTGACCATCTTTCGTCTGAGGACCGGGCACAACCGACTCAATTTCCACCTGCACAGACGCTTCCACCTCGTGCCATCTCCCCTGTGCCCTTGTGTAGAAGCAGAGCAGACCACAGAGCACATCCTCCAGGACTGTGGGAACCACCAGCCGCTGAGGGAGGAGATATGGCCGAAGCCTGCCACTCTACAAGAGAAACTGTACGGGCCTGTGGAGGTGCTACAGAAGACCACAGATTTCATTTTGAGAGCCATTTAACTCCAAGTGTGACGGCGTTCGAGAAGAAGAAGAAGTCTAAGAAACTGAATTCGCGTGAATATTCTGCGAGATTTAAACAGTGGCATTTAAATAGCTTATGATCTGCTTGGACGGCACCGTCCAAACAGCCACTTCCATTATTCTTTACTTTTAGTTTTAACAAAGGCATTGCCAAAAGCCAAAAATACACTCAATCAGATTAGCTCCATAAAATATTTCGGCCTGTTTCCATTGTTACTGTTGGTGTTATGTTGAAACACCTGCAATTTTCACCTATTACAAATTTCCAAATGCCTAAAGTTTACTTACAAGTTTTCTGTTACTGAAACTCAAGAGCCTGAATCTGTTCCTGAGAAGACAAATGTTGTTAAGTACTGTCTGCACTGTCTTGGATGTTCTGCTCAAGTGCTATTTCAATGCTGCATTAGCATTTAACACACATTTGGAAAGTCCACAGTGACAAAATCATTCTAAATCTCAGTTTCACATGAACAATCAGACATCACTTTGAATGTGACTGTGCAATGATTAGCTATGTGTTCTGACATTTCGATCATAATCATATAATATTTACTTTGTTGTCTAGGACCATAACCAAAGAGCATAATGAAATCCTGAATTGCTGGAAATGCTATCATCATCATGCCAAGACAAACTGGCCTGTCCCTTCAAAACAGAAAAGGTACTTCTACTTCTAGATCCTGATCAGTTAGCTGAATCAGTGAATGATACAAACGGATTCAATGTTGAATCAGGAAGACTGGAAAATTATGGATTACAACTTAATAATAATAATAATAATGAGTACTTGTATAGCGCCTAACCTCAGATTAGAGCTCTAGGCGCTTAACAAAAACTAATATACAAAAATAACTAATTACAAAAATGCAATTTACAAAAAGTACAAAAAAAACAAAAAAAAAAAAATACAACGCACATTTGTACAAACCTGTTGTCACCAACTGAATTAGTATTATTAAAATATAATTATATAAGTATTTACTGGCCGAAATCAGTCTTGTAAAATCGGCCCATACTTGTCAGCCAATATTGAGATTGAGACGCAAAAATATCTGTTAGTGCTCCAACTGGGTGGAGGCCCCATAGTGCTTTCTTTCAGATTGCGCCGACAGAAAGAACTGCACAACTCAATTCGTTGATGGCTATCATATGATGGTTTCATAAATACTCACAAACGAGACATGTACATCGGTCAAACCAGGTCATCAAAACAGCAATATACACGTACAAATAATCCGTTGATCGTCGAGTCAAAATATGAGAGGGGCAGACGACAGCCTCCCGGCTATGGTATGATTCATCGCCACATGTTGCATAGATTTAAAAAGAAAAGAAAAGCACAATAGAAATTCGATCCCAAACTCATGACTAGCCCTCTTTCTAGTTTCGAACACAACTAAAAAGGGAATGTGACGCAGCATAGGACACTCAAATTCCCAGACAATCCGACACACCTCATTTTAAATGATTTCAGCGAAGGTAAGACCGGAAGTTGAATGAAAAGTAGGCCGAGGTAGACAACTCGTGTTGCAGGTGCCAACAAAATAGTTTTATGCCTGGCTTTGATACTAATATTTCATATCATTATCCTTTAATCGAGATAAGCATAATTCGTTTCGCTCTGTTAAAAATCCTACACGACCTGAAACATAAAACAAGCGACCTTTTTTTTGTTTTTTGAGCCTAAGGGCGACAACTGGCTTCACGCACTTTACCGGAAGCGAAGAAACGCGGCATAAGCGACCAACATAAAGCGTGTCTGCTACACATACTAACATGTCTCTGCAACAAAAAACAGCACAGGTGTGTATTTTGCATATGCAGACAGCACATTTTGATCGCGCCGGACACAACATTGTGATCGTTGTCCCACTGATAACACTGTATTAATCATAATTGACAATTTATTTTTACATGTACCTCAAGGATGTCTCTCTTGAAGTTGAAATGCATGTGGATGTGGTCTAGACTATTTTTTGTACGTTTGATTTGTTTTCGTTATATCTTTCACAGAAATTTAGCAACGGTATTTTTTTTTTTTTTTTTTTTTTTAAGTATGGCGCGAGCCGACAGTCAAAATCTTCTAGTTCTAGGGGTATGGAAACAGGAATAAAGTAAAGATCTTCATGTTCATCTCACTCCCTGTGACTCCAAGGCTCCCGTTTGCACAGCAGCTGAAAGGGTCTGCATACCTCCAGTGGTAAATTTTAAAGGGGCAGAAAATTGGATTAGTAATAATGAAACAATTGCATGTTCTTGAACATATTTGAGGCGACCAGCATGCGGCTGTTCATCGAATCACGGGATGACTGCATTGCATGCTGGTGATCTCGAATGAGTTAAATAATTTAAAATAATGTGTCTCACTATCTAGATGCAGATGCACTCAATTTTAGTGTATCTGCCTATCCCTCAGTCACATTTTCAGTACATGAATTTGAATATTTAGTTCGCCATTGCATTGATGCACCAAAACAGAAGCCATCCTCTCCTAGTCCTAGGAAATTGATTTACTGATGTTCCGTGAGCAGTGCTGTACGTTGTTTCTTAATTTTATTCAGCCAGCAGCAATTGACAAAGACAAGGAAAAGAAAAAGAAAGAGAGTATTCTTGATCTTGCAAAGTACTTGGACAAACCAATTCGCGTCAAGTTCAGCGGTGGTCGTGAAGGTAATTTTTGTCTTTTACATTATATTATATGGGTTATAGGGTAGCAGTAATCAGTCCTGAGACTTACACACTTTTAGCTTTTGGTTCAGACACAACAGTTCATCAGCCAGCTCGTTTCATCTGTAAGAGACATATATTCTCATGAGCCCCTTCAGCAGCAAGAGCTCATGAGAATTTGTCTTTCTTACTGGTAATATCGATTTAACTTAAAACTATTAAAGTAGTGTGGTTCAGTATACAAGAGGCATAGATGTCTCTTGCGGTTCTGCAGCTTCAGGGGGCTGGTGAGAATTTAATAATGTCTCGTGGTGGGATCAAATTGATAATCAGTTGGTAACGCATGTCCATTAACTGAGTTGATCATTCGTGTTTAACCCCTTCACTGCCAGTGGACACACAATGATGTCTTTGAAAACAGGGCAAATTCAACACCGCAATAATCCCATCAGTGCAAGGATCACAGGTATGAATAGAATAGAACCAGCAAGAGGCAAACAACCTGAGTCCCCGCAGACCTTTGCCTCTTGCAGTTTGGTGGTGTTCCCTTTTTTGGGCTCATGTGTGAAGTAAAAGTGAGTGTCTATGTTTTGCGCCAGTGGTCGTCTGTCCGTCAGCCATCATCCGTGGTAAACTTTAACATTGTCATTTTCTCAGAGACTATTGAAGCCGCAGTCTTCAAACTTGGCCTAAAGATCCTTTGTGGCAAAGACCTTTCTAAACATACCAATTTGAGTAACCTTTCTCAAAGGTCAAGGTCACAGGGGATCAGGAAATAGGTACAAAAATAGCCACATTTGGACAAACTTTATGTTTTCTCAATTACTATTCACAACTTCAAACCCAAACTTGGTAATGAAGATACCTGGTGGTAAGGTTCTATGCATACTATTAAAGGTGGTTGACCCCTTGGAAATGTCAAGAGTAACAAGATATCGGGAAATAGGTAAAAACTAGCCATTATTTTGACAAAAGATGTTTTTTCTCAAATACTCTTAACAACTTTAACTCTTTCCCATCGTAGCAGTGCTCAGCTAGTTAGTTCCCTCTTGACGTAACAGGAAAATGATGTGTGTTCCCTGGTGCCGTACTTTTTTGGGGTAGATTGAATAAATTTTCACAGCCTCCCAAGCTAACAACCATAGATAAATTGGGTATCATTGGAAAGAGCACTAAAAGTACCTTTTAAAAATGCGTGTGTTTGTGTATCAGTTTAGTGGGAAGTCGAACCAGTTTTATTATGCAAGAAGAACAAACATGGCGGAGCAAAAAATGAGAAATGCGATTTTGGTAGCAACAGTGTAAGCACATGCTACGAAAAACCAAAATTTACTCACCAAACATGGCAGAAAATTGTATTCCACAAGCAAAGAAATCACACAAGAGATCTCTCCCATCTTGAATCACAATTTCATGAGCTAAAATCACTGTTGATACCAGTGATTAGGTTGAGTTTTGCAGTCAATAAGTCATATGACCGGAGGAACATAAAATCAATAGGTCATTTTGAAAATCCATAAGTCAACCAAAAAAAATTCATTTTTTCGGCATTTTCGATGTCAAACTTGTCAACACATCTGGGTAACGTGGCCACAGACTCTCTCACTGTTTACGTTTTCGCGGTGCTTGCCTGCCATTTGGTTACAGTCATGGCTGTTTTCAGTTAGACTCAATTTGAGAAACATGAGCATGAATGGAACCAGTCAGAGGCGTAGATTTTCATGAACCCGCGGGCAGAGGCGACTCATGAGGATCTGTGCCTCTTGCAGATGTGGATTATAATCGTTACTTAGTCCGCATCTACTTCCTCAGTTTGAGTAACACTATCAGATAAAATCTCGAGCAATATGCATAGATTCTCATAACGACCCTTAGGTGGTGAGGACTTGCAACGTCTATGCCTCTTGCATACTTTAGAAACTCACTCTTGCACTGGTTACATTCATCACGCAGCCAACTATAGGTGCTATACTTGGTGTATAAAATACCAAACGCAAGTATATTTGGCAATTTCGGATTTTTATTTAGTTTTTGCTATTTTGCAATCTAATGTAATCAGGTTTGCGTTTCAATGACTTCCATTACATATAATATGCTTTTTTCAGTAAACATATGCAAGCACTGAATTACTGTCCTACAGTGAAGAGCACAGTGGTTCTCAGCAAGAACCAGTTTTCTGGCAGTACTGATTCAAGCTTTAGTATCCAGGACACCAACCACAACACATTTTTGTCAAATTGTCATAGATAGACACCTCCACCCTCCGCCCTCTCCTAGAAAACAACAAAGCAAGAAAGAGATTTTGGTTGTCCTAGTCCATAAGCTAGCAGAGTTTACCGTGCACCCCCACTCCCCCCCCCCCCCCCCTCCCAGTACTCTATAAGATGGGTTTCAAAGTGTACCTTAGTATGTCCTGAGATGTTTAAGCCATGTTCCCTCAAAATCCTTAGGAATACACCAGAGATATAGCCGATGGCGCAAGGGTACCCCATTCACGCTCTTCGTGGATGCTAAAATGAGGTTGAGAAACATTTTCCTGCTGCCGACCTCTTGACAGCTCACTCATTGGCAGCCAGAACAATATAAGATTTAAAGATGGCCATTAAATAATTGAACGTTGCAGAAAAAGAAGGCAAAAAAATTGGGGTGGAAGTGATGATCTCGTGGTGGACATGTGGAAACTTAAGTATTTTGATAACATTGTTTAGGCTGTTAGGAACCATGAAACTTTATTAATATTATGCATAGTCATATTTACACATTTCTAGATAAAATTAAAGGAAAAGAAAAGGGGATACCTTACTAGACCCGCCTTACGCTAGGTAAAATATCACCTAAAAGACCAGCCACTTAAAAATAGTTACAATTAAATTGATGGGTCACATAGAAATTAATGAAATGATCACAAATTGTTATGCTCAATTAGTCAATGTGCATAATTTGTTATGAAAACTGGCAACAAAAATATTTAAACAGAGGAGTATGACATAAGCAATTGTTATGGTCATTTTGCGTTCTTTTGTGTACTGGTAAAATGGGAGTAGGGCAGCAGATTTAGCCACAGTGGCCCCTAAATGCATCACAGCATCATAAAATCAGGGTGGCAATAACTGTGGTACTCTATCCTAACCAATAAAACCTAAAAAAAAGACCTATCAGTTGTATAAAGAATTTTTGAGGGCATCAGAAACAACGTATGTTTCCTAAATCAGCAATTTTAAATTGTAAAGGATGCCGACTTTTCTTATTTTTTTGCACTTTATGCTCACATTATTGAAACTTAATAGGTAAGGAGAGGTCAAAATGAAATGGAAAAAATTTAGTAATTTTTTTCTAATTAATTTTGTTTATTTTTACAACTTCGGGGTAGGGATACAAAATCGACCACTGTGGCACTCACTGATCATAGAATCACATAGTCAAGTTTATAATAATTGTGAATTCCTGTTTTAATGATGTAAGCCTGAAAATGGACTGCCAGTGCTATAGAAAATGTCTGAAGGCATCTGATACATTATTTTTGTCTTTTTTTGCGGAAATGGCCGTTTACTTGGTGCACACATACCTTCACTGTGAGCCAGAGATTCAATATTTTTTCATTCTGTTTTTTTTTTTTTTTTTTGCAGAGGACGCAGAAGGTGTGCCATAACATAATAGTGTCTGATTTGGGCTTTTCGAATGAACTCTGATTTATTTAGAGGAAAATGTTTCTCAACCTCATTTTAGCATCCGCAAAGAGCATGAATGGGGTACCCTTGCGCCATCAGCTATATCTCTGGTGTGTTCCTAAGGATTTTGGGGAAACATGGCTTAAACATCTCAGGATGACATACTAAGGTACACTTTGAAACCAATCTTATTGAGTACTTGGGGGGGGGAAGGGGGGGGGGTGCACGGTAGACCCTGCTAGCTTATGGACTATCAGTGTACAACTAATTACATGATGTGGACTTCAACTACAAGACGCGAACAAAGCAAGATTGAGTTACTGATTGTGTAACCATGAAATAAATGAAATAAGAACGAAGGATATATGTGTGAGCACGAGAGACCACTGGTACATCAATTACAACATCTTACATTACAACATTTGGACATCATGTAAAAATACGCATATCTGTGCAAAAATTAAGAACCGGCAGCACTGACAACAGTAAAGCCATTTTCTTTGCTTCTAGACGTCTATTATGAATGGTGAACTGCTGAACTAAGTGGGAAAAAAAACCTGGCTACAGACATCTAGACCCAGTCTGCTGCCGCACCCTCATACTGACTCCTAGGATCAAAATCGGCGTCAATGAGACCAACATGAGACTTAGACTAGCGGTGGGGACTGATGAAGATGTATGCCTCTTACAGGCGGAAGGCGTTTTGCATCATATTGGACCGTGTACCTAGTCAGGGCCCATGCTTGCAGTATTGTTTACATTTGCTCGAGAGAGGGGGCAAGTGTCACCCATCACTGTTGGCAGCTGGCCTCCCGCCTCCCTAATGTAGGATGCACTCTTTTCATTGAGGACTGCGGGTCTCAGTGATTGTTTAAAAAAATGAATAAGTCATATGACCGGCTCACTGACAGAGCAATGCGTCATTTCAAATTTGTATGCGTCAATGACCGATGAGCATCCTATACGCTGTGATACTGCGCTCATGAGGATCGAACAAGCTAATCGTCAGAGACAATCAAAGGCACTGCGTCGGCTACTTTGGCCTTGTTCCGACACCATCCGACAAGGGCATTTACTTTCAGATATTTTAGAAATGGTTGGTGAAACATTTTATAGTGGTTGCTTCTCTTAGACCAATAGCTCTGCTTCATGCGATTTAAAAGAAAAAACGCAACCCTAGAATACTAGTGACTGGTCTATAGACGGCACGAGCAGAATACTATATAACGTAAGCGTTTTGATGGCTACGGGTTTGTTTGGACTAACGCTAAACCAGAAGTGCTATGATTGGAGAAGGTTAAACTCAAACTTTGTACAGAAATACCTGATGGTAAGACCTTCCTATGCATACTAATGTTAATTACCCCTCGGAAAGGTCAATGGTCACAAGAAGTCAGGAAATAGATCACAAATAGCCCTTTTTTGGACAATTTTTAAAAAAATCAAATACTATTTACAACTCACATCCCAAACAGGGTACAAAGATACCTGATGGTAAGACCTTCCTCAGGTAGGGGAGTTGTCTGCGAATTCCGCGGGATTCCACAAAAAAGAAGAGATCGTCCGCGAAAATAAAAAAATTGTCTCTGCGAAAAGAAACATTGTGGGTAGCAAAATGAGCAGAGCACCGGTTTAACATCACGGGCAGGATATGATGTGGCAGGCTGTGTCCACGACCCGCACTGGTAGGCAAGTGTGCGACGTGCATTGTATTTGCCGGGGGGGGGGGGGGGGGGGGGGGGGGGGGGGGTTGGCCACTGAAATGAAGGCGTCGTGACTACTACCTCCCCACCCCCACTCCCCCCCTCCCCAGGTTGTTTGATTTATCGGCCCAGGAAGCAAGGTCTAGCGCTACCCCCCCCCCCCCCCCCCCCCCCCCCTGTTATTCCAGGAATTTTGCAAACATTACAACCAAATGTAGTAGAAAGGTAGCTGATGATAAGACCTTTCTATGCATACTAATTTGGTTCACTACTCCCAAAAGCCAAGGGTCATGGGAGGTTGACAAATGTACAAGTACGCCTGTCACCCCTGCCAGGGTATAGGCCGTCGACGAGAGACCTCTAGCGAATCCTGTCCTGTGCTTCTCCTTCTATTTTACTCCAGGTGGTTCCCAGTCTCTTGATGTCTGCTTGGAGGTCTCGACGCCAGGTGTTTCTCGGCCTGCCTCTTTTCCTCTTTCCCTGGGGGTTCCATGACGGTGCCTGCCTAGTGATACTGGAAGCTGGCTTTCTCAGACTGTGACCAATCCATCCCCATCTTCTTCGCCCAATTTCGTTCCCTGCTGTTATCTGCTCTGTTTTCTCCCAGAGTCTAACGTTGTTGATCTTCTCTGTCCAGTGGATTTTCAAAATTCTTCTAAGGCATCTGTTTATGAAGATCTGTACTCTGTTGACTGTGGTTTTTGTCAATCTCCAAGTCTGCTCTATATAGGAGAACTGCTTTTACGTTGGAGTTGAAAATCCGGACTTTGGTGTGTTGTGACAGCTCTCTGGAACTACACACTTTTTTCAACTGGAGAAAGGCTGCTCTGGCTTTACCGATTCGTGCTCTGACAGATCTGCATCAGTGCCGCCTTTTTTGTCTATGAAGTATGATGCTCCCGAGATAGGTAAAGGACTCCACCTCCTCCAACGGAGTGCCAGCAAGCTAGACTGGTTCTTCCCTGGTTGCGTTCAGCCTCATTGTCTTTGTTTTCTGTTTATGGATGGTGAGGCCCACTTGGGACGAGACCCCCACCCGGGTCTGCCCTGGGGGACTTGGGTGGGGTTAGGTATTTTTTAGTTCCCAGGGTCACCCTGGTCAGCCCCACAGGGTGGGTTTTTCTCTCTATTCTGGGGCATGCGTTTCTGTCTACCCTTTGTCCATTCACCTGTATTTGCCTTTTTAAAACTCTCCCTACTGTCTGCACTGCCTGTAGCTCTTGATATTGGATGTGTGTTGCTAAATGGTCTTAGCTTTATTTAGGCCCCATGTTGTAGGTTTATTTAACGTATTTGGCCGGCTGGCGACATACATTCAATTTTCTGTTTAGTTTTTTTTTTTTTTTTTTTCACAAGCAGTGCAGGCACGTCCTGAGAAAGCCTTGTTGCTGTCGTGACGTTAAGCAATGTACAATCAATCAATCAATCACTTGGGACGAGATGTCAGCGAGCCTTGTGGTCTTGTCCTGCGTTTGTTGATGAGTGTGGGACAGTAAAGCCAAGTCGTCTGCAAAATCGAAGTCGTCAAGCTGTGTCTACAGTGTCCACTGTATTCCACTTCGTCTGTGCTCTGTGGTCGTCTTCATGACCCAGTCTATGGCAAGTAGGAAGAGGAACGGAGACAGCAAACACCCCTGCCTGACACCAGTTCTGACCTGGAGCTCCCTGGTGAACTGCCCTTCGTGGATCACGCGACATGTCATGCCATCGTAGCTGCTCTTGATCAGGCGGACGAGCTTTGTGGGTACACCGTAGTGTCGTAGGAGTTTCCACAGAGTCTCTCGGTCCATGCTGTCAAATGCTTTCTCGTAATCCACAAAGTTGACGTACAGCAGGGAGCTCCACTCCAGAGACTGTTCCACGATGATGTGGAGAGTGGCGATCTGGTCTGTACATGATTGGTTTTTCCTGAATCGTGCTTGCTGGTCTCTCAGCTGGGGGTCAATGGAGCTCTTCATTCTCTCCAGGATGATCCTGTTGAAGACCTTTCCTGGTACTGACAGCAAGGTGATTCCTCTGTAGTTAGAACACTTGCTGAGGTCACCTTTCTTGGGAAACTTGATTAGGTACCCCTCCTTCCAGTCAGCCGGCATCACCTCCTCTTCCCAGATCTTTCCAAACAGTGGGTACAGCATCTCTACTGTTGTCTCTAGGTCTGCTTACAGCGCTGGGATGCCATCTGGTCCTGCTGCTTTGCCGTTCTTCAAAAATGCCACTGCTCTTCTGATCTCTTCCCGGCTGGGTCTGTCACAGCTGATGGGTAGGTTGGTCTCTGCTGGCTGGATGTCGGGTGGGCTGGGTCTGTTCAGTAACTCTTCAAAATACTCAGCCCATCTGTCGAGTTGGTCTGCTCTGTCTGCAATAGGCTTGCCTTCTTTGTCTTTTACTGGTCTTTCTGTATGGCCATACTTGCCCGACAATCTTCTGGTAATGTCGTAGAGCTGTTTCATGTTGCCGCTGCCTGCTGCCTTTTCTGCCTCTGCTGCCAGGCTGTCTGTGTAGGCTCTCTTGTCTGCCCTGATACTCCTCTTCACCTCGCGGTTGGCTTCCGAGTATTCCTCCTGTGCCCTTGCTTTGGCTGCTCTTGTGCGACTGTTGTTGACAACTGCTTTCTTCTTTTTCCTCACTTCTATCTTCTTCAAGGTCTGTGCCGACAGCCAGTCCTTGTGATGGTGTTTCCTGAACCCTACAGTGTCTTTGCGGGTTGAGTTCAGCGCCTCTCTAACTGCCTTCCACTGCTGCTCTGTGGTGACCGCCTCCTCTTCATTTACTAGCTCCTGTAGCGCTTGAAACCGGTTGGACAGCACCAGTTTGAACTCTTCTCTCACTCCAGTCTCTCTCAGGAGGCCTACATTATAGCGCTGTCTTCTTGTTGTCTCTGTGCGGCTTTTCTTTAACTTGAGCTTTATTCTTAAGGTAAGCAGATGGTGGTCTGAGACGACATCTGCTCCCCTCCTCACTCGAACATCTTGAAGGGATCTTCTAAATTTCTTGCTAATGCAGATATGATCTATTTGGTTCTCTGTGGTATGGTCAGGTGAGACCCTAGTTGCTTTGTGTATTCTTCTGTGTGGGAAGTTGCTGCCTCCAATGACAAGTCTGTTTAGAGCACAAAAGTCTACAAACCTCTCCCTGTTCTCACTCATCTCCCCTAGTCCCTGTCTCCCCCATCACCTCTTCGTATCCGGTGTTGTCCTCCCCTATTTGGGCGTTAAAATCGCCCATGACAATGGTGATGTCTCGCTCCGCACATTTGTCAACAGCACTCTGGAGTCGATCGTAGAACTCTTGTTTCACTTCCTCGTTACTGTCATTAGTGGGCGCATAACACTGGATGACGTTCAGCTTGATCTTTTTCTTGGTTCTAAAGGCTGCTGTGATAATTCTTGGCCCAAGAGGTTCCCAGCCCATCAGCGCTCTCTGTGCCACTCCCCCACCCGGGTCTGCCCTGGGGGACTTGGGTGGGGTTAACTACTGTTTAGTTCCCAGGGTCACCCTGGTCAGCCCCACAGGGTGGGTTTTTCCCTCTGTTCTGGGGCATGTGTTTCTGTCTACCCGAGGTCCACTCACCTGTATTTGCCTTTTTAAAACTCTCCCTACTGCACTGCCTGTAGCTCTTGATATTGGATGTATGTTGCTAAATGGTCTTAGCTTTATTTAGGCCCCATGTGTTAGGTTTATTTAACGTATTTGACCGGCTGGCGACATACATTCAATGTCCTGTTTAATTGTTTTTTTCACAAGCAGTGCAGGCACGTCCTGAGAAAGCCTTGTTGCTGTTGGGACGTTAAGCAATGTACAATCAATCAATCACCTGTATTTGCCTTTTTAAAACTCTCCCTACTGTCTGCGCTGCCTGTAGCTCTTGATATTGGATGTGTGTTGCTAAATGGTCTTAGCTTTATTTAGGCCCCATGTCTTTAGGTTTATTTAACATATTGGACTGGCTGGCGACATACATTCAATGTTCTGTTTAGTTTTTTTTTTCACAAGCAGTGCAGGCACGTCCTGAGAAAGTCTTGTTGCTGTTCGGGACGTTAAGCAATGTACAATCAATCAATCTCTGTGGCACTGGTGACAGCATGAATGTTACTCCTTCTGTATGGGGGGCATTCTCCTCTTCATGACCCAAATACAGAATCATCTCCCCACTTAACAGCCTTTTCTGACCAGACTGCGTCCATCTGGCTTCCCTGATACCTAGCAGGGAAAGGTTGTACTTTTGCATTTCCGCTGCTGTCTGGGCGGCCTTGCCGCTCTGGTACATGGTCTTGACGTTCCATGTGCCCATGGTTGTGTCCCTGGATAGAGAGAGGTGGCTCGGTCCTGTGGCTTCCGAAGACTTCCGGCTTTCACCACAGGACGTCATAAATCTTATGGTAGAAGAACCTTCCTCCTCCAGGAAGGAATTGCTGTTTGTCCTTTCGTTGGCGTTTTTGTAGCTATTTCCTTATTTGCAGGGTGGGGAAGCTACCCCCACGCCCAACCCCCTTACTAGGAGGACCAGGGGTTTTCTGTCGGGGTCACCTTCCCTTAAGGCCCCGCTACACGAGCCCGGTTTTGAGGCCGATTCCCGATCAGTTTTCGAATCGGTAGGTGATCGGGCCGGACTAAAAAATGTGTGCAGTGCCACACTGACATTTCTCGACTTGTCAAGTTTAGCCGACTGGCATGAACCGAAGGGATCAAAGTCGTACCTGTTCTGCAAAATGACTGCTAGTTTTGACAGTGATGATGATGTGCTTGCATTATCAGCAGTTTTGCATCATATTCGGTTAGAGGCGTGCGAAACATCAGCGGCAACGGCGGTGGTACTGATGACAACAGGCGTGTTCGGCTATTTGCAAACCATGTTGAAACGACATGCTTTGCGAGACGCGCTCTGATTGGTTGAAGCTTACGATCGGGACCGATTCGGATCGGAAATATAAAGCAGGTTCTAGTGACCCGATTCCCAGCCGATTGGGACCGGATCGGATAATTTACGTCATCCGATCGCAAACGGATCGGAATCGGCTTCAAAATCGGGGCACAACCGGCCCGTGTGGCGGGGCCTTTAGACCATGTTGGTTCACGGCACCTTATTTCATTCGGTGCACCCCTCTCGCGAGGGACCCCCTATCCACCACCCAGGGGACACGCCTCAACGCCATATGGTCCCAGCGTGAGGTGACGAGTGTGAAAAGTGCGTAAATTTTGAGGAAACGTGACCTGTCAGAAATGTCGGTCACAAAAATGACAAAGGTTAGATAACGTATGTTGATTGGTCGTGCACGTGAGTCTTGAGGGCTTTGCCATTCTTGTTTCCCCCAGTGAAGGGGTTAAATCTGCAACTGAAGAGATACTTTGTTTATTTTCTTCTAAAAGTAACACAGTGTGTGAAATACTAATTCTCCATGTGCTGTGGCTAACCCTGGACTATACTTTCTGCTAGGATTTATAATTCTCCTTCATCGGGATGGAAGGCATGGCAAAAAACAATCCCAGGCATTCTGCAGTCTGTCTGATACCTGAAATATGACTGGTATAAGTAGCAGGATGCTCCTTTTTGGGCTCACGTACGAAGCAGAGTCTGTGTTTGTGGGCCAGTGGTCATCCATCTGCTGTCGTGCGTGGTAAACCTTAACGTGGGCATTTCATAAATAATCTAGATATGTTATGGTTGTTCCCAGATACCTGTAGTTTTGTCAGAATTCAACTTTGAAGTTTTGTGTCATTTTTATCAAATGCCTTCAGACTTGAGTTGACAGATTTTTGTCCGAACATGTCTCAAATTTCTTATTATATAGTAAACACTGTACATGTGCAATGGTCGTTGCCTGTAGTTTAATCAGAATTGCACTTTCAGGTTTTCTGTCGTTTTTGTGAAAATTGAACCTGCTGAACACCATCAATATCGAGTCAACAGAATGTTCTTGGAATTTGTCCTAAATGTGTTGGCCATGTAGTTAACATTCTACATGTCACGGTTGCCCCAATCTCCTTATAGTTTACCCCACCCGGGTCTGCCCTGGAGGACTTGGGTGGGGTTAACTACTTTTTAGTTCCCAGGGTCACTCTGGTCAGCCCCACAGGGTGGGTTTTCTCCTCTATTCTGGGGCATGTTTTTCTGTCTACCCTTGGTCCATTCACCTTTATTTTCCTTTTTTAAACTCTCCCTACTGTCTGCGCTGCCTGTAGCTCTTGATATTGGATGTGTGTTGCTAAATGGTCTTAGCTTTATTTAGGCCCCGTTTCGTAGGTTTATTTAACGTATTGGACCTGCTGGCGACATGTTCAATGTTCTGTTTAGTTTGTTTTTTTTCACAAGCAGTGCACGCACGTCCTGAGAAAGTCTTGTTGCTGTCGGGACGTTAAGCAATGTGCAATCAATCAGTCAATCCTTATAGTTTAGTCAGAGGTGAAGCTGAAAGTTTTGTTTGAGTTTTGTGAAAATTGCACAGGTGCGGACCTGTTGAGAACTCTTTCCAAATCAAGTCTGAACATGTCTGAAATGTGTTGGCCATATTGTAAGCATTTTGAATATGCTGTGGTTGTTACAGATCTCTGTACTTTGGTCAAACTTTGAGGTTTTGTGTCATTTTTGTGAAAATTTTACAGGTCTGCCTTCAAAATCGAGATGTCAGATTTTTTTATCAGAACATGTCTGACTTGTGTTGGCCGTGTACATAGGTCTATTAATATAAGTGTGCAACATGTCAGCCCTAGCTTGAAGGTTCCATAGTGACGTAAAAACAAGTACGCAGTCTTCAAAGAACAAAAATCAGGCTGGCATCATGGGCAGGTTGCATAGAAATCCTCGACACTGCGTAATTATCTTCGGCAAAGTGATGTAATCAGATTGTATGCTACATGGCGACAAATGCAGCCATTCTACGCTGCTTGATCTTTTGCAAATAAAGATCGAAGACGAAGAGGAATGACTTGTTACAGGTACATGGACGGTAACGGTTCGTCTGTCTGATAATTATGAGACCAGTGTTGAGCAGGACTTTTTGTTTACATTGTTACAACTTACATCTGTGCAGGTGCAGAAAAAAGACAAAATCGTACCCTTTTCTTTTGTCATCTCATGCAGCCATTTGCTCCCCCCCCTCCCCCTTTCCCCCTTGCCTACTCTGCACACATACACACACTAAAAAATCCTGCACTGTACAACAAGAGTGTTCTTTCAACATTGTATGCTTAGAACAGTACATGTCGTTTACATGCCAATACATCGTAAGACGAATGTAAAAGATTACGTGAAAGATTTCGGTGTATCTGGCTCCTGTGATACTTTTTCCCACCCTGTTTTAAAATAGACACTTGGAAAGTACCTGTTCAAACATGCGTCACCCATGACACTAGACGTCAACTTTTCCGATAGGCGTTGCACACTTATAGTAATAGACTTATGCCGTATAGTGTATGTTCCCAGAGCACTATGCTCTAGTTAGAATGGAACTGTGAAGTTGTGTGTTATTTTTGTGAAAATTGCACAAGTCCAGACCTGTCGAACGTCATCAAAATCAAGGTGAGAGAATTTATCTCGCTTAGTTTAGTGACTTGTCAGAAGGGTGGTTGTCACATAGGTTATATTAATTATGTATCAGCCATTTATGTGAGTCTTTATGGGCTTTGCCATTCTTGTTCAGAATTAATTTTCATCTTTTTTTTTACTATTTTTTGATTGCTGGCAGCTACAGGCATACTGAAGGGATTTGATCCATTGCTAAACCTTGTATTGGACGGAACGACAGAGTTTCTACGAGGTAAATATTTTAACCCATTTTGCCCCAATGCCCTAAAGCAGGAAATGGATTAGTCATGATAATTCAAGGGTAGTGCCGGATTAGCTTGGCGCCTTCAGGTGCCAAGCTAATCTGGCAGTACCCTTGAATTATCATGGTTGATTCATCGCCTGGAACTGGCACATAATTGTTTAGTGACACCTCTACAATTTGGGAAATGCGGCCTTGGAGCTAAATGGATCATTTCAGGTTGAAACAGCACAGCAACGTCAAAGTTGTTTGTTCCCAATATAGTATAGAAGTGGAGTGTTCGTACACTATCATTTCTGGACAGACCCAGCGACTCCCATTTTCAGACTGTTTGAATCCCAGTCACCAATAGCAGAGCTGGAGGTGACTATCAATCAAACAGTTTGAGAATGGGAGTCACTCTGTCTAGAAATGTGACCATACGAACACTCCACTTCTATGTTTTATAGAACCTTTCACATCAGCAATAATGGTCAAACCTTATTTCCGAAACCTTTCATTCTTGGCGATGTCTGCAAGCAGACGAACCTGGGGCCGATTGCACAACATGCAGTTACCCCTCTAGCCATCAGCTACAACTCTGGTAAAATCTGTAAGTTACCAACAAGCTAAGCTAACTGCGGTTGCACGTACGCATTTTATACTAGCTAAGTGCTAAATTAGCGTGGAAATGTTAGAGTTGCTCCGAGCAGCATTAATAACAAGTTAGAATAAGTTAGGGTGTAAACTGAACAATATGGGATGAACCATTATAACCCACAAAGTCCCATCTATTTGAGAGCTGTCCTCGCTGTCAAGCGTCTCTAGCTTTGTCTTTGACCTGATTTTGATGTTGAAATATCTCGTATTGAAAAAGCCTCACAGATCTGCCAATGCGTCAGTGAGCTCTCTAAGGGGCAGGGGCACAGTGCAAACACGTCATTGGTTTGTCAAACGTCATTTGTCATGACGTATTTTTGTCTAATGTATTTTAAAAATATGATAGACTTTGAAATGGGGCTCGCCGGAGCGCATTCCAGAGCATGCACACGACGTTTTTTGCATGCAGGGCAGAAATTCTGGCAAAGAAGTAACAAGATAAAAATGACTTCACATCTAGCTACGCAAACCTTGCTAGAGAACGTCTATTTGGCGCCAAAGTGCCTTGTGTGTATGTGACAGCGACTAGAGCCCACGTTTGAGGACGGACAAGCTTGAAATTTTATGATATTGTCCCTAAAGAATCATTTCTGGACCTTTTTTTTTCGATTTGTTTATTTAGATGCTCATTGGCGAGAAAATTATCGTTTCACAAAAACCGGCTGATCCACACTGGAGTCCATAATGTTTCTTATTTTTACGAGATATTTTGCATATAGCTAGATAAAAGGGAGATATTGAATGAGTTCGTTAACCAGCATTGTATCTCTAGAACATTTTGAGTGATAATTAAATCTATCTATCTATCTATCTATCTATATCCCGTAGTCTTGCCGACCGTTGGGGCACCACTGATGATTTAACAACCAGCTCCCTTCATTTCTCTCTGTTCTCTTCCATTCTCAGCGTATTGCCCATTTTCAGTCCTGTCCACTCTGAGATATTGTCCTCCCATCTTTTCCTCTGTCTTCCTCTTCTTCGTCCTCCTTGCACAGTGCCTTGCAGGATTGTTTTGGCAAGCCCTGCTGAACGCGTGACATGCTTCAGTTTGCGTTTTCTCACAATGGCTAATACGTCTTCATAGGGCCCGATAATTAAATATTTTTTGAAAAAATATATTTTCACCTTTTGGGGATTAATTTCACGAATTATATGGGTTAATCTTAAAACAATTGAATCATTTTTATGAAAAAAAAACAATCTTCTCATTAATATTATAATAATCGCATGATTTTTTGCATACAGTATTTACATAAGCCTACTGTTTGTCTCAGCTGTTGGGTAGGATTAGGTCAATTGTGACCTGTATGCCCATGGTGTGAAAATCAGGCAATTTTCTGCACCACTTTTTCAGAGTCATTTGTACAACAGCTAACATTGAACATAACTTTAATTTTTCTTTTACAAAAAAAACAACCTATCTTCTCATTAATACCCACATGATTTTTCATAAACAGTGTTTGCATAAGCCTGCTATTTGTCCCGGCCCTGGGGTAGGATTAGGTTAAATTGTAACCTGTAAGCTCTAGGCATGAAAATCAGCAAGAAAATTGCAAAGTTGATCCTCTTATACGTCAAATGTTAGTACTGCGATGATGACGTATAACAGGAGTCGTCACTCTGAACACGGCGTCGTGGGGCTAATGATGTCATGACGTGAAGCTTGAAGTGACGTCATTTCGCTGCTTGTGCTAATATTCTTCTTCAGATGGGCTATGCTACGCCTCCGCTGTGTGTCCGTCTTTATTTATGTGTGCCAGTGTGTGTGGATCAGAGGGTGGGTTAGAGTAGGAGATGGATTCCTGTCGCTACACGAGCCCACTAAGAGCGTACTAATGGCGGGAAGCGCCGTGTGTCCGTCTTTTTTTTTGTGTGTTTTCCTACTTGTGTGTTGATCAGAGGTTGGCTTATAGAGGAGGTAAATGGATCAGCATAAAATATGAACAACTCTGAATGTTCCTAAAAGATAAACGCATCTGATCACCAAACAATATGGTAGACTTTGGGATGAAGTTGAAAGGAAACAAAGCTGGCTAACAAACTTATCCAGTGTTTTTCTCCAATCTAGCTATATCCAAAATTTCCAGTGGATATGACAAAAATAACAGACTCTAATGCAGTACAACCAACTTATAAACAGTTTTTTAACCCTTTAACCAGACACCCAATTTTAATATGCTCGGACGCTCTCCTAGGCACCCCTTGAAAAAAGCTCTTCCCCAAGTTTCAAGCTTGTATGTACACAAACTTTGGAGATTCTTGTTTTTATAACATTCACACACACATACACAAACGGTGTTTCCCGCCAAAAGTAGCGAAGTTAGCGTAACTAAACATGATGTCATTTTTATCTGGTTACTTTAGTTGTCTGACTTTCATACCAGCCCGCTTTTGTCGTCGTGGGCATTCTTTTGAAATCTTGTATATTTGTCAGTCAGTGGGCATGTGGATTTGGTCCTGTGTGTGTGTGTGCATGTGCACACGCTCTCACGTGATACACGTCACAGTTTATCACCCTTTTTTTCAGATCCAGACGACCCGCTTAAACTGACGGAGGACACGCGGCACCTTGGGCTGGTTGTTTGTCGCGGGACGTCCGTCGTCTTGATCTGCCCCGCGGACGGAATGGAGGCCATTCCCAATCCATTTGTGCAGCAAGAGGCGTAGAGCTAAATTGTGCGTGGTTCTGGAACAGTTTCTCCTGTGGACTGGTGTTGCATTTGAAAAAAAATGGATGGGGGACGAAGGGTAGGGGAGGGGGTGGACGGGTGGGGTCAGGGAGAACATGAAAGAATGTGCAGAGAGAGATGCGAAGAGCGTAGGTGACATGTTTGTGCTGGTCTGTGATTTTGGACCTTATGGCTAAAAACACATGTAAGATGTGTGTGCAAGGTGTGATGTGAGAGCATGGCGTGTGTGACCACTTGGGAGTACATGCAGGGTCTGATGTGAGAGGAAGGCTGTGTTGTCACTTGGGAGTACATGCAGGAGTGCTGGATAGAATCAGACCTGTCAGCGACACAGGGTCAGCATCAGTATGAAGCCCATACCTACCCCCCCCCCTCCCCCCCCCCTACCATCCCCACCCTTGTGCATGCATGCTACTGGTACTCTGCCCTTTGCAAACAAAACTCATCGAGTCTATTCTGTGAAAAGCGCGATTGTCATTGCATAACAGTGGAAATCTTGCCTTTCACTAACACGAAGCGTCTTTTGACTGTTTACAGCACAGATGGCTGCATGCACAAGGGCGTTCAAGCCAGGTGACACTGCTTCATTCTCTGTATCGTTCCCGTGGTGCTGCATTAACCCCCCCCTTCTGCATGCTTCCACCAGTACTGTTGGCTGCATGCACAAGATGGGGTTGACAAGTCCTTTTGATAATAAGCGTTCATGTTGGGGCCGCAGACTGTCCAAGTTATCTAACCCTTTGGCTGTCAGAGGCACACTTTGAAAATAAGCGTTCATGTTGGGGCCGCAGCTTGTCCAAGTTATCTAACCTTTTGGCTGTCAGAGGCACACTTTGAAAATAAGCGTTCATGTTGGGGCCGCAGACTTGTCCAAGTTATCTAACCCTTTGGCTGTCGGAGGCACACTTTGAAAATAAGCGTTCATGTTGGGGCCGCAGACTTGTCCAAGTTATCTAACCCTTTGGCTGTCGGAGGCACACTTTGAAAATAAGCGTTCATGTTGGGGCCGCAGACTTGTCCAAGTTATCTAACCCTTTGGCTGTCGGAGGCACACTTTGAAAATAAGCGTTCATGTTGGGGCCGCAGACTTGTCCAAGTTATCTAACCCTTTGGCTGTCGGAGGCACACTTTGAAAATAAGCGTTCATGTTGGGGCCGCAGGCTTGTCCAAGTTATCTAACCCTTTGGTTGTCGGCGGCGCGTTTTGTTGAGGTGACTCCTGTGGGAATCGCCTGGACAAAAAGCGCTGCCGGCGGTCAAAGGGTTAAAACCAACACCTCGATGCACTTCCCATGTGTGTTTAACCCATTTAGACCCGAGTCCCTACAGCAGGAGATTGACCATGATAATTCAAGGGTAGTGCCAGATTAGCTTGGCGCCTGAAGGCGCCAAGCTAATCTGGCACTACCCTTGAATTATGGTCAATCCATCTCTTGCAACTGGTACATATAGTCATTAGGCAACAACTCCAAAATTTGAGAAATCTGACCTTACTTTAGGTCTAAAAGGGTTAAGCCTGATGCTCTCCTGTATGACCGGTAGCTTTGCTGTGCGTGTTGTTAGAGTGTATGTGGGATGAACAATGTTTTAATGTACTGTGTGAAAGTCAGCAGTTGATTTCAGTAGCCACTGCCATCCGGTATTCATCATCTTCAGTATCTTGTTTTAAAACAAAATTATTTATACAAAAGTTAGTTTCACTGCATGGAAACAAAATTGAAACCTCACTCATAAAGGTACCTCGGAAGCGTGTGAAATGTGCAAGAAACTGACCACCAAACGATAAAAATGCTCTTCAGATAAACAGGGCAAAACAGTTCACCCCTTCTCTGCCATGGATCCAGATTGTATTTTTTGCAATTCCTTGTAAAATTCAATGTTGAAGGTCCCCAGCCGTTGAATGAAAATGGAAACCATGTGGTTTCAGCAAAAGGCATAGATCCTCATGAGCCCCCGCAACTGCGGGGGCCCATTAGGATCTATACCTTTTGCAGTTGGATGGTGTTCAGTTTTCCTCATCTGAGAAATGGTTACCTGTGGGCAGTTTTGTCGGTGTTTTTCAAAGACTTGTTTCTGTCATTGCTGTTTATTTCTTTGCATTTTGTGGGTCAGAATTGCTGTATGATGATGTATTTGCACTGTTCTTGCAATAGACCGACCCATTCCTTGGGTGAAATGTCAAACAGATTTAGCATGTGTTTGCCTCTCAGCCTATCAGAACGTTGTAGAACCATCTGCTTCTGAGTCCAAACCGGAAGTACGGCAAAACATTAGATTTTAATGCTTGCGGGGCCATGGAAGAGCGTCGGTGTTTCTAGTTTATTTTCTCAAAATCATTACCGACGGCATTACTACTAGGAATACTAAACTTAGCTTAACAATTTCAGCCAAAAAAAAAAAAAAAACTCGTCGTGTACATTACAACAGGGGAGGCAATCACTAGGGGTGTCGTTACCAGGACACCCGAGGTGGCCTCCCCTCCTCCCTATCCGGTGGCCCCCCACCCGGGTCTGCCCGGGGGGACTTGGGTGGGGTTAGGTATTTTTTAGTTCCCAGGGTCACCCTGGTCAGCCCCACAGGGTGGGTTTTTCTCTCTATTCTGGGGCATGTGTTTCTGTCTACCCTTTGTCCATTCACCTGTATTTGCCTTTTTAAAACTCTCCCTACTGTCTGCACTGCCTGTAGCTCTTGATATTGGATGTGTGTTGCTAAGTGGTCATAGCTTTATTTAGGCCCCATGTGTTAGGTTTATTTAACGTATTTGACCGGCTGGCGACATACATTCAATTTTCTGTTTATTTTTTTCTTTCACAAGCAGTGCAGGCACGTCCTGAGAAAGCCTTGTTGCTGTCGGGACGTTAAGCAATGTACAATCAATCAAACCTATCCGGTGGCGCGCTCACAGTTTTCCGGCAGTCTCTTCACTTAGCTGCTCAGGACAGGCCGTGTGCACTTCGTGCTCCGGCTGTAGTTAGGTGGATTACCGTTGTGTACTGTGGACTTTGGATTTATGTGTTTCGGACTTTCAAAGTGGACGTTGGATTTATGTGCTTTGTGTTGTGATTAAATTACCTACGTGTTCTGTGGATTACCTGGTGGTGTTTTTCTGTGGGATTACCGGTTTGGGCTATGGCAAGGTAAAGTAGCGGTGACTACCTCTAACCGGTTTCGACTGGGCAGCGGCGGTGACCGGGCGGTGATATTTGGCAAGCCGACCGGGAGCGCGGTTCTTCTTTGGAGGTTCCCCGCTTTCACTTGTTTGTTTTTTTTTTTTTTTGTTGTTTTTTTTCTTCTGTCCTTTGTTACAGTTACAGTACTCAGGTACGAACATGCACCAAGTGTGGCGCCTTCCAATGGCCGAGCGACGGGCCATGATATCTGCCTACCCTGCTCTTCCGGCCAGACCTGCCGCGTATGCGGGACTTGGGAGGAAGAAAGATGGTCACATCTGTGCGTTTTACCGGAGGGAGAGACCGGCGCCACTTTCACAGCTGAAGTCAAGGAAGGACACTATAGCAGGGCAGAAAAAGGCAGAATCATACAGAACTGTGAATAAGAGGGGTCTACTACCCCCGCCTGTCGGGTGTCTCGAGAAAAACTTCAGCGGATGATTGAGCATAACCTTTCGGATCGGGGCTTGCCCCCGTCCAAGCCCGTGCACCAAGAGCTCCACCCCGCCTAGAGGCCCCGGGTATGCTCGACCGCCAACGATGGGGTACGTCCCCTAGGCACGTGTCAGCATTTGGAGCTCAGTCCCCCCGCAGTAGAGAGATTGGGCGAGATTATCACCCCCCAGGTGAAAGAGAGAGAGAGCCCAAGCGGGGTAGGCCCCCCCCCCCCCCCCCCCTTCTGAGAGAAGAGTGCCCGCCAGCCTTAGGCCGGACCAGCGCCGTCACCGGGCGGCGTCTACAACGCACCTCTCAGACAGGGACAGGAATGAGAGACACAGAGTGAACTCTACTCCTCCACCCCTCCGCTTTGAGGACCTGGATATGAGAGAACGACCGCGACGAGTTTCGTCCTTAGGACATAGGAAGACGAGAAAGGAATCAAAGACAGATTAATGATTGCGAGACAGAGGCCCTACCCCCGGAGGACGGGCAGCCACACGGTGCGACGACGGGTGCCTTCCCGTCGGGAGAGGACCTCGGACGAGCTTTCTCCTCGGAGGAGTTGGAAGAACTACACCCAGCGGTCTCGGCCTCCTCGACCTTTGGGGACAGACGTGTCACGGGAGGGAACTCGGACCGAACGAGTTCAACAGAGATCACGTCAGGAATCGACACACAGTAGACACTCCTCACGGCAGGATGATACGTCTTCACTCTCATCCTCCACGGATCGGCGGTCGAGATCAGTTTCGCGACGGACCACTTCGCGACGGCGGGAGGCTGCACCCCCTAGAATCAGCACTTCGCCTGCTTGGACAAACCAGGACGAGTCAACGTTGGGGCCCTGGCGCCCTCGGAGTCGACGCAGGAACCGCTCGGTTAGCAGCGGGGATAAATAATAATTGATTAATAATAATTACGGTATTTATAACAGGCTTCTTCCCAGCCTCGGCGCTTCCTCGGCCCCCTGTGGCCGTCGGCGATGATTACGGAAGGGACATCGGTTCTTGCTGCGTGAGATACAGTTAGACCAGTGACCCGTCTTTCTTCGCGGGTTATGCTAGATGAGGAGGAGGTGCTCAGTTTTCACCCTGGGGATTCGGCTTCGGCGTTGGAAGTAGACTATGTGTCGCCACCTTCGCCCAGCGATGCACCGTTATCGCCGACAGCAGCTGACACGGCGCCTAGTACACAGGTTTGTCGTTCTTTGGATGAAGCGTCTCGGATCATTGCATCCTTCCCCCGGAATGCTGCCCTCCGTCTCCGCCCATGAAGAGGAAGGCGTCGGCGATGGTCGACGCTCCCCGACAGCCTAAGAGATTTAAGTCACTACCTCAACCCCCGGGCTTCAGAGACTTGACAGAGGCTTTCTCAGCGCACCTGAGACACTATGACTTTTGGAATCAAGGCTTCTTTTCGGACACCCGATGGCCGGCGGGGATGGACATCTCTTTTCGTCAGGACTGGTATGCTGGCCACTCCCAGGCGTTTTCCTGTCCCCTTCCGGCGATGGACAAGGAGGCGGTGATACAGTCAGGACCAGGGCGAATGAAGACGCCGGGAACAAAAGCTTTGGACAGGACGGCATCTTTCGCCCGCAACTCGTTGGCGTGCTCGGGGTTTCTAGAGATGGCGACGCAGTCGGTAGCTAAATGTCTGGGACCTCTCAGCCTCACCACAGCTTAGAGATGTTCACAAGGTACTAGTAGCGGCGAATAGGGCGGCGTTCCATGCATCGGCTAACTCCATGGCGGCGGCGTTCAACTGCAACCTTATGCGTAGGGATGAGGTACTCGGACGTTGCCGCGCACTCCCGGTTGCGGTAAAGAATCGAGCGCCCATCGGCGGGGAGTTGCTATTTAAACCATCGTGGCAGGAGGTAAAGGAAAGACTTCACTTCTTCACACAGCCACTTCAGACACGCTGCTTGAGCCTTGCTCCTACCTGCCTACCTGCTGCGCCGCTTTGCCGTTGGGCTACGCTACACTACGCTGCGCTTCCTCCCTGCTTTCTTCAACGTCGCTTCGCCGATCTACGCTTGTCGCTACCTCTACGCACACTTAGACAGCTGGCATATTATTCTGTTAAGTCCTTTTCAGGACCGCCTTGTTAAGGACTCACCTAGGTGGCTGTGGTTGTCTCTTCGGTCAAGAAAACTTGGTTTAATCTTTTTTTATAAATAATTTTTATTCTGATAGTGATTCTTAAACTGATTTTAGTTTGGAAGTTTTTAGGGGAAGCTGGCCCGACAGAGGTACACCTATGAGGACTTTCTGTTCGGGTCTATGTCTTCTTCTGCTGAGACCGACGATGGATCTGGCTCCTCGTCGGTCTTAGATGACGGTCAGAAAACCCCCGTTGGGGGTAAGAGAAAAAAGAAAGATAAAGATAAACGAAGACGGACTAGGGCTAGGGCCAGCGGTGTCACCAATCTGCATGCACCGACGCCTGCTGCTAGCTTTGAAGGTGGAGGTAGTCTGCCTGTGTTATCCCCTGGCCGGGCCTCATTAGGAGGCTCGGTCGGGGGAGAGCTTAGGGTATTCTCTTCCCCTCCCCACTCCCCGGACATTGCACGTGTCTCTGACACAGTCCCGGGAGAGCTTAGGGCTAGCATCTCCCATCCACAAACTTCTTTGGATATTGGAGAGGAGGGACCTGGCGGAGCTGTTGTGGAAGATTCTACACAGCACCGGTTGGCCCCTCTTGTCCGTCAAAATTCACCCGAAAGTTACAGTATGGATGGACTCCCGCACCCTCTCATTGTCAACGAAAATATCGAAGACGGTGAGAGTGTTGCGGTGAATTCCACACTAAAATCTGGCAATGTTGAGGGTGACCCGCCTCCCTCTGCTGGCGGTGGTTTGTCTGCTGCCGGTGGGAGTGGGGACGGTGATCCCTCATCTAGAACCCCTTTCAGGACAGTTGTCAATAAGAAAGTAAATAAGCTTAGATCTAAACAAAAAATAGTGGACTCGGATGGTGGCTGCCCTGGTCCCGCTGCTGAGGTGTGGTGCACCTATCCAGTTAGGGTTCATGATCTTGGAACTGGATCCTCCAGACTCCGGGATCATGGCACGCTTCAGCCCCACCTCTGCGATGGTGCTGGGGTTGCCCCATCTGAGATCACCTTAAGACAGATAGGTAGGGATGTTTGGATAGTCTCTTGTCCTAACACCAGATCTCAAAAACTGTTAGCTGCTAAAAAGAACCTCGGTGGGGCTGATGTTGAGTGTACCATCCCCACACCTAGGGTTGTGGGGGTGGCCCACGGGATCCCCCTCGCTGAGGACATTAAATATATTAAAGATTCACTCGCCAAACAAGGATACCGGACAGAAGTGACTAGGCTCACCAATAGAGATGGGGTCCCCTCGAGAGCGATAAAGATCGACTTCTATGAACTGACAAAGCTTCCTCCCAGAATCAAAATAGGAGTTCACTTTCTCTCGATTGAGACGTATGCCCCTCCTGTGCTGCGTTGTTCTAGATGCAGCAAGTTGGGACATACGGCTCGAGTGTGTAGAGCTAAACAGGCAGTGTGTGTCAGATGCGGCGGCCGTGACCATGTCCGGGATGCCTGCCCTGACACCACAGCACCTAAATGTGTTAATTGTGGTGGCGCACATAGTGCGGCCTACCATAAATGTCCCCAGATAATTCTCCACAGAGAAGCCAATAAAATCAGAAATGAAAATTATATCCCGTACAAGGAGGCTGTAAGGAGGGCCCAAATCAATACTACTAAAAAGAAGGATGAGAATGTTAATAAAGCTTCATTACCGGTAGGTCTGGATACCACAGCGTGGACCAGACCTCCTGCAATTCGTTCGCAGCCCGCTCGCAAACAGCCTGCTTCGCAACAAAAAAGTAAACAGTCAATGACGTACAGAGATGTATTAGTTCAAAGTACTTCGCAGGCTAAAGTAGTAGATAGGGAGGAGAATGATAAATCTCCTCCTCTGCCTCCTCCCCCCCCATCGTTGATGGAAGGGATGGAGGAACAGAGACAAGAACTACCTCCTCGAAGAACTTTGAGATTCGGAGAGGTCCGGCAAACTGACGATGGCCCTGGGTTGAAAGAGTTCATGCTCAGGGACATCGCCCAGCAAACTCAAATGTTGATTTCAGCAGTTGCTGGGGGAAGTGTGCAGGGGATTGTGATGGCCATGTTGCAGTTCAATCAGCTCATCATGTCCATCCTGGTCCCCATGCTTACGGATCCCAACATTAGCTGACTGATTAAAATAGATAATAGTAAAATTCAAGACAGTGGTGATAGGTTTTTTCCGCCGTCATGGGAGTACTGAATAGTGACAAATTAAAAGTCCTACAGTGGAACTGTCGGGCGATAGGGTCTACTATCCACTATTTAATTAATTACTTGGATAAAAATGATTTCCATGTAATTTGTTTGCAATCCCTGGCTAGGACTAAAGTTAAATTACCTATTATTAGGGGATATCATTATCCACCGATAGTTGAATCTCCTACTAAAATTACTGATAAAATTTATACAGCAATATATGTTAGAACAGGGATTGATCATGTAGTAATGCACTCACCGGTTCCTATACATGAAACACAACCTATTTATAGTAGTTATATTCAAATCAGAACTAGTACGCATAAGGTTATTAATATACTTAACCTATATGCACCTAAGTCGGTTTCTCCAACAGGTTTGGAGTGGTTGTGTGCCCTTCCGGGTGGTGGATGGTTGGTCATGGGTGACCTTAACATCCACCATCCGCTCTGGTACGCAAAGATTCCTGACTCTCGTAATATAGCACATAAACAGGCTGATGATATATCTAAATCTAACCTTCTTATTTTAAATAGTGGTGAACTTACCAGAATCCCTGATAGTATACAACAACACCCATCGGCGGTTGACTTGACCTTAGCCTCCAATAATATTTTCTTGGATGTTTCTTGGGTGTTGGGCGATGATCCGATGGGGAGTGATCATCTACCGATATCCTTGGAACTAATACTTAAAACTCAGTTGGTTAATAATCTCCCCGAATCTAATAGAAAATTTCAATATGATAAGGCTAATTGGTTTTTATTTCAGGAAAATTTTAATCAACATAAAAACACTATAGATACTACTAATGTGGATACATTTAATGATTCTCTAAGTAGAGTGATTTTTAATGCTGCTGAGGTAGCTATTCCACGGAGCAAGGGAATTCCATCGGATAAACCTTCCAATGCTTGGTGGAATGAGGAATGTGATAGGGCTGTGAAGGAAAAAAAGAAATTCTATAATAAATGGAAAAAAACTAGGAACCCTGATGACCATGTGGCTATGAAATCTGCTAATATTCAGTGTAATAAAACTATTGCATTGGCTAAACTTAAATGTCTAGACAATGTTTTAACTAATGAAATTAATGATCCGACAGATTTGACAAAGGCATGGAAAATAGTTAAAAAGTTTAAAAATATTAAAAATCCCTCTCCTGTTCCAATAGTTATAAATAACTTAATGTATTCTACTGACCAGGATAAAGCAGATATCCTGGCAGAAACCTTCGCTAATGTTAGTACCACTGAAAAATTTAACTCTGTTGCTAAAAATTTTCGTGTTGCTGAAGAAGATAAGTTGGTACTTGAAGGTTTGCTAATTCCAGAACCGGGAGATACTGCTTTGATTAACCTTCCATTTACTATGGAGGAATTTAATTCTGTTTTGTCCCAACTCAAATCTAGAAAAATTTCTCCGGGACATGATCAAATAACTTATATTATGCTGAAAAATCTTCCAATTGAAGGAAGTAAACTGTTACTAGATCTATATAATAAATGTTTTGAAGAGGGTCATTTTCCTTTGGCCTGGCAGCATGGTTTAGTGATTCCGATTCCTAAGACGAAAAAACCTCGAAACCTTGTATCTTCATATAGACCTATAACCTTAACACCGCATATCAGTAAAGTATTTGAGCGGTTGGTTAAGAACAGATTAGAATATTTTCTGGAAAAAAACAATATTATTCCTAAAGTTCAGGCTGGTTTTCGGAAATTTAGATCTGTTTCCGACCAGCTGTATGCTTTATCATCTTCAATTAAGCAAGTTTTTAAAAAGAATCAAAAAGTTATGGCCTGTTTCTTTGACGTCAAACGAGCGTTTGATGTCGTATGGCATAAAAAACTGTTATATAAGATTTATGCACTTGGCTTAACTGGAAATATTTTCAAATACTTTGAAAATTTTTTAAAACGAACTTTCCAGGTCAAACACGGACAGGCCCTCTCCAAAACACATAGTACTGATTGTGGAGTACCGCAAGGTACCTGTCTTGCTCCTACTCTATTTAATATTATGATGGCGGATCTCCCGGTGTACCTAAAAACTAAGCTAGACAAATACACTAATAATACTGTACAAATATAATAATAATAATAAGCGCATTAAATAGGCGCTTTATCCCAATTGAAAATCGGCTCAAAGCGCCGCCGCGAACTGAACCCAACAAGCACGCTCACGTGAATCACGCGCATTCACTCACACACTTTACGTAAACACAGAACATTCACGTGGTGCTAAGGGCAAGCTCAAGCGAGCTACTCAGTTTTTTGGAAATTCAAAATCGTTTTGTATTTGAAATTTGATTAAGTGGGCTGAAGCTGATACCAAAGTGGAGGGGGAGGAAGAGCCGGAGTACCCGGAGAAAAAACCCCCGACAGTCCGCCCGAATTAACGGTGACACTTACTAGAGGAGAAAAATCCGACGCCGGAACCCGTAATCGAACCTCGCACCTTTAGCATTGGTGGCAGGCGCCTTAACCACTGCGCCACGGACCGCCCGTATGCCGATGACATAGCCATATGGAAACCAGTTAAAACTAATTCCCGTGAAAGGGAAATATCTAGAGAAAAAGCTATGAAATTTCAAAAGGTTATTGACCTCGTACAAGAGTACTTGGAAAATAATGGTTTTGAGTTGGCACCTGAAAAAACGCAGTTAATTATTTTCAGTACTATGAAAGCTAAATTTAGTATTCCATTAACTGTCAGTAATTTTGATATGAAATATTCGCTGACTTTGCTAACTCAAATCAAATTCCTGGGCGTGATCTTTACGTCCACATTAAACTGGACACCTCATATAAACAGCCTTATTTGTAGGGCGAATAAAGCGGTTAACATAATTAGACTCTTAAAATATGAAGTGTGGGGCAGAAATACTAAACTTCTGTTGCACCTCCATCATGCGCTTGTGCGTTCTAATCTCAATTATGGAGCGGAATGTTTTCTCTCAGCATCTAAGCGAGTTCTTAAAATGCTAGAGGCTGCTGAGATGAGATCGCTGAAGTGCATTTTGGGGGTGCCAGAGTTCACCTCAAACAAAGCAGTATATGCCCTCACCAAGATACTTCCCTTGGAACAGTTCCGCTTAAAATTTTGTGCAAACTATTTAAATCGTATGTTCAAAACTTCTAATAACGCCCAGGATATATTTCATAGTGAAGTCAACATGGATCGTATGGAATTAGCCATCCATGCGATCCAAAAACGTAGGATTCAACCATCCCTAACCGCTCTGGTTCACGAGATCCAAGTTAGGGCTGATGTGGTTTCCCAGACTATAAATCCGATTCCGCTTTCTCCTTATCCGCCTTGGACCCTCCTGGCGGCCTCAATAAGTACGGATATACCAAATATTACTAAAAAAAGTGATTTAAATTTACAAAGAATAACAACTTTGGATTATTTGGAGACTCGGTATCCACACTCGCTCACTGCATATACCGATGGATCGATTAATGATGCCGGAGATGCGGGGGGCGGGGTGTTTATCCCGTCTCTAAGTAAAACTATTAGTTATAGTTTGGGTAGGGGCTGGGCTATTTGTACGGTAGAACTTGTGGCCATACTTATGGCCCTTGATCACGTACTGACCCTGCCCCTGCAGATGTATCAATTTCTCATTTGTACAGATTCCAAATCTGCTTTGCAGAGTCTAAAATGTATTGAATATTCTGGCAGACCTGATATAGTACTAGAAATAAAATTATTAATTAATCAACTCAGTCTTAGGGGGGTCAGTGTCGCTCTCCAGTGGGTCCCTTCTCATGTCGGAATCCTAGGTAACGAGGCTGCTGATCGGGCCGCTCGGGCTGGTGCGACCGGTTCGCCGGGAGCCCAGCCCGTGCGGCTCACTCATTCCTTTCAAGATGTTAAAAATAAAATTAATAAAGTTATAGTTGATATTAGTAATGAAAATAATTTAATATTGGCTAGGGAGTATCCAAACATCCTTGCCTACAGAATTATGAAAAATCATTCGATTTATAAACTGCCTATGGTAGACGGGGCGATCAATAGGATTTGCACTGGTGGTTGGCGTGCCAGACTAACTCGCCCTGCATGTCTCTGCGGCGAGGACTTCACCCCAGACCATGCGGTCTTGGAGTGTGTGGCTTTCGACGCAGAGTGTGCTGAGCTGAGAGCAGCTTATCCGGTAGCCTCGTCTCTCCATACAATTTTAGAAAACGCTAATAAGCATACTATTGCTTTAATTACAGTTATATTGAAACTTCCTGTCTTCTCTGAGCTAATTTAATATAGTACCTTTACCATATAAGTCAATGGGCACATCGGTGGCCCTATCCCAGGTCTGTCTTGAATTTCTTTTTCTGACCGTCAAATTAAGTGTAAAGTGTATAGATTTATTTTGTAGATTTTATTCTATAATTCTTAATGGATGGTCCTGAATTTTATTCTAATTTTAGAAATTTTCTTTGAAATAAATTAATGTACAAATGACCGTTGTCTCTGTTCTGGGTCAGAGACCAAAACTCCAGCTATGTATACGAATCTTATATTTTTATCTTGTAATTTTTAACTCTAATTAATCTCTATATTGCGCTCAGATTAAAGTTATAATGGCTAGTCCCTGATCACTATTAGTGCCAATGGGACATAAAAATGAAGAAGATGATGAAGGTAAAGGAAACAAACAAGGAGCTATGGCCAGCCCCGGCACGAACAGCCGCATCTCGCTTTCAGTAAGGCTCGCAGAGCAGTGGGTCGCGCCCTGCGTTTCTCCAGACCCTCTGCCTCCCGACCCCTTAGGGGTCGTGGTGGCACCCGTACCCAGCCCGCGCGTTCGCGCGCTTTCCCCGCACCCTCCTCTACCTGGGCCAGCGGCGCCCGGCAGCGGGGGCGTGGCCGGGCTCGCTGACCGACCTGTCGTTCTCCCGCCAACTCCTTTATGGTCTCCGGTCGGCGGGAGACTAGCCCTCTACAGCAGCGCATGGCACCTGCTGTTTCAGGATGACCCGTGGATTCTTTCGACCATCACAGAGGGACTGAGGATCTCCTTCCAGTCGGCACCTCCGTTACGACACTCCCCCCTGTGGACTTGGGAGCCAGGGGATCGGGACAAGGCAGCAGCACTGCACGACGAGGTGTTAATGCTCATACAGAAAGAGGCCACAGAGGTGGTCGATCGTCAAGACACCCCAACCTTGTACAGTCGGCTGTTCCTCGTTCCCAAGCCGGGAGGCAAGTGGCGGCCAGTGACATACCTCTCGGCGTTAAACAGGTACATTGTGGCTCCACGATTCCGGATGGAGACGGTCAGAGCCCTGCGGTCGGCGGTGCAACCCCAGGATTTCGCCGTGAGTCTCGACCTAGCGAACGCGTATCTTCACGTACCCATTCACCCGTCCTCTCGGCGTTATCTATGCTTCGCCTTCCGCGGGGTTGTATATCAGTTTCGGGCTCTCCCGTTCGGAGTCATTTCCAGGTTTCGACGGTCGGCCGACAGCCCAGCCTCCAACTACTTAGACGATCTACTCCTACGGAACCAATGGGTTCAAGTTTTGGAAAAGGACACTGGCACTGCTAGGACGGCTCGGGTTCCTCGTCAACGGAGGCAAGTCCGACCTCATTCCTTCTCGTCGGTTTATCCACCTCAGCATGGAATTCTTGACAGATATCAACCGAGTCAGACTTCCCGAGAAGCGGATCCGGAAGATAGAGGAGATGGCGCGACAAGTCTCAGCGCTCAGGCGCTTCCGGTGAGGGTCTGGCTACAGCTGTTAGGACTCCTAAGTGCAGCGGCGGACCTGTTACCTCTCGGCAGACTTTACACCAGACCGATACAGGTCCATCTGCTTCTGCACTGGCGCCCCGCCTCGGGATTCTTAACTACCTTGGTCCCGGTCTCGACGCTGGTCAAGTCTCATCTCCAGCGGTGGAAAGACGAGTCGTGGCTAGTGTCAGGAGTTCCCCTAATGTCTCCGCCTCCTCGACTCTCCATTTGCACGGACGCGAGCCTCTCGGGTTTGGGGGGGGGGGGGGGGGGCTCATCTGCTTCCAGAGTTTGTCACGACATCGGGCAGTTGGACGAGGGATCAAACGAACAAGCACATCAATTGGCTGGAGATGAAAGTAGTGTGGCTCGCGCTCATCCACTGGGAACAACGCCTCACGAGTCGGGAAGTCCTCGTACTCGCCGACAATTCTACAGTGGTGGCCTACATTCAGAATCAAGGGGGGACGCGCGCACCTTCCCTCTGCATCTTGGTGTATCAGGTCTTTCTGTGGTGCAGAGATCGAGGAATTACGCTACGGGCACGACACATTCCCGGACATCTCAACGTCCTTGCGGATTCTCTCTCCTGCCGCGGCCAACTACTTCACACAGAGTGGTCGCTACAACAGGACATCTTCCAGATGATCTGCACGCGATGGGAGACCCCGATGATCGACCTCTTCGCCACGAGGTGGAACAACATACTACCGCTGTTCGTCTCCCCCATCCCGGACCCGCTAGCTTGGGCCGTAGACGCACTCTCCATCCTGTGGGACGGACTTCTGGCGTACGCGTTCCCTCCGACAGTACTAGTCCCGAAGGTGCTCCAGACGCTCAGAGGCAGCAACGCGATCGTCATCATGGTAGCCTCCTTCAGTTGGGCCAAGAGTTGGACCACAGACCTCCTCAGTCTTGCCACCGATACCCCGATGAAGCTCCCCACACCTCCGACTATGCTCAAGCAACCTCGACAGCCGCTGTTCCATCCATGCCCGGAACGACTGCTGTTAAACGCCTGGAGACTGTCAGGACGGCCCTCGGAGCTAGAGGCTTCTCGGATGCAGCAGTGGAAGCTATCGCAACAGCCCGGAAAGATTCTACTCGTCGAGTCTACAAGGGAAGTGGCGAGTACTCCAGGCTTGGTAGGCAGAGGAGCATCTCTCCCCCCACGGACTTGACTGAACCCCAGCTGGCTGAGTTCTTCCTTTGGCTGTTTACCAACCAGAACTTGGCCCCCATTACCATATGCGGATACCTAGCAATGGTTGCGGACACTTAACGACACTTGGGCCTCCCGGACCCGGGTTCCTGCAGAGACCTGGCAGACCTTATGGCGTACTTTGATCGACAACGACCGGCATCCCGTTCGATAATTCCACGGTGGGACCTGGCCTGGCTCAACTCGGACCGATTTGAACCTTTGGATATGGCTCGACTAGGAGATCTCACGCGGAAGACCTGCTTCCTTCTCACCCTCGCTTCAGAGTCGCGAGTCGGCGAGATACATGCCTTCTCGGTGTGCCCATCATGTCTCCAGCGCCGGGCCGACGGCTCGGTACAGCTCCTCACAGACCCTACGTTTCTGGCCAAGAATCGCCTCCCAGCATCGGCGCCCCAAGTATTGACCATCCGTCCTCTCATAACAACGGAACAGAATGGGGAATCTCACTTACAGGACCCCGTCAGGGCGCTTAAAGTTTACCTGCGCAGAACTAAGACGAGGGCGCTTGCGCCTATTCCTTCCCTATTCCTGCCCTTGGCTCCGGGCAGACGAGACATATCTGCGCAGACGATCTCATCCTGGCTCCGCTGGGTTATACGGGAGGCATACAAAGAGCTCGCCCCTGCACAAGCCAAGACCTTGCGTATCAGAGCACATGAAGTCAGAGTAGTGGTAGCGAGCATCGCCTTCGACCGCAATTGCGTGGTCAACGACATTGTGGCAGCTGTGGGTTGGCGGGCCGAATCTACCTTTCGCCCGCTTCTACCTACGAGATCTATTCGGCCAGCGCGACAACCTGGGGGGGACATATCAGCAGCGCAGCACTCCCTCCAGGCGCCTCTGGCGCCATAGGTAACGCCTAGCTAAAATTGTCGGGAGTGGGCGCGTAGGGTGGGATCCTCAATTTTACGTGCAGAGGCGCTTGGGCGTGGGACAGGTAGCCCAGGAACTGCGGCACCCACCTCCTTTTCGCCATTCTTCCTAGTAGTAATGCCGTCGGTAATGATTTTGAGAAAATAAATTAATTTTTTTCTAAAATGTATTTTTTCGAAAAATACTTACCGACGGCATTACTCAGAGGTCCCTCCCGCTTGCCGCAGTAGAGCTAAGACTCGGAGACTGCTGGGAAATGGTGAGCGCGCCACCGGATAGGGAGGAGGGGAGGCCACCTCGGGCGTCCTGGTAACGACACCCCTGGTGATTGCCTTCCCTGTTGTAATGCACAAAACGAGTTTTTTGGGGAATTGTTAAGCTAAGCGAAGTATTCCTAGTAGTAATGCCGTCGGTAAGTATTTTTCAAAAAAATACATTTTAGAAAAATAAATATATTTTAGTGACTTTTGGCAGGGATGGATGCCTGGAAAGCACTGTTGTTGTGGGGGAGTGTAAATCAAATTCCCGATCGATATCCAGATGTACAATTTTTTCCATTTCCGAAGCCGTGCTTCAAAGGATTTCTTATTTGATGTATTAGATGTAGCATGTGTGACCCTTTTGACAATGTAAAGAGATGGCTTCTGCACCAGCGAAATCCATGTTTTCTCAAAATTTAATCAGTTTTCACACAGCTGTCAAACACCTGTGACCCTTGACCTTTATGATATAGAGCCCACAAAATTAGTATACATAGGAAGGTCTTATCATCATCAAATACCTTTGTGCCGAATTGGATTGAAAAGTTTGCAAAACTGTTGATAATACATCTAACTACAATTCTTTGAACAAGAAAGGCAAAGCCATTATGGCTCACATGGATAACCGATATACTTATGTGTGACCTTTGTGACAATAAGTAAAGGGCTGGGTTCCGCACCAGCAAATTCCATGTTTTCCCAAAATGTAAGTATTTTTCCACACATGTACACCACCACCCTTGACCTTTGCAATGAGTTGAGTAAATTAGTATGCACAGGAAGGTTTTATCACCAGCTACCTTCGTTGCAAATTTGATTGAAAATTTGTCAAAATATGGCTATTTTGAACCTATTTCTTGAGCCGACTCTTGTGACCCTTGATCTTTCCGAGGGATCAACCAAATTAGTATGCATGGAATGGTCTTACCCTCAGGGACCTTTGTACCAAGTTTGGGTTTGAAGTTGTGAATAGTATTTGAGAAAGAAAAAAAAAGTCAAAATATAGCTATTTTTTTACCTATTTCTTGAGTCCCTGTGATTTTAACCTTTGTGAGAGGTCACTTAAATTGGTATGTTTGGAAAGGTCTTGCCACAAAGTATCATTAGGCCAAGTTGGAAGACTGTGTCTTAAATAGTCTCCAAGAAATGCCAACGTTAAAGTTTCAGCACGGACGACGGCTGATGGACGACAGACAGACCACCACTGTCTAAGGGTGCCAAGCTAATCTCTTCTGACAGTACCCATCAATTATCATGATCAATCCATCTCCTGCTGCAGGGTCCCAGGCGACTGAAATGGGTTAAGACACGTTCAGAAATACTCGATGTTGACTGCATTGCACACATGACTCGTAAGAAAATGTTCTAAGAACACATGAACGGTTCCATTGGACGACGTATTTGTTAAAGACGTAGACCTAGATGTGAATACGACAAATCAATTACTGCCATGTATTCACGGACATTTATGTGCGTGTGCTGGTCTGTAATTTGGAATTTGTGAAATAGACAGGCACATATTTTGATGTTTTGGAAATGATTTGGAGTTGTGTGAATGACAACAATTTAAATGTTTGCCAAAGGGGAAAACAAAAAAGACAAAGCCATTATGATCTTGACCTTTGTGAGAGGTCACTTAAATTGGTATGTGTTTGGAAAGGTCTTGCCACAAAGTATCCTTAGGCCAAGCTGGAAGACTGTGTCTTAAATAGTCTCCGAGAAAATGCCAACGTTAAAGTTTCAGCACGGACGACGGCGGATGGACGATGGACACTGGCTCAGCAATGGAGAAGCACTTTTCGGTGTCATAGACCTTGCAGCATGAAGAATTATGTACACAAGCCAAAATAAACGTTTTACTTTCGACTGAGAAGTTTTCCCTGCACGCGCGGAATCATGCTACTTCACTCTGTCTCCTCTACAATGCATTAACACTTTTGACACACTGCGTCTCTCATCAGTACAATGTACCCACATACTTCAAGGTCTTTTATACCGTCTATTACAGATTTCCAGAATAATCCAGCAAATTCGCACAACACAACCAATCAGAAAAGAAAACGTAACCCAAACTTATTAATATTCATGAAAAAGAATGCTCTAGAAATAACTTACCGATTTCCACTGCCATCTAAGCGCCTTTGATAGAATGTTATGAAATGTTGCCGACAACTTTTACGTAATATATTCCCCCACCTGGGTCTGCCCTGGGGGACTTGGGTGGGGTTAGGTATTTTTTAGTTCCCAGGGTCACCCTGGTCAGCCCCACAGGGTGGGTTTTTCTCTCTATTCTGGGGCATGTATTTCTGTCTACCCTTTGTCCATTCACCTGTATTTGCCTTTTTCAAACTCTCCCTACTGTCTGCACTGCCTGTAGCTCTTGATATTGGATGTGTGTTGCTAGGTGGTCTTGGCTTTATTTAGGCCCCATGTGTTCGGTTTATTTAATGTATTTGACCGGCTGGCAACATACATTCAATGTTCTGTTTATTTTTTTTTTCACAAGCAGTGCAGGCACGTCCTGAGAAAGCCTTGTTGCTGTCGGGACGTTAAGCAATGTACAATCAATCATTTTACGTAATATATCTGAGGTCACTAGAAAGATCGCGACCCTGCTCGAACATTCCAACCCCACCCGGGTCTGCCCTGGGGGACTTGGGTGGGGTTAGGCATTTTTTAGTTCCCAGGGTCACCCTGGTCAGCCCCACAGGGTGGGTTTTCCTCTCTATTCTGGGGCATGTGTTTCTGTCTACCCTTTGTCCATTCACCTGTATTTGCCTTTTAAAAACTCTCCCTACTGTCTGCACTGCCTGTAGCTCTTGATGTTGGATGTGTGTTGCTAAATGGTCTTAGCTTTATTTAGGCCCCATGTTGTAGGTTTATTTAACGTATTTGACCGGCTGGCGACATACATTCAATTTTCTGTTTAGTTTTTTTTCACAAGCAGTGCAGGCACGTCCTGAGAAAGCCTTGTTGCTGTCGGGACGTTAAGCAATGTACAATCAATCGAACATTCCAGTCTAATGTAGGTCAAACTTTACAACATTGTAACGAAAATACGCGTCAAAACAAAAGTCGATCGCAATTTTCCGTGTAAAAGAATATGAATCCTGAAAGAACTTATCCAAAAGAACTCGGGATGAATATCGGATCCTTCCTATGATAAACACGCGCATGCTCAAACAATGACACGACCACAAACGTAACACCCCACCCCCCACCTCCCCCACCCTCCCAGACCCAAGTCCCTTTTTGGGGTGCCCCCCCCCCCCTCCCCCTTCCACCCGGGTCTGCCCTGGGGGACTTGGGTGGGGTTAACTACTTTTTAGTTCCCAGGGTCACCCTGGTCAGCCCCACAGGGTGGATTTTCTCCACTATTCTGGGGCATGTGTTTCTGTCTACCCTTGGTCCATTCATCTGTATTTTCCTTTTTCCCTACTGTCTGCGCTGCCTGTAGCTCTTGGTATTGGATGTGTGTTGCTAAATGGTCTTAGCTTTATTTAGCGTATTAGACCGGCTGGCGACATACATTCAATATACTGTTTTGTTTTTGTTTTTTCCACAAACAGTGCAGGCACGTCATGAGAAAGTCTTGTTGCTGTCGGGACGTTAAGCAATGTACAAACAATCAATCAAACATGACCCCCCCCCCCCACTTGACCCCACCCGGGTCTGCCCTGGGGGACTTGGGTGGGGTTAGGTATTTTTTAGTTCCCAGGGTCACCCTGGTCAGCCCCACAGGGTGGGGTTTTCTCTCTATTCTGGGGCATGTGTTTCTGTCTACCCGAGGTCCATTCACCTGTATTTGCCTTTTTTAAACTCTCCCTACTGTCTGCACTGCCTGTAGCTCTTGATATTGGATGTGTGTTGCTAAATGGTCTTAGCTTTATTTAGGCCCCATGTGTTAGGTTTATTTAATGTGTTTGACCGGCTGGCGACATACATTCAATGTTCTGTTTAGTTGGGTTTTTTTTTTTTCACAAGCAGTGCAGGCACGTCCTGAGAAAGCCTTGTTGCTGTCGGGACGTTAAGCAATGTACAATCAAACCCCCCACTTGCCCCCTCCCCTCCAGCGCCTTAAAAAATGAGTTGCCATCTTGCTTGCCAACACTTGAGTCTCATCGGCAGGAGTTGAAATGCAGGATTATGACCTGCTTGAGAAATAAATATCTGGAGGCACGAGTACTTGGTAGTACAGTCGAAACATTTGATGGCCAGCCGGGTGAACGGACTGACCAACACAATTCTTTGCAATGGCACGGTGAAACACTTGAGAACGTGGACATTCACGCTGTCGCCCACTATGATGTAGAAGCTGTCGGACGCGTACAAGTGGGGAGCTGCCAGAACCTGAATATCAGGTTAAAAGTGACCCTTTGCGATTGTATCCAAACTCTAGGTCATTCCTTAGTAAACTGACGATGTCGTACTCCACTAGAGGCTCAAAACGTGTACCTCGGCACACTCGATTACGACTATGATTTATGCGACGGTCATTTGACTCGCTCTCAAACTTGGTTCTAACTTGTTATTAGCACTGCTCGGACCAACTCAAGTTAATGTAGCTGTTAGCTAGTCTAAAATGCATTCGTGCAACGGCAGCTGGCTTAGTTTCGTGCTAACTTGCAGATTTTAAACGACAGAGTTTAGCCGACATCTAAAGCGGTAACTGCCTGTTGGTTACTATAGGCCCCTGGCGGTCTCTCTCCATACATAATTATACTGAACAGGATAGTGCGCGGGGAAAATGCACCCACGTTTAAAGACTTCAGAAAATGTATTTGTACTTTCAAAGTGTTGGCATGAAATTTAAATTATAATCGCAACAGGCTTTTTCAAAATATAAATGTCTTGTAACACTCACTTTCACTAAAGTGGCTAGAAAACTCAGACTTAAAAAAAAAAAGGCTGGCTGGAACTTACAAAAAACAAAAAAGTGTAGTGTGTCAAAACATGACAACACAATTTGTGTGCAGAGGTCACCTGAGACTGGAAAGTTTCTCACTTTGTTGTTTACAGGTGAACCCGATCGACAGAAAGTCAATGTTAGTGTTGAAGTATGGTGCATAAACGGAACGTTTGGTCACTTGAAGACCTCCTTCACATTAATATTGTGATGATTTATTCCGGGAAATTGTTTCATTTAGATTGAAATTTAAAACGGATTCATCATATTGAAAACATGTATCCACCACATGCACGAATCGTCAGAGACGCTGCGCCCATACGCTTGTCACAGCAGTGGGCAGGGGAGCTGTTAGTTTAGCGACCAGCTAAAGCAAGTACTGGCGGCTCTCAGCTTAGGGTGTCTCTCCGGAGAGCCCTCGTGCGTTTCCTGTTCGCGCGCCCTGCGTTTCCTGTTTGCGCGCCCTGTACCACTCGGCCGTGGCAATAATGATTGTAGTCAGAGACCTAGTCTCTGTGGCCAGGTCAGTCGGTCCGGGAGATTGAACGTCAGTGCAGGGTGTCTGTGACGGCTCGTAGGCAAACAGTTTCAAATCTGCTTTGTAAGTTCCGTTTCAGTTCAGCGTTAATGATTATTTCTATCCACGTGCGTCAGCAAAAGTGAGCCATCCGCCGTCTATCTGTGGCGATCGCCTTAACCCGGCTTTTAGCCCCAAGATCCCATTTCTCAAATTTTGGAGGCGTTACCTAATGACTATGTACCAAGCTCATCTGGCACTACCCTTGAATTATCATGATCGTCAATCCATCTCCTGCTGCAGGGTCCCGGGGCTAAAAGAGTTAATATTTTCTCTAAATAGCGTTGCCGTTATAAAAGCAGCCCATGTCCATTGGTGAGAAAAGCGAGATTTTCACTGCTTTATCAATATCCTGCTTTTCTGAAAAATAAACTAACTGGCTTTTGCTGTATAACGGCAGAGCTTTGCCCATACTTCTTCTTGCTAGCCGAGTGGAACATAGCCGGAGGTTTCCTTTGCAACGAGCCATTTCCCAAAAACGAAAGAGAGCGAAATCCCAGCGTGTGCCATGACACAAACATCTCCAAGGGGCATAGATCCGGGCTCATGAGGATCTATGCCCCTTGGAGATGTTTGGATTATCACGCTGCTTATCCGCCGAGATTTAGCTTCCCGTCCTTGTTGGAGTCGTCGGGCGGAAACATAAGCTCTCTAGCTCTATGACACAGTCACGCCGGAGCACACACACTTATGGGCATACCACACACACACATGCGTGCGCGCGCGCACACACTTTCGCAAACCGTCGGGGGGGGGGGGGGGGGGGGGGGGGAGGGCAGAACTGCTCATGTGTACACACGAACGCACACACACATACATTGGCACACGAACACACACAAACATACCACGAACTAATGCAACACACACACACACACATTTCAAAACTCAAAGTTGACATTAGTCCTACAAAAGACGCATCGAGTTTATTTGCTGTCAAAGCAAGGAACACATCATTTATGACACAGTCAATTTAAAGTACAAACGTATGACACTAAATAAATGCAATGCACTCTGGGTTAAAGACACTGATGAGACAACATAAAACGATAAATTATGAACACGAACAGACCTTTAAAAACAACAGGGGAAAAAACCCAGATAGGAATCATCTCGGCCAAAAGCGCTGCCGACAGCCAAAGGGACCTTAACTGGCTGTTCAGCGAGTCAAATGATTAAACCCTCAGCTGGCCCATATAAACGCGCGCGCAGGCCCCACGGGTCATGCGAGTCCGGCCGAAATAGTTCAGGCGGTTACTACGTCGGAGCAGGAGAGCGAAGGGAATCGCGGGGTCGTGGGTTCGAATCCCGTCCCGGCCCCGGTAGCTGGACTCACAATCCAGGGGGGGTATAGGGATTTGTTCAATAGCATGTCCGTTGGAAGGTCCTGGTAAATCAAAGTGGCACAGTTGGAGTGCGCCTGAGTTGATCAGTGTTCAGGTCGTACTCCATAGGCAATAGATTTCCCTGCCCCCTCCCCCCCCCCCCCCCCCCGATAACCCGCTCGTCAGGGCCGTCCATTATCACTTCGGTGCCGTGGACGTTAAACACGGAACTAATCGGCAATCAACCACGAGTCATATAAATCTTGTAGCCATCAGCGCGAAAACAGCGCCAACTGCTGTGGGCCTAACTTGAAGCCGAAGGTGCACCTTCGGGACCCGACCCTTTGCGGCGTGTCGGTAGCAGTTTTTGTCGCGCCGGATGATTCCGACAGGAACCATCGCGACAAAAACCGCTACCGACACGCAAAGGGTTAAGCCAGGCTCTTGTGCCTGATGCCACTGGTACTGCTGGGGGTTAAACAAATTAAATTACCAAACAATAACTGAAGACGACAAAGAAACACAAATAATCCGCAAACACAAACACACCAACGAAACAGGGAAAATGTCACCTGTGCATTGACAAAAGGGCCGAACCGCTAGTTGTTTATAGTGTGATTTTGTGACTTTGGGCCTTCTGGCGTAGAGCAGTAAGGTCCAAAATCACAGACTATGGCAAAATAATAATCTGCTTCATTTACCATTCTGATGAGTTCTGAACTGACTGAGTTTAACGAGTATCAAAATGCATGTAGTACAGACCACACACACACACACACACACACACACACACACACACACACACACACACACACACACACACAAGAAAATCATTATTCTGTGTGAAACTGCAAGATACATTCACGCTCAGAAGAAATGCAACATTTTATATTTTGAAACATGGGAAACGCGGTGGTGTTTTCGATGATTCTATTGTCGCGTTTCCGTCTTGCTCGACAAGATGCATATTGTATAACGATATTGGTCTCGAGTGAGTTGCTACCGCTGCGAGGCAGACACAACCAGTGCCGTGTGAGTTTGTATGTTGAGATTTCCTAAATCTTCTCTCGATTCTTAGTGACCACCAATTCAACACCTTAGAAGCTGCCCGCGAAGCAAGCAGCAGTCTACAGTGCTTAGAATAGTGTCCTTTTATAGTCCCCAGTATTGCTTACAGTAGTGGTGCCTGGGTACACATGGGGTTAAAGATGAAACGAGCAAGCAGCAGGCTACAGTGGTGAATATTCTCTACCCCTTTGGCTGTTGGTAGCAGTTTTTTGTGTCACCATGATTCCTGTAGGGAATCATCGCTACAAGAAAGGCCACCGACAGCTAAAGGGTTAACCACTTAGCCCCGAGTCTCTAGAGCAGGAGGTGGATTGACCATGATAATTCAAGGGTAGTGCCAGATTAGCTTGGCGCCTGAAGGCGCCAAGCTAATCTGGCACTACCCTTGAATTATCATGGTCAATCCACCTCCTGCAACTGGGACAGAGTCGCTAAGCAACACTTCCAAAATTTGGGAAATGTGCCCGTGGGGCTACAAGGGTTAATACTATCTGTATTTTATTAGTTATATACACCTTGGGGTTTTCAAGACATTTTTTGTCTGATTTTTGTTTGGAATGTGAAAAAAAATAAATTAATTTGGCAGTGAATAATTGTGAATTAAAGATACCACCTCAAGCACTTTTTCAAGTTCATATACTGACGAGTAAAAGAAATGCGACAATTATCGGAAACACTAAAGTGGTTCTGGTGATTCTAAAAATGACGCATTTCTTTTGCTCGTTAGTATATTGTGCCTAAACTTTCAATTGGCGACACAAGAGATTCCCAACTTTGACAAACACGGCGCTTATGTCCCAGAAAACGCAATTCTGTGTCCATGTGATGTGAAAAACTCTGCAGGATTATATTTCCCTGTAAATCCGTTGCATGCATTTACTTTCAAAGTGTGTGTATTTGTGTGTGTGTGTGTGTGTGTGTGTGTGTGTGTGTGTGTGTGTGTGTGTGTGTGTGTGTGTGTGTTTTTTTTTTTTTTTTTTGGGGGGGGGGGGGGTTGCTATTTACACAGCTCTAATCTGCATTTGAGAGCTAAAGTCTCCAAAATGCTGTATCATAATCATGTACTGTCAACAGTTTTAGAACGGTTTTGATAATTTGACGCCAAAAATGAACCCTTTGGCTGTCAGTAGAGGTTTTTGTCACGATGATTCCTTCAGGAATCATCGTGACAAAAACCTCTACTGACAGGCAACGTAGCACTATGTCCTTCTTTTTTGTTGTCTGCACAAAGAAGGGTTTTAGTCGAAACATTTAGCGAACTGTTTTGCACTTGTTGCACTTTCAAAGCATGCTTCTTTCTTTCTTGGTTATTTCTGAAACTTTACCATCAAAATATGATGCTGTTGATACAGAGAATGCTAACGTTAAAAAAAACAAGTCGAGCGTTATGGCATAATCTGTAGGTAACACCGCTGGCACCGTAGCACGTTTCACTGGCTGGAGTGTTGGGATAGTATCTTTTAATGGAAATCTTTAATAATAATAACCAAAAGGTCACCAAAAGGGGATACACATATTTAAACTAAAAAGAACAAAAAGAGTGTTCAAATCATACTCATACGAGGTGAAAAATATTATACAAGCTGGTATTTAAAATATATTACAGAGAAAGGAATTAACAGTAATGGGAAAAATGTACTCACAAAATGATTTTGCATTTTTTAAGTACTCTGCGCAAATCCACACGCCAACAGCCAAATGTGAGGAAAATTCATGTTGTGTGAGACTATGTCATGTTTTGGGGAGTCCTGAGTTCAAATGCAAATGACACAATAAGCAAACACACAGAATTGTTTGAGTAACAAAAAAAATGGAATAACAGATTTCAGTTTGTCGTGCAAATGGCCACTAGTGTCTAAGAGCACTTGGTCCTCCCGGCCTTTAACTCTTTAAGCCCTGAAGACGAAATTGATAAATTTTGGAAATATCCTCCAAGTTCGATGTCACAGTTTTGGAGACAGATCGACCATCATAGTTCAAGGGTGTTGTCAGAATAGCTTGGCGCCTGTATGCGCCAAGCTATTCTGACACCGCAAGTAATATCATGGACGGATACACATTCTGTTGTAGCATTTTTATGACTTTTTGGATTAACAACATTACTTAATGCATGGTAATAATACAGAAAAGTGACTATTAAAATTACTTGATGCAAGGTAATAATACAGAAGAAATTACTTATAAAATTACTTGAGGCAAGGTAATAATACTGAAAAGTTACTTATAAAATTACTTAATGCAAGGTAATAATACAAAAAAATTACTTATAAAATTACTTAATGCAAGGTAATAATACAGAAAAGTTACTTACTGGTAGTAGGCCGCAAAGAGCATGAGGAAACCTTGGATGCTGCATGTTTTGCTTAAGTCATTTTAGCCCCGCACACGTATTTCCCAAATTTTGGAGACGTCATCTAACGAATATGTACCTGTTGCAGATGATGGATCGATGGTTGACCCATCTCCTGCTGTAGTGTTTCATGGCTGAATGGGTTAACTAACCCCCTTGTGCAAGCAGCCAATGGTACTGCTAACAGTACTGGTGGCTGCACGCACCAAGGGGTTTATATTGACACAGGAATAAAACCTACAATATCGGTGGCAGCCAGTTAGTTCATGAAAGTACTGTCAATTCAAAAGCTAATAATCTCACTAAACAATCCAGACCAAAAAGGTGACTGCCAAGCGTGTAATATGCAAAGAAGTACCCAAAGGAGAAAGAAACACGCTTAGAAAAGCCGGGTACAACACAATTTATTAATATTTCGGGTAAATACCCTTTTCAAAATAGACAAACAAACAACCAGAGAGATTAGCCGCTACTTGTCTTCATTGGCAGAAGGAATGTGGCAACTCTTTTCTAAGCGTGTTTCTTTCTCCGTTGGGTACTTCTGTTAATAATCTCACTGAGAGAAACAAGCGCAAATAAGGCCAGCAAGAAACTCAAGATCCTCATGAGCCCTGCGTTTTGTGTTTGCGGGCGGGGGGGGGGGGGGGGGCTCATGAGGATCTATGCCTGTTGCAGTTGGGTGGTGTCCACTCATTTCAACCAGGTAAACACTCCATTGACCAGAAGCATGCACTTACTTTCAGCACAAACAAAGACTGACCTGCTTAACCGTTATCATTCGGAATACACCAGTGTGAGAAATAAGTTTGATTAAAATAGTTCAAGGGAAGTGCCAGAATAGCTTGACGCCTCTAGGCGCCAAGCTATTCTGGCACCACCCTTGAGCTAGAACCATTGGTCTATATCCTTATCTGTAAGTACTATAATGGGGCGGTCCGTGGCGCAGTGGTTAAGGTGCCTGCCACCAATGCCAAAGGTGCGAAGTTCGATACCGGGTTCCGGCGAAGGACTTTTCTCCTCTGGTAAGTGTCACCGTTAATTCGGGCGGACCGTCGGGGGTTCTTTCTCCGGGTACTCCGGTTCTTCCACCCCCCATCCCCCACCCCCCACCCCCCCACACTTTGGTACCGGTTTCAGGACACTTTACAAATTTCAAATACAAGCGATCAAAAATCTCTGTGACTTCAGTAGCTGAACTGGCCCTTCGTCTGTCTTGTACTGTGTTTGTCTTAAATGGCGTAAATCCGTGTCTGTTACGTGAGTGTGCGTGTTGGGTTTCAGTTCGCGGCGCTTTGAGTCGATTCGCCCAAAAATTGAGAAAAAGCGCCTATATAATAACGGTATTATTATTATTATTATTATTATTATTATTATTATGTAACGTGCATATGGCAGTGTACACATTTGAAGCTTTTAGCCGCATTGTGATATGGGTTAACAACATTGCGAAATGAGGTACACTTGTGAAATATTGCATGGAGATGTCCAAAACAACTGCCAAGAGTGAAACATTCAATGAAAGTACAGTTTGAAGTCAATACTGTGAGGGCATACAACAAAAGGGAAAGAGACAAAAACAAACAGGAAACGACAACAACAAACAAACCGAAAGAATACATACACAATGTTACGATTGTGGTTGTGTTGTTCCGTGAGAGAATGTATGTATTGATCGTAGGAAACGATCCGATATTTATCTGAGCTATCATGGTTACGAATCACGTACCTTTTTAGTAAGATTCATTTTTGTTCACACGAAGAGCGGAATTTACTGTGTTATGATACGCTAAGTCTAGTCCGGAAGTTTCTAGCAAAGTCGCACGGAGAAGAGCGGTGGATTTTTGTGAGGAGTAGATTCGCTGAGAAAAGACTAGAAGTTCGAGCGAAGTCGCGCTCTGTCAAATGACGTCAAAGTGTAGGCAACATTTCGCAACACAGTATTTAAGCCGCTCTAATATTCATAGTCATAGTTGTTTTCTGTTGTCGATGTGAATGTTCTATTTTTCTGCTTAGTATGTTGCTCCAGCACAGCAGATTGCTGCAGATTATGTAATAGTTTGACTGTCTGCATTAACATGTCAGGTTCATACACGTATATATATTGTTTTAATTCTTTTTGTATTTTATTTTTTATTCTTACTTTTTATTCTTTCTGATGGTGGGGGTGGGGGTGGGGTGGGGGGGAATGGGTACTTATATATATTTTATCTTTTGCTGTATCGTCTAATGTATTTTTATATGTGTAGAGTAGCAGGACAGTTTGGAAGATAGGCATTGCTATGCCTAAAACTTTTTATCCTGAATAAAAACGTTTCATCATCATCTGTACTCGTGAATTTAGCAGCCGGTCAGTGTATATTATGAAAGATCGTGAAACTTCTAGAAAGTGTGGGCAAGGTCGTGAACTGTCTGCCATACTTTTGTGACCGTTACATTGTTGTGTAATGTTCTGTGCATCTACTGTGGGAAATCAGGGTATTTACCCGACCACATAATTATAGTAGCGCACCTTCATGTTTGTGTATGTATGTTTCTCCTGCCTACTTCCTAAGTTCCGGAGAAAGACATGGGTTATATAAGAGACCTGATCCATTCTTTTTTGGAGGATGGAAATGATTGTCTTATTCTATACCTGCGTATTTCTCTGTGGGCTGGCGATTGAGTGCCTGATAGGCGGGGGCAGGGGATCTAACTGTTGTCTGTCCAGCGCTGTGATTCCCCTTGGTTTGAGTACTGACAATTCTGCCAGCGCTAGCCTCACCTATCTGGTTTGTGAGTATCATGTATAACTCGAGGCAAAATTTGTACCGTTACATTGTTGTGTAATGTTCTGTGCATCTACTGTGGGAAATCAGGGTATTTACCCGACCACATATAGTAGCGCACCTTCATGTTTGTGTATGTATGTTTCTCCTGCCTACTTCCTAAGTTCCGGAGAAAGACATGGGTTATATAAGAGACCTGATCCATTCTTTTTTGGAGGATGGAAATGATTGTCTTATTCTATACCTGCATATTTCTCTGTGTGCTGGCGATTGGGTGCCTGATATGCGGGGGCAGGGGATCTAACTGTTGTCTGTCCAGCGCTGTGATTCCCCTTGGTTTGAGTACTGACAATTCTGCCAGCGCTAGCCTCACCTATCTGGTTCGTGAGTATCATGTATAACTCGAGGCAAAATTTGTACCGTTACATTGTTGTGTAATGTTCTGTGCATCTACTGTGGGAAATCAGGGTATTTACCCGACCACATATAGTAGCGCACCTTCATGTTTGTGTATGTATGTTTCTCCTGCCCGCTACTTCCTAAGTTCCGGAGAAAGACATGGGTTATATAAGAGACCTGATCCATTCTTTTTTGGAGGATGGAAATGATTGTCTTATTCTATACCTGCGTATTTCTCTGTGGGCTGGCGATTGGGTGCCTGATAGGCGGGGGCAGGGGATCTAACTGTTGTCTGTCCAGCGCTGTGATTCCCCTTGGTTTGAGTACATACTTTTGTGAGACGTCATTACACACTGGGATTTGGGGCTGAAATTAGCAGTCGAATTTTTATAGACTATTGTAGTTTATTCTAGAAAGTTCCTTTTTTATATTAATATTTATGAGTTTCGGTTACCTGTTCCGTTCTGATTGGTTGCGTTAAGTGACTAATTTGTTGGATTATTCTGGAAAGCTGTTATACTATAAAAGATTGTGCTGGTAAGCACGTTTGTACATTGTCATACATTGTCAGTTGTAGGGACAAACAGTTTATCGTAGGTACGTGGCCCGTATAGGGAGAGACGCAGCGTAACGGTGGTGTACGTTGTATGAGAAACGCATTGTGTCGCCAGTGTTGACATTTCGCAGAGGAGACATTGTATCAGTGTTGGTGCATTTGGGAATGCATTGTGTGGAGATCGCATCGCTGAAATAAAATATTGTTGGAACTGTTACTCCAGTGTAGTCTACATCCTTAAGCCGCCACGTGTGAAGGGTTGCAGCTGAGTGAAGTTTCTTTATGAAGAACCTTACGTGCGCACGTCTGGTGTGTTTATCATACTACGACTACGACTCAACACGTAACACACAATGACATACAATACAATAATACTTTATTAATCCCTCATGGGGAAATTCGCTGTCTGCCCATACAATACAATACAATACAATAGTACAATACAATACAATACAATACAATACAATACAATACAATACAATACAATATGATCCCTCATGGGACAGCGGAAAAAAAATCGCCTGTGCTTCTGGTGTCAGCAATGTTGCAGTGAACTACTGAAAGGGCTAGTACTAAAGAATGTTGACAGACACTATCTACTGATATTACTGTTGAAAAGGGTAACAGCCTGAGGGACACAAGAGTTGGCATAACGTGATGTACGACTTTTGGGTACTCGAAGTCTGCCACTTCGTTCGATACGTCTGCTGTGAAATTCATATCTAAGTGGATGTGTTTTGTCATCAAGAATGTCAGACAGTTTGTTCGTAATCCGTCTGTTGTACAGTGTGTCCAAATTATCCTGTGCCCTACCAATCACCCCTCCCCCTTTCTGGATTACTTTGTTAAGGCGATCTTGATCTCTTTTACATAAGTTTCTACCCCAGCACGTCACTTCAAAAGTTAGAATGCTTACAATACTGGAGCAGTAAAACATCTGTAAAAGCTGCGTACTTACATGAAATGATCTGAGCTTTCTCAAACAGTAAAGACGGGTATGCGTTTTTTTCACAATAGCATCTGTGTTTTGTTTCCAGTTGAGCGCGTTGTCAAAAAGAACACCTAAATACTTGTAGGACTCTACACGCTCAACTTCTGTTCCCTTGATGACAACAGGGCCGGGATGATGTTTGTTATTCCTGAAATCTATGACCATCTCTTTTGTTTTGCCAACATGTAATTCAAGATAATTTCTATCGCACCACTCTACAACGTCGTCGATCTCCTGTCGATAGTGTTTGTCGTCCTCATCTGTAATTTGACCTGTCAGTGCCGTGTCGTCGGCGTATTTGTCCATGACACAGTCGTCATGAGTAGCTTTACAGTCTGCTGTGTACAAAGAAAACAAAAAAGGCGACAGGACAGTCCCTTGTGGTGCACCGGTATTGGTAAAAAGTACATCTGAGATTAGATCCAAACTAATTCTGACATACCGTGGGCGGTTAGTGAGATAGTCCAAAACCCAAAGAATGGTAGATGCATTTATGTTCATTTGAACTAGTTTGGAGGCGAGTATGTGTGGCTTAATGGTGTTAAAAGCAGACGAAAAATCATAGAACATCAGTCGAATGGAGGCTCCTGGTTTTTCTAAATGAGAGTAGATGTTGTTTACAACATGCAAAATGTTGGCATACATCAGGGAAATACGGCCTAAGGTATACACATATGTACAGCTATGACTGACAAAAGAGATAGGTAGAGAGCAGCAAAATATTGACTCTAAAAATAAACAGATAAACAACTTGAAAACATGATGGTCTACGGTAAACAAAATGCATGCTCCAAAACAGATCAGCTGTTTAACACACTGCACTCGGTCCATGCTCAAAATCCCGTATTTTGGGGCGGACCTCATACAATCTCTGGAGATGTATCGAACATGGCAGTTCAAGGGTGGTGCCAGAACAGCTTTGCGACTGAACATGAGACTTCAAGGTTGAAGCCAGGATAGCTTGGCGCCTACAGGCGCCAAGCTATGCTGGCACCACCCTTGAACTATCATGGCTGATCTACCTTCTACTACAGCGCATCAAGGCTAAATGGTTACCTGGTAAGCATAAAAAAAACAATTCCCACCACTCCCTCTGGTGTGTGAACGAAAAATCTTTTTCACCTCTCTGTCTAGTGTATGGGGAAAATATGTTTATTTCAAATAGATGTTTACACACACATGTATGCAAAACACTTCGAAATCACCGTAAAGTACAATGCGCAGTGAACAAAAAATTTGTTGAGATTTTCCAACACTTGAAACACTGAAAAATAAAAATGATTATAATTCTGATTGATTGATTGATTGTACATTGCTTAACGTCCCGACAGCAACAAGGCTTTCTCAGGACGTGCCTGCACTGCTTGTGAAAAAAAACTAAACAGAACATTGAATGTATGTCGCCAGCCGGTCAAATACATTAAATAAACCTAACACATGGGCCTAAATAAAGCTAAGACCATTTAGCAACACACATCCAATATCAAGAGCTACAGGCAGTGCAGACAGTAGGGAGAGTTTTAAAAAGGCAAATACAGGTGAATGGACAAAGGGTAGACAGAAACACATGCCCCAGAATAGAGAGATAAACCCACCCTGTGGGGCTGACCAGGGTGACCCTGGGAACTAAAAAATACCTAACCCCACCCAAGTCCCCCAGGGCAGACCCGGGTGGGGCGATTATAATTCTGACCGCAGGAGGGAAACTGAATTTCTTGCCACAGCTCTCATTTAAAATAAGGGAATACTTTTAAAGTGGCCTTACAATTACAATTACAGTAGTGCTAGATATGAATTCCTTTGCAAAATAACACTACATACACAAATACAAAATTTGGAGGCTCACGATTTATATAGAAATATAAAAAAAAAATGTACACGTACGTTCCATGAAGAAGTTTCCTTGTTTCATTTATATTTCACCGATTAGCGTACTGGATTAAACACCGGATACAAGTTTTGAATCAGCAGATAATCAGTTTTTTTATAATATACACTCACAACACTTCTAGGTCAATGGTACTCCATTAACTATGTACAGAAAATTACAGGATGTTTTGTGAATCTTCCTGCTTTTCTTTTAAGCTCCTGGTCTGAATAACGTATCCCATTATGATCACAGTCTGTAATTCTGTGTGTCTGGTTAAAACAACTGAGAAAAAATTCTTGCTCTGAAATTAACATTTTAACCCATTTGGCCTCATGTCCCTGCAGCAGGATATGGATTGATCATGCTAATTCAAGGGTAGTGCCAGATGCGCTTGGTGCCTTCGGTCGCCAAGCTCATCTAGCACTACCCTTGAATTAGCATGACCAATCCATCTCTTACAACTAGTACATAGTCGTTAGGCAACACCTCCAAAATTTCAGAAATGGGACCTTGGGCTTAAATTGGTTAACTGCCGGAACGAAATGACTTCCGTTCTGTGCGAACCACTGACTGGTGGTTTGCATGAGGGAGTTAAGTCCTGTGCAGGCCGCCACTAAGCAAGGTGCCCCGAAGTCAGTTGCAGAAGTGAATCAGTTGCAAGTCCTTCGCTAGTCATTAGGCAAGGTGCCCTGTGGTCAGCTACCCAAGCGCGCTGTGTCCTGCGCAAGCTGCTAAACAAGATCCAGTCAGTTGCATGAGTGAGTGTCGTCTTGTGCAAGCCACTACTAAGCAACGTGTTCGGTGGTCAGTTGCGTGAGCGAGATTAGTCCTGAGCAAGCCACTACGATTAAGCAGGGTGCTCCACTATAGTGGAGCATCCAGCTTAGTGGCATGTGAAGGATTTAACAACTTTTATGCAACTGGCCCTTCACTTTCTTTCACTTGAAAGCATTCGCAAAAAGCAAACGTTTGGTGAAAAATCTAAAATAATCACTCTCGCTCGCATGCGTTTTACCTTAACTCATTCTACCCCAGGCACACCACAGCAAGATATTGATCGACCATGATAGTTCAAGGGTGATGCCAGAATAGCTTGGCGCCTATGGGCGCCAAGCTATTCTGGCATCACCCTTGAACTATCATGGTCGATCTGTGTCCTGCACTGCAATGCAGTCTTCAGAGGACAACGGCAAAATTTGGGGATTTCGGTCATGGGGTAGAATGAGTTAAACAATTTCTGCTTAACCTATTTAGCCCAAAATTCCTACAGCAGGAGACAGATGGACCATGATAATTCAAGGGTAGTGCCAGATGAGCTTGGCGCCTGAAGGCGCCAAGCACATCTGGCACTACCCTTGATTTATCATGGTCCATTCATCTCCTGCAACAGGTACACGGCCCTAAACCAGCACCTCCAAAATTTAGGAAATGAGGTCTTAATCTGCGTGTTTATGCACCCCCCCCCCACCCCCCCACCCCACCTGTATCTGTGGCCGCAGGCAAAACACTGTGAGGTTAAATCAAAAGGATGTTTAATTTTCCAAATGAAACAAAGAAGGTGGGTGGGGGTTTGGGGGCAACAACAACAACAACAACAATCATTTGCAAATCGGTGTCAAGATGTGCTGATCGTCATCGCTGAAACAAGTCACACAGATCAGCTCCGGGATGCTCCCCTGTCGAAGCCCCCGACCACGAAAAGTGCGTCTGAAACCACTGCACTGACCGACAATCGCATAAAAAAAAAAAACAAAAAACGTTGCATGACGTGAATGGAACCGAAAGTAGGCGTAAAAATGACAGAATTGTGACAGGAGACATAGACACTCGCGAGCCACTGCAGCCGCGGGAGACATACAGTCTCTTGTTAGTTCTGTGTTCTTTAAGCTTAGTTTTTGGCAATGAAGACCAAAAAGGTAAAATGGCCAAGCGTGTAAAATGCAAAGACGTACCCAAACGGAGAAAGAAACACGCTTAGAAAAGACGGTTACAACACAATTTATTAATATTTCGGGTAAATACCCTTTGTCAAAATAGACAAACAGAGTGATCAGTCGCTGCTTATCTTCATTCGCAGAAGGAATGTGGCAACTGAAGGAGGTGACGTATAAATAAAATAAAAGAAAGAACAAAAGTGCGTAAAAAAGGAAAAGAAAAATGACGTCAACGAAAAACTCATAAGAGAGAAACTGAACACGAGAGACAAGCGTGTGTACGTATACGTCATCTTCTTCAGTTGCCATATTTCCTTCTGCGAATGAAGATAGGTAGCGACTGATCTCTCTGTTTGTTTGTCTATTTTGACAAAGGGTATTTACCCGACATATCAATAAATTGTGGTGTAACCGTCCTTTCTAAGCGTGTTTCTTTCTCCGCTGGGTACTTCTTTAGTTTTTGGGCGACTGCGGGGGGCTCACGAGGGTTAATGTCTCTTGCAGCTGGGCAGCATTCGCCTTGCCCCGGCAGTGAAGGGGTTAACCCATTCAGCCCCAAGGCCATCTCAGCTAATCTGACACTACCCTTGAATGATCACGGTCCATCCATCTCCTGTAACTGGTACATAGTTGTCGGGTGACAGCTCCAAAGACTGGGACCCTGGTGTTGAGAGGGTTAAGCAAGCACTTAATCCATTCAGGCCCGACGCACTACATCTTAGATGGATCGACCATGATAATTCAAGGGTAGTGCCAGATTAGCTTGGCGCCGACAGGCGCCAAGCTAATCTGGCACTACCCTTGAATTATCACGGTCGATCCATCTCCTGCAACTGGTGCATAGTCATTAGATGACGCCTCCAAATGCGACCGTCGGACTGAATGAGTTATAATAATAATTTTGATGATAATAATAATAATAATAACTAGTAATGGATATTTATAATTGTATAGCCTTTTAACGTATTCAAGATTTAAGCGTTTTACAATCTTTAAAAAGAAAACAACCAAAAAACAAAGAGCAATTTCTATGCCAACAATCAGATAGAATGTACTAGCCAGGTGTATGGCTTGATCCCTAAAGCAGATGTCAGGTCACAATAGGTCCTCAGGCTGACATCAGCTTTAGACGCACTGTGCACCACAGTGCGCGGGACACCTAAGGTGATGTCGACCAGAGGACACTTTTGTAACTAGACGTTTGTCATCACAAGCTTGTATGAATGAAGCACAATGTTCATGGGGATGCGAATAACATGGCTCCAAACTATCACGAGACACAGAGGCTGAGCGTGTACAAGCCGTTTCTTAAATACAAACTATTTTTTAAAAAGTAATCATTTCAGCAAATGACAAAACATCCGCAGAACGCCAAACACTTAACTGATTCCGATCTAAGTTAACTTCCGCTCACAGTGGTTATCTCCCTTCATGTGCCACCGTTGATCAGCAGCAGCGAACTGAGCGTGACAATATATTGGGTACAAATGCACTGTGTACATTTATGAGTGAAACCACCGAACTCCACCCCATCAACATGGAACACACACAATGACTAGTCGGAAAAGCACTCCACAGAAGTTGCACAAATATAAAACGGCTGGCACAACGGTTAAAATGTGTTCCAAATTATTAAAAAAAATTCAGCGTCCACTTCCTTAAATTCATCCTTTTCCAAGCTTCATCCATTTTGTACGTTCACAAAATTGTTGCAGCACTCGTGTTCTGACTGTCTCGTAGAATTTCACATCTCCACTGATGTCAAGGCGTACGAACACATGGAGTAGGCAAAAATATTAAGTGTGCTAGTCTGTGATTTTGGACCTCACAGCTGATGGCCATAAGGTCCAAAATCACAGACCAGCACAGACAGGCACATGGAGTCACAAGTAGGTCACACAATTGTTGCCCCTTCTGCCTGTCGCCACAGGCGCTGTAAACTGTACCAATGGCTGAACACACAAAGCGGTCCACACTTTAACTCATTCTACCCCAGACACACCACACCAAGATCATGGTCGACCATGATAGTTCAAGGGTGATGCCAGAATAGCTTGGTGCCTATGGGCGCCAAGCTATTCTGGCATCACCCTTGAACTATCATGGTCGATCTGTGTCCTGCACTGCAATGCAGTCTTCAGAGGTCAACGGCAAAATTTGGGGATTTCGGTGTTGGGGTAGAATGAGTTTAATGATGCACATGCAACGCTGCAGTTCATGGTGCAAGGCAAAGTCAAGCAATGATTGGAAGTGGGATTTTCTTTTTCAAAAAGTGTCTCTGAGATTGCGCAGCATTGTGCAACGCTTGAGAGTTCGTGCACGTAAAAGTCAAGATGCGCCTTTGCAAACTGCATTTTAAAGTGCTCTTTACAGCATTCACATCGCTCAAGAAATCTGGAGCTTGTGACAACACACAATTTCTTCCTCCACATAATCCCAGAAAACCACATTTATTATTTTCACTCAAGCTTCTGCCAATGAAGATAAGTAGCGGCTAATCTCTCTGTTTGTTTGTCTATTTTGACAAAGGGTATTTACCCGAAATATTAATAAATTGTGTTGTACCCGTCTTTTCTAAGCGTGTTTCTTTCTCCGTTGGGTACTTCTTTAAAGAAGAAATCGCCAAAGGCTGCCCTTTCAAAAGAATCCTGATACAAAACTGTGAATTGTTCATGCATAAAAAAGGCTGGTGTCACAGTAATAAGGCACCACCTTTGAAATTGTCACGTAGATACAAAAATGCCCATTAGTTCGAAAGTAATGCCAACGTTACTTGGCGTCTGAAGGTGCCAAGCTAATCTGGCACTACACTTGAACTATCACTTTCACGCAAAATTGCACGTTCATCCACTTCACAAAGTGTTTGGATAGCAACCACCACTAGTATTACTGTTACGTCCCAAACATCTTCACGCTGAATAGGGAAGGGTGTTGTTATCCTTTAAAGCATGTTACCATTGTTTGACGAAGTCCGCTGGCTGATCACTTCAGCAGCACATTTAGCAGTTTGCCAACGATTAGCACATTACAACATTTCCGACAAACGGCATTTTCTCTGTCGCAACAGGCCACAATTCTGTCCACAGTAAAGACTGGTTCTGACAGTGACGAAACACAATTCGGCTTTAGTCAGGCGTGCAAAGTCAAGCACTGGATACTGGGCCACAAGGATTTTTTTGCTGTACGGATAGGCCCCCACAAAACACAGTCGAGTCTAGTCAGACTTCTATTTTCTACCTCAACAACTGGTAGTTTTCAATTCAAATCTCTGCTGCTAGTTTCCTGTACAGTTTACGTTAACCCTTTGCGTGTCGGTAGCGGTTGTAGTCACGATGATTCCTGCCGGAATCATCGTGACTACAACCGCTACCGACACGCAAAGGGTAAAACAAATTACTGAGAATTCAGTTCAAAGTGGCCAAGATGGGATCTACGCAATGGGAAAGGCACATACTCGCACCGACCCACCCATCAGAAACCTTCTGAATTGACTTGTTCTGATACTGAGAATTACCCGTTAACGCGAGCATAATAGTTTTATTTTTTAAAATAAGTCCGCCTCGCATCTGCAAGGGGCGTGCCTCGTGCCACACTGATTACCCGACGTTTTCCCATAAACATGTATGTATCTGATCAGGCTCTTGAAATGTTATGTTTATTAGTTTAGTATTGTGTCAGTGTGCATTTGGAACTATAAATGATTGTGTTTTTGTACGGTGTCTGTACTCTAGTTAGTTAATTTCAACTAGTTAGATTATCTAGATGTAAAGCGCTCTGAGCCTTTCTTTGTGGGGATATTGTGCTATAGAAGGGTAATATATTATTATTATTATTATTATTATTATTATTATTATTATTATTATTATTATTACTTCCCTTGATCCAATTAAGAGGAGAACAGACGTCCGCAGCGATGTGTGCAACGCGAGTCAAAGCCTGCGACAATAGACCGTCTTTTCTGGGTCAGGTTTGCCTGTCAAACTGACAATGTGTAGAAATTTCAGACTGATGATAAGGGAATATGCAGACACATGCCAGTCAAATTTCTCTCAGTACCACGCACCTGAATGCCTGAGCAACAAACACCATGCTATTCAGAGTTGAATGAGTTGGTGGCACATTACTGAACTATTCACTACGATGATCGCTGTCTGTCTTCATGAAAGGAAGGTCGATTTGTTATTTCGCAGGTTTCAAATATAACTCATCAAGCTCTTACCCGCAACGACACGACGCAGATAAGCCTTGACAGTTCAAAAGTGGTGTCAGAATAGCTTGTCGCCTAGCGGCGCCAAGCTAATATAACACTACCCTTGAACTATCATAGTCCATCTGTCTCCCTAACTCTGATGTTAACCTCCAAAGAACACCTTACAAAAACTGCCAATTTCATCCTCAAGACGTAACATGTTAAAACAGGCATCAGTTTCTGATTTTTCCTCTTGTCCAGTTTTGTTTCATAATCATACACTTGACTGTGCGTTGATGCTATGTAGTGCTGTCTGTCTGGAAAACTTGGTCTCATAAACACTCAGCCACAACTGCATGCCCAGTAGCAACTCCTATGAAAATGCCTCACTTACACTAAAACTTACGTCTCCCTACAGCATTACAGCCTCTTCAATTTTGCTGTTTCGGCAATTGCCATTGACTGACACGGGCTGATGGTCGGCTAAGCGTCGCTGTCGTTTGAATAAAATGATGGACAGGACGATGACAACACAAAGGAAAAGGACAATGACAACAACACAACTGTGATAATCATGATGTCGTTTTCATGATGCTCGCCACTTTTGGCGACTTCTTCATCCGGACTAAATGGTAATGTCTCGGGTCCTGCAGAAGAGGAAGAAACAATAAGCAACCTTCCCAATCAGATGCAATTTAGCGGGGCACCTGAATGATGCAGCCACCTGTCCGAGGACAGGTGGTTGTATCATTCAGGTGGCCCCATAAACAACAATCTCCCATCAAAAGCCCCCTTTCCAATATCCTGAAGAAAAAGTAAATTGTTTACGTGGGTAAAGCATATGTCATTAATGTTTCCCCAACACTAACATATAAGGCAGAAAATTAAGGACATCACAAATGACCTTTTCTAATATGTACTGCTCCGATTTTTAAAACAATGCTTCTGTTTGCCGATTTTGTTGTGTCAGACACTGCAACAATGCAGTCAAATGTGTAACGGAGACCCCACAACCCGTATCGGCGCATGTGAACTCAGCCAGACTTGTACTGTCCGTCATCGTGACAGACAGCATGACAAAAATCCATCCCAGGCATTCTACAGTGGCATTGCATACTACAAACATGTTTGTACATATCAAATAAAGTCACTCAAGGTCATCATGCATTTTTATATTTTGGTCCCATTACATGAAATGCCCTCCCAGCTGACGTGCGTCACTCATCGTCTCTCTCCATTTTAAAATCCAAGCTTAATTTAAAACACACCATTTCTGTTGCATATACTTAAATGACCTTTTTGTCTGTGTGTGTGTGTGTGTGTGTGTGTGTGTGTGTGTGTGTGTGTGTGTGTGTGTGTGTGTGATATTTTTTAAATGTGTATTTTAGCTGTAATCTTAGTTTTCTGCTCCTTGTAAATCAATGTATGTTTGTTGTGTATGTTTGTTTTTGTATGTTGCTTTGTGTTTCATTATTGTGATTGTAAAGCGCCTAGAACACCATGGTGATTTGACGCTATACAAATTACCTTTATTATTATTTATTTATCTGTTCTGATCATACAGCTGTATGTGCACATCAACCAGAGCGCAAGTGGGTGAGGTGAGATGTATGTGTACATCAACCAGTGTGAGGTGAGCTGTATGTGTACATCAACCAGAGCGCAAGTGGGTGAGGTGAGATGTATGTGTACATCAACCAGTGTGAGGTGAGCTGTATGTGTACATCAACCAGAGCGCAAGTGGGTGAGGTGAGATGTATGTGTACATCAACCAGTGTGAGGTGAGCTGTATGTGTACATCAACCAGAGCGCAAGTGGGTGAGGTGAGATGTATGTGTACATCAACCAGAGCGCAAGTGGGTGAGGCGAGCTGTGTGTGTACATCAACCAGAGCACAAAGGGGTGCAATAATAATATGCAATTATCTCTACATAAAAAGTACTCTGCGCTAAACATTTTTGTTTTTCACAAAGATGGTATGAAATATACTTATTATGTTCCACCTTGTTCAAGAAAAACAGCTTCATTGAAATACAAGTTATGACGAAATTCTTGGAAAACAAAATACTCAAAAGACATCAAATGCGAGTGCTTAAACCCCATCTCTGTTAAACATATAATCTGTGAATGTCCTATTACAACGAATCTGTTGACACAAAATAACATAACAGTTGAAAAATTAGCAGAAAATATGTTTGACATCATACATAGAAATATTGCAATTCCAATAGTTAATATCATAATTCACAGTCCGGTGGGTAAACTATTATAATAATTAATTTGTGTGTGGGTTTGGATGTTAATTATTGCTATTCTTTGATATTAACAAGTTTTGTGTTTGGTTGTTGATTTTTGTGTGTGTGTGTGTGTGTGTCTAATATCACCAATGTGTGAAAAGACGTTAAATAAAATCCTGAACTCCTGAAACAAAGATGTCGTAGGGTGATGCTCAAAATCATTATGTAACCTTCCACAAAGCACAACAGTCTAAAGAGCATGTATTCAAGTGTGCATCTGACCAAACTATTTGGACTGATGCTGCATGGGCACAAAAGCGGCCTCTGTGTTCCTAAAAATCATTCAACACCTTTTTTTTCTCTTAACATTTGTCCGTGCTGGTGACGGACGACCTTCTATTTTGCTGTGGCAAAGAACCAACGTGCTTTTCTCCCCCTGAGTCATCTCAGGAGTGGCTCTTCCCACGCCACGCTCAACATTACTGCCTGAGGAGTAGCGTGAGTGCGTGCAGCGAGGCGAGTGCCGGCAGGCTTCGGGCCCCCACATTCCAGCCGAGTGACGTGATGAAGGACACCTCCGCGACAAGGTGACTGTGTTTCTTACAACACTTGACAGCGTGTGCATGTGTGTAATGTGCTTTGGAAACAAATTTGGACTGCCTTCGCGATGATGCTGTGGTTTTACTGTTATTGCTTAAAAATGAGTAGGTGTGAAGTTATGTACTGGTTAAGTTGAAATTAATTAAGGTGGTGACTGTTTATGCCGGAGCGACTGTCTAATAGTGGAAGTGCAATTTTGGAAGGGACTAGGGCTTCCAGCTATCGCTGATTTCGCCCGGGGGGGGGGGGGGGGGGGGGGGGGCAGGGGGCCTGTCTTGCTGTCTGTCGCTCCGTCGCGCAGTGGCTGATGGCGTTGCCAGGGCCGGGTGGTTGGTGGTGGTGGAGGCGGGTGGTGTGGCCGGGGGACCGTTGCTTAGTGCCAGGCTGGGGGGTTGTGGTAGGCCAGCCACTCTAAAAGGTCTTGTAGGAGTGGTGGCGGTGGTGGGGGTGGCCGGTAGAACCGTGGCTGGTTGCGGTAGGGTCTAGGGAGGTTGGGTGATGGTGGTGGCGGCCAGTCGATCCTGGGCCGGGGGGTCGGGCGCTGGAATGGGCGGGGTGGGTGGCGGTGTTGCGGTGGCAGGCGAAGGTGCGGTGGCGGCGTGGGGAGTAGTGGTGGGCGCTGGTGTCGGAAGCGCTTGGGTGGCCTGTGACGTTTTCGGGGGGCTGCGGCTGGTTTGTTGGCTGGTTGGTGCTGGTTGGAGTTGGTCGCTTGTGGTGCTGGGTCTGTACCGGTGCTCTTCGTTTCTGGTGCTGGGTCTGTACCGGTGCTCTTCGTTTCTGTGGTTGGGGTGGGGGTTGCGTCGGTGCCTACTTCTTGCTTGGGCGGGGCGGTGTTCCCGCATACTCTGTTCTTGGTGGTGGTGGTCGTCGTTCCTGTATTCTTTGTCGCTGTCGCTGGGGCGGCCTGTTGTCCCTGTTGACTTCAGGTCTGGTGCTACTTGGCACTCGTTGTCCTTGTAGGTGGTGGTGGTGGTGGCTTGGCTGGCCGTATTTGTGGTCTTTGGCGGGTGAAGGTCTTTGAGAGCCCCGGCGTGCACCATCCACCGGGCGGCGATCAGCGCTCGGTGATAGTCGTCCCCTTCGACTGCTCTGATGATCGGAACCGCGTCCTGCAGTAGCAGGACTAGATCATCAAAGTCCGTACCCCTGAGCCGGGTCCCCTCCTCCTCAGGCAGTGCCGGCCGTTCCCGAGTGATTGATTCGAGAAGGTTGACCGGCGGCGGGGAGGGTGGGAAGTCCGGCTCAGTTGCCGGCTCCGACGATTCCTCTGGTTCCTCGTCTTGGAGTGGCAGTGTCTGGGGGTGGCTGGGGCTGTTTCTTCTTCTTCTTCTTCTTCTTCGTGTTGTTGGTATTGGTTTTGTCGCGGGCTGGGTAGGGCCGCTCGTCCTTGGAAGAGCAGTCTTATATGCTCTGGTGACGGGAAAGCTCCCCCCTCGAAATAAGTCGTCGAATGGGGCCGGCGGGTACGCCGGCTGTGTTGGCGGCGTCGTTGGCTGTGGGGGCGAGTATTCCCACGCTGGTTGCGCCTGCGGCCGTATCGTTGGAGACAGAGGGGGCCGGTAGCTCCTTGTCTGCCGTTTGGCCGCTGGCTGTGGTCGTGGCGCTTGGGGGTGGTTGGAGGTATACTCCTCCACCTGCTGCCTATTTGTTTGCCTTCTGTTCTTTTTGGAGGCCATCTGTTTACTTGTCTTGAGGCAGGGCTTGCTTGTCCCGGATGACTGGTCTCTTGCCTGGGGCTTGACTTGTCTTTGTTCTTTCTCTCCTTTGAGCGAGGCGCGGGTGGCCGTCCACCTCGTTGAGTGCTGTGGTTTGTTGGCTCGGTAATAGCGCAGCGCGGAGATCCGTACGCTACGCTGTCCGTGGCTCGAATGGATCTCTATGCCTGATCGATGACTGTCTAATAATAGCCGGCGCTGTTCTTATAGCGACGGGCCCTCAGGTAGCAACTGTGAAAGTATAGTTCGTCTTTTTTGTTTTGTTTATGCGTATTTCTCATTTGTGTAGCTGGTCTCAGTCAAGCAGAAAGTTTAAAACATTATAAATTGCATGTTTAAGAGATACTGTTATTGGGCTGTCCTTGGTTTGCTTTGTGTTAGGGAGGTTCAGGTCGGGTAGGGGGCCGTTGGCGCCGGCCATGAGACGCCTTGGCGACTGGCTTCACCCGTCCGGAGCCATTGTCAATCTGTTGTTTGTAAACTGTTTGGGTGATTGCGAGTTGCACCTGATGTGGCGAAACAAATCTTCCTGTTCTTGGCAACATGTATTTGGAAAAATAAAGTTTATTGATTGATTGATTGATTTTTTCTGTCCTTATCAAATTCTGTCCGTCAATTACAGAAAATTTTGCTGTTAACTCTTATCATTCTGATACACCCATTGCGTGAAATAAATTTGACTGATAGTTCAAGGGTGGTGCCAGAATAGCTTGGCGCCTCAGGCGCCAAGCTATTCTGGCACCACTCTTGAACTAAAACAGTTGATCTTATCGCCTAATCTGTAATGTAGCCTTCATAGGACCAAAAAGCAAATTTTACAAAATCAGCCTCAGGACGTAACGGGTTAACAGAAAACCCGCTTGGTTGAGTAAAGAGTATGAGTGTTGTATGAAACCAACATACCCCCTTCGTGGTCCATCACATGGGCAGTGAACACTTGGTACTGCTCCATGATATTGGTACTGTCCAATGTGAAACCGTCGCGATGCAGATCAAAGCGAATCCGGTTTCCTGAGGCACACCACTGCTTTGGTGACTCTTTCTGACACGAATGAACCTGTAATGAGGAAAGAAAGGGTATCAGGGTTCACAGTGGGAGGGCACAACAAATGCGTGTGTGCAGGGGTGGGCAAATCCCATTTCCCGTTTCCCGGGGCAAGATGAAATATCGCCGGGAAAGTTAAATTCCAAAGGAAGCTTGCCCGCGGGAAAGATTTAAAAAAAATAAAGATTTTTTCTCTAAATTGTTGTTGTTTGTTTGTTTTTTCAAAAAATACTTACCGATGGCATTACTATTAGGAAGGTACGCTTAGCTTACCGATTTCAGCCCAAGAATCTGTTGCACATCCTACGCAACCAGGGATGCAACTCCAGGTGGTCGTTACCACAGACCCCGAAAAAGTCTCCCTTTCCTCCTCACGTGAGCTGTGCGAACAGGCCAGCCTTACGCTGAGCGCACCGGTGGCAAGCGGGAGGGTCCCTTGAGTAATGCCATCGGTAAGTATTTTTCGAAAAAATTCATTTTAGAGAAAAATTCATTTGTTTCCGCAAAACCATTACCTATGGCATTACTATTGGGAAGAATAACGAAAAGGAGGAGCGTGCCACTTATGAAGCCCCGCCGCGGCATCCGGGCCGGGTCGTAGGCGACAACCTCCCGACGATTTCAGGTAGGCGTTACCTAGGGCACCTCAGGCACCAGGAGGGAGGGTCGCGCCGTCGTGAAGTGTCCACCGGGACCAGGAAGTCTCTGCAGCCGAGGTGTGACCGAAGGCACAGGACCCAGTGGGCGAGGCCGGCCGAAATTAAGCGTCGAACTTGAAAGCGGCCGGCGCCCGTTGTCGGTACCCCGTAGGGTGGGCAAAGAGGCAGGCGCTGGGGGAAGGGGGGGGGGGGGTCGCAGTGCAGACAAGGTCCCCTCCAGCCGGCGACCCAGGCATGACAGGCGGGGACTAAGCTGGGGGAGTGGCAGTGGGCCCGCCCGCGCCCGGGTCGCCGGGCGCCACTGGGCCAGGGGGAGGCGAAGTCCAGTGAGGCGGGCGCGCGCCGGGGGAAGGATCGGCGGCCGGGCGGGGTGGTGGTCCGGTCAGGGGGCCGGGCGTAGGCCCGCCGGATTGAAGGAAGGCCGGGAGCAGGTGATATTAGACCCGGGGGGGGGGGGGGGGGGAGGGCGGGGCGGCCACAAGTCCCTGGTCACGTTCCTCACCGTCTGCCAGGTGGGACCAAACAAGAGCAGGCCTCCTAGAGTAGCCTGGCGGAGTTGGGCCCAGACCAACTCGGGCACGCCCGGGCAGGCGCTGAGAACGGCGTCACGGCGCATCAGGTCACAGTTCGCCGCGGCCGCCAATAAATTGGTAGAAGTGTGGTAAGTGGCGCGATACGCCGTCGACGCCAAGGAATGGAGGTCGAGGCATCCGGGCAGTCCCAGGCGCGCTTTAAGTAATGGATCATCGCTTGCGTCGCCAACTCGAGGAAACCCGAACAGGCGAGGGAATTACGAACAAGGGTAGCGGTCCTGTCCAGCGTCGAGCAGGGTCCACAGCCGGGAGAGACGGATTGGGAGTAACCGACGTACCAACGCTACCTGAAGCTGATGTCAACCTCGGCCGGCAAGGAACCCCACTGGAGGTGATCGTTGAAGGTCTCAGTCAAGTCCCGGAAACCAGGAGGTTGAGCGAGAGACTTGATCCGCCTGGCCTGTCGGAGAGCGTCCACCAAGACCGAGGTTCTCCGCTTGAGAGGCGACCCGGGGGCGGGCAGGCCCACACTCCCCCAGCCTAGCCCCCGCCGGTCATGCCTGGGTCGCCGGCTGGTGGGAAGCTTGTCTGCACGGCGACCTTCATCCCCCCCCCCCCGCCCACCGCCTGCCTCTTTACCCACCCTACGGGGTACCGACAACGGGCGCCGGCCGCGTTCAACACTTAATCCCGGCCGGCCTCGCCCACTGGGCACTGTGCCTTCGAGGGACACAAGTCCGGGGGAAGGACGGCAGCAATCAGGCGCGCAGCTTCATCCAAGGCCCGGGCGCTGTGTGGACGGGGCGACGCGCTGCGAGACAGAGAGCGGGAGCCGTCACCAAAGGCCGGGGATACTGACCGGGGAAAGTGGGATCCATATGGGAAACTTGGGGCCGGAGACTGTCGCTGACGAGTACAGGGCCGACGCAGAGTCCTCGGGGTGAAGGCTCATGACATCCTCGACATCCCCGGGAGATCGCCGCGCGCGAGGGGGCAGAGAGCGATAGCGGGAAGGGGGATAGCAGACGAGGGCGCAGCCAGCGAACCTGGGACCGGGGGCTACGTCGACCTGTAGTAGAAGGAGTACTCACCACCGTTTCCGTCAACGGGGGCTGGCCGTGGAGAGGCCAGCCCCCGCCGTAACCCAAGCACGGGCCAGCCCCCAACCAGTCCCACCCAATGAACGGAATTGTATGTCTCCTTCCCGCCGGTTTATATGCGACTTTCGCCGAGTGCATTTTTTATGATTTTTTTTGTAACCGCAAAAACTCGTGGGATAATGCTCCCGGCCGCTGTACCAAAGCACGCCAGCCGCCTGAAGCAGTACCTAAGGCCTTAATATCTCGCCATATCCAAACGGGGAAAGAGTACACCAAGGCACAAAAACAACAAGGCTGAGTCCAGTGAAGAGGGCTGAAAACTTCCCCACGAACAGAGAAACATGGTAGTGTACATTATATTTCTGCTTGCAATTTGCGGGCAAGATGATATTTGTTTGCTGGAAAGATGAAATGACATGTTGCTTGCCCGGGGGAAAGATGATAATTAAAAAAAATTGGCCACCCTTGGTGTGACCTTGCCAAACGCAGAATGTCAAAAAGCTTTGGGGAAGGTGGGGGGGGGGGGGAGGGGGCAGGGGAGGGGGCGGGGGGGGGGAGGAGTGGGGGCGGCGGTGTTTCCAACTTGATTTCGTTTGAGCGGCTGAAAAACGACAGTGCAACCACACATTCAGTGTATACTATGTTTAACCTGTTTAGTGCCGAGAAAATCTGAACACAACCCAACTGCAAGAGACATAGATCCTCATGAGCCCTCGCAGTTGCAGGGGCTCATGAGGATTTATGTCTCTTGCATTTGGATCGTGTTCACTATCTCTGGGCGGTGAAGCGGACACCAATTGAAACTAGTAAAACACATTGACAAACACACTGACAAACAAGTATTTCAATCACACACACACACACACACACACACACACACACACACACACACACACACACACACACACACACACACACACACACACACACACACACACACACACACACACACACGCGAGTGAGAGACAGGGGAGAGAGAATAAGAAAACGAACCCTTACATTTCTTAACACCGGCTGGTCTCGGACGGTCTCGTACACTTTCAACGTGTAGTTCATTTTGCAGTCTGGATTGTTCTTTGAATTGGACGCAAACACCACACACAGAGACCAGTTTGCGTGCAGACCCACGTACTCAAAGGTTAAAGAGCACAGCGGGTAAATGTTTTTGACCTCTCGGTCAGGGTCAAGGTTGGAGACTGTCACGCGACTGGAGTCTAGCTGGTAAGTGCTGCCGCAGTAAGGGATGGAATCCATGTATGCTGTTAACAGAGAGTGAAGATTATCACCTTGTGCATACAGCCATACAATACAATACAATACAATACAATACAATACAATACAATAATACTTTATTAATCCCTCAAAGGGAAATTTACTGTCTGCCCATTACCACACATGGCGTCATTCACTCATTGAATTAATTAAATAACCTATAACTCGCAGTTAAAGAGATAAACTGTAACAGACGTACTGTTAGCTTTGTAATATAGTCCATAAGCTAGCAAGGTCTACCGTGCACCCCCCCCCCCCCCCACCCCAGTACTCAATAAGATGGGTTTCAAAGTGTTCCTTAGTATGTCCTGAGATGTTTAAGCCATGTTCCCCGAGAATCCTTAGGAACACACCAGAGATATAGCCGATGGCGCAAGGGTACCCCCATTCACGCTCTTGGCAGGTGCTAAAATGAGGTTGAGAAACATTTTCCTCTATATAAATCAGAATTCATCCCAGAAGCCCAAATCAGGCAATATTATGTCAAGGCACACCTTCTGCAGCCTCTGCAAAAACAGAATGAAAACATATTGAATCTCTGCCTCACAGTGAAGGTATTTGTGCACCCAGTAAACGACCATTTCCTCGAAATCGCAAAAAAAAAAAAGACAAAAATAATGTGTCAGATGCCTTCAGACATTTTCTATAGCACTGACAGTCCAATTTCAGGTTTACATCATTGCAACAGGATGTCACAATTATAATAAACTTGATTAGGTGATGCTGTGATTATTGTGAGTGCCACAGTGGTTGATTTTGTATCCCTACCCCCAAGTAGTAAAAATACACAAAATGAATTAGAAAAAATTGCTTAAGTTATTCCATTTTATTTTGATCTATCTTTACCTATTAAGTTTCAATAATGTGAGCATAAAGTGCAAGAAAATAAGGAAAGTTGGCATCCTTTACAGTATGTTCATGGTGAATGATAGTTTTTCCCTTTTACAATTGACGAATTGGGAAATGTACGTTGTTTCTAATGCCCTCAGAAATTTTGTATACAACTGATAGGTCGTTTTTAGGTTTTATTGTTTAGGATAGAGTACCACAGTTACTCCCAACCTGATTTTATGATGCTGTGATGTATTTAGGGGCCACAGTGGCTGAATCTGCTGCCCTACCCCCATTTTACCTGTACGCAAAGTTCGAAAAATGATCATAACAATTGCTCCTCTGATTAAATATTTTTGTTGCCAGTTTTCTTAACAAAATATGCATATTGAGTATAAACATTTGTGATCACTTCATTAATTTCAATGTGATCCATCAATTTAATTGTAATTCTTTTTATTTAAGGCATGATTAACAGGGGCTGCCTCTGAAGCTTCTCCCGTCTGCACATTCAGCACTCTTGTCAAGCTCGGGGAGATGTTGTGTCTGATGCTGTTTTTTGTCTACATTAATGACATCAGTACAACAGTACCAAGGTTCGTCTCGAACATCCTCCATGCGGATGACTTTGCAGTGTGGAGCGCAGCAGAACATAAAGAAATAGCATCCTCCAGAATCCAGGATGCTGCCAATAGAGTCAGCAGCTGGACTTAAAGAGGCCACTCAAACTGAGCTAGACCATCTCTTTCAATCAGACGGAAGAGGTCACCTGTTCCAGTACCAAAGACAGACAGGCCAACTTTATTGGCAACAAATAAATTACTGGATTCACGTGGAGGCCTCACATTGAAGCCATGGAAGCTAGAGCTGCAAAAAAAAAAGTCTCTGATAAAGAAACTGGTGGGGACCACATTGGCACAAATTACAGCATCCTGGCACAAGCAAACACCTGCTCGGTCAGACCAGTTGTGCCGTACCAAGATACATCGACAACATGAAACGCTGCCTGCAAAACCCAAAAAGCCAGGCTTGACAAGATGCAGAACATGGGTCATTCTCATGATGCAGTGACATTCTTAGAGCCATCTGGAGCACCCCAATTTAGGAAATATAGGACATTGGAGCCACTGGAATGCAGAACAGCACACACGATGAAGAGACTTACTAAACACCGACAGCATGGGAGACTACAGGAGCAGACCAAGAACCGTCAGAAATGCCCAAATCTGAACCGCCAACTGAAGGTCCTGCAAAGGGCTAACACGGACGTCCTGGAATCAAGCCCAAAGATGTGTGAACAGCTCCCTTCAGATACCTGGAAATCTCGAAAGGGCCTTCAAGACAACATAAACAATGTTCCAGGACTCTTTGCCAAAGGTCGCGGCACTGCACAAAGCCATCTTGCTGGAAGTTGTGCACAAGCGCTACCCTCACAGCAGCTGGGATACCACACAAGATGCCATGCGCAATGAGGAAGTGGCGTGTACATCTGTTGTGCAGACCGCACTACTACCTCCCTCTCCTTACCTGCTGGCGGCAGCAGCTCCAATTATCGTACAGATCTGCAGGTGCTCAACACAACAGCAGAGCACTAGTTAGGGAAAGGCAGCAGCTTGATCCACTGATCTCACCAGGAAGCTTCAAGATAGACTGGATGCCCTGTCCAAAAATAGTGCTGCAGTGGATTCCAGTGCATTCTGGACTAGCTGGGAATGGAGACACTACAACAAAAAAGTGATTGGCAACAGCAGAATGGCGGCTGCAGCCCGTGGGCAGATGACATCAATAAGCTGAACAGGGAGAGCCAGGCCACCATCTTTAATCTACGTACTGATTACTCTGGACTGGGTCCATACAGAAAAGCAGGAACGTTTCACAAACCCAAACTGAAGCCTGAAGGTTTACACACTTTAATCAGATCACTCTGTATCAGCAAGTATTTGAACTTCCGTGCCTAATGCATGAAGAGATACCAAAATAAAAGAACGCTTAGCGAATGGCGGACTTCGGTAGAAGCGTAAACAACCAATCAGAATGTTTGGCAGAAAGGCCATGCAGTCACTTTATGATCAGACCTAAATGTAGATCACTTGCAACAAGCGTCAGCATGATCGTTCGCAATGGAATAGTCACAAATTGGGGCAGAAAAAAAGAAGTAGACAAAAGTTTGCCAGCACGTTGTCATTTTTTACAAACTTTCACAGACTTTAAGGAAAAGGACTGAAATTGACAGAATTTCCAGGGCCCTGAAAAAGCCTTGTCATTTTTTAACAACTTTCACAAACGTTCACAGACCGTAAGGACCCTGCTGGACTCACCTCGTGAGGCTGGGTCGTGTGGAAACAGCCCTATGCGAATTTGGCGTAGAAAATCAGTCTCCTTAGCACATTCTCCAAACATGTCCATACAGAGAAGCGGTCTGCTGGCAGTTCTGACCAGAAGACACGCCCCTGTACACCAAACTCTTAAAACATGCTGCCTAGCTCTTGACAGCTCACTTATTGGCAGCCAGAACAATGTAAGATTTAAAGATGGCCATCAAAATATTGAAAGTTGCAGAAGGTGGAAGTGGAGATCTCGTGGTCGACATGTGGAAACTAGTATTTTTTATAACATTGTTTTGGCTATTAGGAACCATGAAACTTTATTACGCATATTCATATTGACACATTTCTAGATGAAAATAAATGAAAGGAAAAGGGGAGACCTTACTAGACCCGCCTTACGCTAGGTAAAATATCACCTAAAAGACCAGCCAGTTAAAAATAGTTACAATTAAATTGATGGGTTACATTGAAATTAATGAAATAATCACAACTTTTTATGCTCAATATGCATACTTTAAAAAAAAAAACTGGCAACAAAAAATATTTAAACAGAGGAGTATGACGTAAGCAATTTTTATGATTATTTTGCGTTATTTTGAGTACTGGTAAAATGGGGGTAGGGCAGCAGATTCAGCCACTGTGGCCCCTAAATGCATCATAGCATCACAAAATCAGGTTGGCAGTAACTATGGTACTCTATCCTAACGAATAAATCCTAACAAAAACCTATCGGTTGTATACAAAATTTCTGAGGGCACCGGAAACAACGTTAGTTTCCCAATTCGGCAATTTTAAATGGGAAAAAGCTATCATTCACCACGAATGTACCGTAAAGGATGCCAACTTTCCTTATTTTCTTGCACTTTATGCTCACATTATTGAAACTTAATAGGTAAAGAGAGGTCAAAATGAAATGGAATAACTTTAGTAATTTTTTCTAATTAATTTTGAGTATTTTTACAACGTGGGAGTAGGGATACAAAATCAATCACTGTGGCAATCACAGTGATCACAGCATCACCTAGTCAAGTTTATAATAATTGTGACATCCTGTTTTAATGACGTAGGCCTGACAATGGACTGCCAGCGCTGTAGAAAATGTCTGAAGGCATCTGACACATTATTTTTGTCTTTTTTTGCGATTTCACGGAAATGGTCGTTTGCTGGGTGCACAAATACCTTCACTGTGAGCCAGAGATTCAATATATTTTCATTCTTTTCTTTTGCAGAGGCTGCAGAAGGTGTGCTTTGACATAATATTGCCTGATTTGGGCTTTTGGAATAAATTCTGATTTATTTAGAGGAAAATGTTTCTCAACCTCATTTTAGCACCTGCCAAGAGCGTGAATGGGGGTACCCTTGCGCCATCGGCTATATCTCTGGTGTGTTCCTAAGGATTTTCGGGAAACATGGCTTACACATCTCACGACATACTAAGGAACACTTTGAAACCCATCTTATTGAGTACTGGGGGCGTGGGGGGTGCACGGTAGACCTTCTTAACTTGTGGACTAATACATTTGGCACCAATACAATAATACTTTATTAATCACTCGTAGGGAAATTCACATGTCTGCCCATACAACACATGGCTTCATCATTCACTTATTGCATTAATTAAATAACCTGTATAGGCCGTCAGATAGGAAGTGAACACGTTTCCTCCTCCCCCCCCCCCCTCCGCCCCCCCCTCCCCCCGCCCCTTCGGAAGATTGGAGACCACATTTTTTTCGGGAGCCTATCACATATGAAGACGAACCGTAGGTGTATGCCAAAAATAAATACCGTATTGAATATTGGAGGGCATGTACTATGGTCATATTTTCCTTCTTTGGGCCCTATATTTTGCTTTTGGGGGTAGGGTTGGTGTTAACGATACAGTTCCCGTAACAAAGCACACAAAACTAAATGACTGGTAACTTTGGAAACAGAATACATTTACATACCATTTACAATGATTCAATATCTAAAAAGCAATATGGTGACGTCATCACGGTGCCATCATTTTTACTTTAATTATCCGCGAAATAGCCTTTTTTTCCAGAAGAGTAGGTGTCCAATCTTTGACATACTATGATAAAAACATATATACCAATGTTATAATATATCAGTGGAAACGTAAACAATTCAATGTTTTTCACTAGTGACCTTGAAAGGTGTTATTTAAAGGCCAAGGTCCCTTAAAGTTGTACTTTATGAAAAAAAAACCCAACCCAACATATGTTTGAAACTGTGATAAAAAAAAATCTTACTAAAAGTGATAGCATGTAAGGAATTGCTATGAATAGTTGAAAAACAATTAGGCGTGATCTTCACGAAGGTCAAGGTCGCAGTTTTCGAAGAGTTCGTAAGAATATTCAGTATACAATAGGGGCCAAACATGTGTTCTGATTTTAGGAGTATTTGCTCACAACACTTATAGGATCTCTTACTACTGAATCATAATTTGTTCTGTTGAGATTATCAAGAACATAATAGATACCCTTTATAATTAAGGTGAAGGTCACAATATGTACAACGGTGCACTCAATCTGATAAGTTAACTGTTCCATGATCCTGAAATTCTCTCTCTCACATACACACTCACACACACATGCACCCAAAGATAAAGAATCTAATATAGGTAGTAGAAAAGAAAAGGATCTTATTTATTGTTTCTGTATGGTCCATGCTGATAAGTACGGAACTTCTGCAGAGCCTGTAGCCCTGGCAATATGCAAGTCAACAGATCAGTTGCTTAAATCAGCTATAAGACTGTAGTCATGTAGTCTCACCACTCCCCCCCCCCTCCCCTCGCCCCCCCCCCCTCCTCACGCCACATCAACCCCTTCGCAAGAAACACTTGAACTGTACATAACATTGAAACATTAAGCTATCAGGATTGTTCGCACTACCATAAAGTCAGAGCATGGGCAGATGACACAAAACAATGTTCAAGCATGTTATGAGTGTTAGTTTGAAACATGGCGCCTGCAAGCGGATTGAGGTTTCCTGGTCCTGTGAGTAGTAACACTGAGAGTAAAGACGTTTCTCAGACCACAGGAAAGCAGTCCAAAATTAATTTGCTGTTGTTGTGGTTGAATATTCTTTAAGACGCTATAACAAAGTCCCTTTATAGGAAGTTTTGGACACCCCCCCCCCCCAACCCCTCCTTTTTGTTTGATATATTTTGGCGACTGGTGAAAGTTTTGGGCCATTGGAAGCAAGGTATAGCATCGGGAGGCCTTTTGGGCCAGGTTGAAGGTCCCAAACAAAAGGTTGGACGCCCCTCCCCCTCCCCCTTTGTTGTGTGATATTTCGGCGACTGGTGAAAGTGTTTGGAAAGTGTTTGGCCATTGGATGCAAGGTGTAGAGTCGGGAGGCCTTTTGTGCCAGGTTGAAGATCCCAAACAAAAGGTTGGAATCCCCTCCCCCCCCCCTTCTTTGTTCTTAGATATTTCGCTGACTGGTGAAAGTTTTGGGCCATCGGAAGCAAGGTGTAGCGTCGTGAGGCCTTTTGTGCCACGTTGAAGGTCCTAACACATAGCTGGACCCTGTGGTAACTGTTCCGCCCCTGGTGTGTGTGTGTGTGTGTGCGCGTGTGTGCGCGTGTGTGTGTGTGTGTGTGTGTGTGTGTGTGTGTGTGTGTGTGCGTGCGTGCGTGCGTGCGTGCGTGTGCGTGTGCGTGTGCGTGTGTGTTTTTCAAACGCCCAAATAGCGCACACAGGTGATTTGTTGGGAAAATGTTAACAATCTACGATACCGTACACACTGAATATCAAACGCGCCATAGTTTAACTCATTCTACCCCAGACACACCACAGCAAGATAAGGATCGACCAAGATAGTTCAAGGGTGATGCTGGCATCACACTTGAACTATCATGGTCGATCTGTGTTGTGCACTGTAGTGCAGTCTTCAGAGGACAACGGCAACATTTGGGAATTTCGGTGTTGGGGTAGAATGAGTTAATGTGACTTAGATCGTCACGAACGTTGTCTCATGCATATGGCTATCTGTGTATACTGGACGGTCAGCTCGGCCGTTGGCCCATCACTTGCGATATTTGAAAAAAGGGCTAAATGCCTTTAAGCACAGTAATATTCTTTCATTTTATTCAGATTGGGGCAGCACAACTGTAGACATACATAATTGTAGTCTCAGTCTTACACTGATTAGAAACATACTGTAAGCTCTGTGTGTCTGTGTATTTATTGCCCCCCCCCCCCCCCCACACACACACACACATTCTCACCCACCTGCCTCCGTTTTTTAAATGTATTCCCAGCATAGACGTAGTACTCAACACTCTTAGTACAAACTGACTAATTTCCACCACACTTCAAAGACTGAACAATTACAAAAAACTTTAGTAAAAAATCATATTCTGGAAATGTAATGGAAATCAATCCACTTTAAGGTGAAGGTACTATTATATGACGTCACCAGATTTTACAAACTGTGTAAATATGAAGTGCACATATATATTACTGGAAGTATTTTAGCACATAAAAAGTCTTTTGTGTGCGTGTAATTCCATTAATCATGGAAGAAGTGCATCAGAACACCGCACCTAAAAAATGGTGCCATATTCACAGGGTCCAAATCTGGAATGCTGTGACGTTATCATGTATAATAAGAAGAATATAATAAACTTTATAATTTTCTAAATGCCTGAAAAAGGACGAACACACTGATACCAAATAATAAATATTTTCTTGTAGTTATCATAGCTTTACTGTCCATCTTGTACCCCTACTCCTCAAAATTATGACCCCTTTGGGGTGGGTTCGGCCAAACTCTATAGTATCTTCGATACGGTGTTCATTTTTGGCAAACACCTAGGAACCTAAATAATTTTGGATAGACTTTCAGAAAAACATAGTCTCAGATCCCCCGCAAGGGGGGGCTGGGGGGGGGGGGGGTGGGTGTCTAAGAGGGCCAAAGGTCTAATAACTCTCAATTAAAGAGATGAACTGTAATAGACGTACTGTTACTTGTAACACTCTTGGCATCAGAAACACTTATGGTGTCAGCAATGTTTCCGAGTGAACTACTGATTTGGCTAGTACTAAAGAATGTTGACAGACACTATCTACTGATATTACTGTTGAAAAGGGTTACAGCCTGAGGGACAAAAGAGTTGGCATAATGTGATGTACTACTTTTGGGTACTCGAAGTCTGCCACTTCGTTCGATACGTCTGCTGTCAAATTCATATCTAAGTAGATGTGTTTTGACACCAAGAATGTCAGCCAGTTTGTTCATAATCCGTCTGTTGTACAGTGTGTCCAAAGTATCTTGTGCTCTACCATTCACCCCGCCTGCTTTCCTGATTACTTTGTTAAGACGATCTTGATCTCTTTTACATAAATTTCTACCCCAGTACGTCAGTCAAAAAGTTAGAACGCTAACAATACTGGAGCAGTAAAACATATGTAAAAGCTGAGTGATTACATTAAATGATTTGAATTTTCTCAAATAGTACAGACGGGTATGTGCTTTTTAACAATACTCTCTATTTGTTTTTCCAGTTGAGCGCGTTGTCAAAAAGAACACCTAAATACTTGTAGGACTCTACACGGTCAACTTTTGTTCCCTTGATGACAACAGGCTCGGGATGATGTTTGTTTTTCCTGAAATCTATGACTATCTCTTTTGTTTTGCCAACATGTAATTAAAGATATTTCTATCGCACCACTCTACAAAGTCGTCGATCTCTTGTCGATAGTGTCTGTCGTCCTCATCTGTAATCTGTCCTGTCAGTGCCGTGTCGTCAGCGTTGTCACGACACGGGTTTTTTTCGTCTATTTTTGTAGTGGAGTAAGTTTAGAGGAGTGACAGGACTTAGTCAGTCACCGGGTAGCGTTAGCATAGGTGTGTAGTATTTGGCCTGTACACGAGTATTTGCTGCCGTGTGCGAGTTTGGAGGTCAGCGTAAAGCACGTGGCCGCCCAGCCTGGACGCGATCGGGTGGTTGCTGTTTCACGTGTTTTTATATCACATGATGTAGTGAGCGTTTTTTCGCCAACTTAACGGTTATCCAAATTTGTTAGACAGTCGCATTTCCACCAGCGAACACGTCGGTCGCTTTTGCCAACAGTCTCCGAGGGTGATTTTCCAGGCGTGGTTCGCCATTTGCTGGAGGCCACAAGCAGCTGTGTCAGTCGGTTGTATCGGCCCTGCGATACGGTTTTGGGTCGTCCCCAGAGCCGGTGTCCGAGGAAGGAGAGAAGAACGAGAAAGAGCTGCGACGACTTAACCCCTGGCGTGTCTTGTCCTTGTTTGTCTTCGTCCTAGCCGGGGCTTCTTCACGGATGGCAGTGAGTACACGTAACGATTCCTTAGTGGCCATTTGCTCGGGGGGGGGGGGGGGGGGGGTGGGTGTTTGTGTTTGCTTGTTCTGTTATTATTATTATTTTAGTAGTGTATACTATGGGGGTAGAATGTAGAAGTAAGCGCCAGTTAGCGTACGAGATGGTATGTAGCGGCGGATTAGTTATTGGGGTTTAACGCCGAGCAGGCGACTAAGGTCGCCTCACTATTTAGCGTAGGAGTGTAAATATCGGAAGTGAGTCATGTGGTGACGTGTAAATATGTGTTCTGTTGATGTTGAATTTATTGTTGCGGTAGAGAGGTAAAGGGAATATAAAAGACGGCAGTTAAAGTTGCGGGAAGGGTGATGTGATTATTTTATTTCTGTTGTTATTTATTTATGTGTATTTTTGTACCTGTGTTTTAGTGCATCCAATTCCAAGTCTGGTTCCTATCCTAGTCCAAAGGTGGTACTGAGAGTGGGGCTGACTGTGTCACTCCGCCTGTGGGGCTACGACGCCGAACCTGGCTGCTGTTAGGAGTGTCGCGGCACGCCGCGTGTTAGTCAGGTCGGGTCGTCCCACTTATTCCTAACCTGTTTAAGGAAAGTTTTGTATATCTATAATATTGTAAACAACGTCATAGGTTGTGAGATTTATTTCATCTCCTCGTGACAATACTGTGAGAGGAGCTTTGTCACAGTAATATTTTGAGTTATTATATTTGAAAGCAGCCTGTGTTACAGAAGACCTTATCGCGGAAGCAAGAGCGTCGAGTTGAGCTGCGCTTAACGGTTGTGCTTCCGGCGAGAAGGTCCCGTGACGTGAAATATATTGTTTATTCAACTTTCAGTTGAGTTAGTTTAAGGATATTTGCTCCATTTGTATATGTGATATCGTTTATTCAGAAACGTGTTAGCTAAAGAGCCTTGTGCTACGAATGTCTTTTGCGAAAGCGTTAATTTAATTCGAACTTGTCGTTGTGATCCCGCTGGGGAGATTTAGTAGCTTGCAAGATATATTCATTTTTCTCGATCTTCGTTTGTGTGTTAGTAAGCATATTTGGTTCAGATTCAGTAGCTTACGAATTACATTCATTTTCTCGATCTCCATTTGGGTTCTAGTGAGCACATTTGGTTGATCGTATATTTGATATCGTGCTATTTGCCATACTATATTACTTAAGGAGCCACGTGCTGTAAGGGACTCTTCGCGGAAACAAAGGCGTTGGTCTAACTGGCGTTAGCGCCTTACGCTTGTGCTTCCGTCGGGGTCCAGTGGCTGTTGATTAAGATTTTCAGCTTGTTTTCGGTTGTATTTTTGTTATTTGTTTATCATATATTAGTTTTCTTAACGCTTTGTATTTTAGGGACATTAAGTTTATTATATATTCGTTGTTATTATTTCGTATTGTGCATAACGGATATTTGGGGTGGGGAGTTTGGACCTGTGTGAGTGTGAATGTGATGTGTGAATGCGTGGTTAGGATTGCGTGAGAATTGTTGGTTTATTGTTAGGGTTACATGTAATAAATATCGCCGTCATTGTTCCTCTGGTGTTTGTGCTAGGTTTGTGTTAGTGTGGGTTGGGTGTGTCTCGAGTGGTAGCACTCATAGTTCGCGCCCCGGAAGCGGGGTCGTGACAAGCGTATTTGTCCATGACACATTTGCCACGACTGGCTCTACATTCTGCTGTGTACAAAGAAAACAAAACAGGTGACAGGACAGTGTTAGTAAAAAGTACATCTGAGATTAGATCCGAACTAATTCTGACATACTGTGGGCAGTTAGTGAGATAATCCAAAACCCAAAGAATGGTAGATGCATTTATGTTTACGTGAACTAGTCTGGAAGCGAGTATGTCACAACTGTGGCTTAAATCATTCATCACAAATACAGCTTGCTATTCTAGAAGTGGAATAATACAAGAGATCTTCCACAAACAGGGGATGACACACTGGGTAAGTGACATGTTAAAAATATAGCAAAGAATTCTGTACAGTTGTTTAGCGCATAATATTAACACATTTGATCTAACACCATCTGACCCAGACGCTTTGTTTGGGTTGGTATTTTTAAGTACTCTTAAGTCCCTCCTCCTTAGTCACTACAATCACTTCACTTTGCATGTGCTTAGGTCCATTAACTAGCATTACCTTGATCTGATCCCTCTCATGCTCAAAATCATAACAATCAAATCTTGCATTGAAATTATCTAAGTTGTTTGCATAGTCCGTAGTTTTGCTCAATACCGGAACAGCTTTTTGCTTCTTGTTCCCACCCATCAGATTTATACCCTCCCACACCTGTTTTATGTACCCGTTTCAAACTGTTTTTCTACCTTTTTTTTGATATTCTTCCTTCCCATTTATAAGCCCCCTTTTCAGTTTTTTTTTGTACTTTCCGTAACTGTTCTTTGTTCTTCTTTCTGTATAAGACCTCCTTGATGTGCTTCGTGACCCAAAGTTTGTTGTTGGAATAGATTTTAACAGCTTTTTTCAGCACAACACTGTCTACGCAAAAATGTATGTAGCTGCAAACTGTGTCAGCCAGTTCGGTAACGTCGCTTGTAGTGTCCGTAAAAACATTCCACTCGGTGCAGTCACAGCAACCTTTCAGGGCACCTTTAGCTGCAATGGACCACTTTTGTACGCGTGGTGTATACCGTGGCACGAGTTTAACAAAGTTATGATCAGATCGTCCTAGAGACGGCATCGGAACAGCGACGTACGAATCTCTGACATTACACAAAACAAGAGTTTGGTCCCTTTGTGTTGTACACGTCACTTGTTGGTGGAACCCTTGCAGAACATTGTGATTGACGTCACCCGTGACACACTTGAGCGCATTGGGCGCGCGAGTGTCAAAATCATGCAGATGGTTAACGATGATCTCGGCGGCATCTTTCTCGTTAGGTGATGGTGGTACGTAGACATTCGTTACTAAAATGTGTGAAAATTCCTGGGGAAGATAATACGGGTGTGCGTTTACTGTCATGACTTCAACGTCTGGCAACAGAATGTGTACGTCAGCGACACGGTGTTCGGTTTACACCACTTCTTGTTTATGTACACACAAAGTCCACCACTCTTCTTTTTCCCTGAATCTTTATGTCTGTCACATCTGAATGTATAAAATCCATCAATTGCAACACTATCATCTGTTATGTTGCTAGGTCTCAGTATAGTATGTTGTACATTCGCATAGAGCTCATCGAGTTTGTTTTGTAATGACTGTACGTAACCAATGATGGCAGAAGGCAGAAACGGTCTGAAAGCTCGTCTTTTGTTCCTTGCTCTCACCCCGCCCTTACTGCTCCGTTTCCTGATCTTCATCTAGGATGGCAGGTCTAGAGAAGGCTGCACAACCATCGGGGATAAACGAATGTCGAGCAGCCATCTTGAAACGGATCGGAGTTGCCAAAGGACGAAAAGAAACTTCCGTCAATCCCATGCTGGAGACCAAACTAGGCACCAGCAGGCACACCACTGCATTCCTTGCCCGAGAATTAATTTGACAGTTCTGTCACTCACTCACGTTTGACGTGTAGATTAGGAAAAACACTAAAACATTGACAAAAGGCAGACGTGTCACCGCTACCGCAGCACCATTTTGTCATACGCACTGAACCCCCCCTAACGCGTGCAGCCATACGTACTGAAACCCCTAGTGTCCAGCCATACGTACTGAAACCCCTAGTGTCCAGCCATACGTACTGACACCCCCTAGCATGTGCAGCCATACGTACTGCAACTTCCTAGCGCGTGCAGCCATACGTATTGAGACCCCTCCCCCCCCCCCCCTAATGCGCGCAGCCATATGCACGGAAACCCCCTAGTGCGTGCAGCCATACGCACTGAAACCTCCTAGTGCGTGCAGCCATACGCACGGAAACCACCTAGTGCGTGCAGCCATACGCACTGAAACCCCCTAGTGCGTGCAGCCATACGCACGGAAACCCCCTAGTACGTGCAGCCATACATACTGAAACTCCATAGAGTGTGCAGACATACATACTGAAACTCATTAGCAACCGTCGTGAAAACCCAAATAACTAACCATTAGTGCATGAAGCCATACATACTAAAAAAAAAACACCTAGTGCATGCAGCCACATGTACTGAAACCCAATTGTGATGTAGACACGTACTGAAACCCCGTGAGAGCATGCAGTCACATGTACGCAAACCCAATTGTGATGTAGACACGCACTGAAACCCAGCGAAAGCATGCAGTCACATGTACGGAAACCCAATTGTGATGTAGACACGCACTGAAACCCCGTGAGAGCATGCAGTCACATGTACGGAAACCCCCTTGTGCTTACATCCACTGGCAGTGAATCCTTTGTGTATGCATTCACAGGTACTGGACCACAATTATATCTACCCTATTCAGATTTTCTGACAAGTACAGCATGCCAGGCTGCGTACCGAACAAAACAGACTCCAGGGGCTCATGCTTTCAAAACACTTTTGGAAAACTCGGGCATTTATGTGCACTCCTCCAGTGCTACTGACATTGCTGATTTCATCTCCTTTTAACCCTTTGCGTGTCGGTGGTGGTTATAGTCACGATAATTCAAACAGGAATCACTGCGACTAAAACCGCTACTGACACACAAAGGGTTAAAGTTGCATTTATTGCTAAACTAGCAGAAATAAACAAAGTGCAAATGATATTTAGCCCACTCTGTCTCATCAGAGCAATTTTGGAGCACTCCTGGAGGCCTAAAAATCATGGGCTAAAAAATTGGATAGGCCAATTTTAGTCCCCATAACTAGAGAATGAAACACCATTTTGGTTCTGTCTAGACTGTCTCAAAAAGACATGTTGCCCATGCATTAACCCTTATAGCTCCACGGGTGCATTCAAGAATTTTGGAAGTGTTACTTAACGCCTATGTACCAGCTACAGGAGTTGGATTGACCATGATAATTCAAGGGTAGTGCCAGATTTCCTCGGAGCCGAAGGCGCCAAGGAAATTGGCACTAGCCTTGAATTATCATGGTCAATCCATCTCCTGCTGCAGGGTCCCGGGGCTAAATGGGTGAACCCAGAGTGTTTGTTTGGAACAACAATTGTGCATGTGCAGCTGCAACTCTGAACTGACCCTAAAATTCAGGCTCATATTCATGGTTGGAACCCCTTGCTATCACTGCAGATTTCCTGTACAGCTTAGGCTAAACATGAATTTCGACTCCTAACCATCGAAAAAACTGAAACAGACTATGTATTCGAAAATTACACGGGGACCGGTGTTTTTGTAGTAGTGTGTTAACTCTGAATTCATAGACAAAACATAACTCTCTTGCTGGCTACAGATGTTGACTTCATCCGCTGCAAGATTACTTCCCTTAGAACACCATCCGCAGCAAAATCCACCCAGCAATGGTTCATTTGCAGTGCATGTGCATGGATAATTTTAGCGCTGAATGTGAATTTACAAGCTGTTACTTGGCGTGTACACCAAATGAACTATTAGTGAAATTACTTAATGTCAGATTTAACAATACGGAAAAGAAATTTGGTAGTCAAAGAGTTAAAGTACCAAAGCGCCCACGCAAACGCTAAAACTGTGGTCCTGGCCTAGTCGCATATTTTCAAGCTTAAATTCCGCTAAAACATCAAGCAAGGCACTCAACCAGCGAGCTTAAGCCTTGTAGCCTCGAATCCCTACAACAGATAATTCAAGGGTAGTGCCAGATTAGCTTGGCGCCTTCAGGCACCAAGCTAATCTGGCATTACCCTTGCATTATCAGGGTCAAGCCATCTCCTGCAACTGGTTCATAGTCGTTAGCAGGGTTCTGGACAACCGCTAATTACCGGTGTTTTACCGTTTGTGAACAGAGAATACCGAAGTTGTTTTTAAAGCTGCCGGTCACAGGGACTGGTTTTATTTGGGCTGGACTAGTTAGAATTCTGCCAGTGAACGCATATGTCCCTTGTCTACTGGAAAGCATTTTTGGGGCACTGTTTTTGATCTGAACTGGAAAAAAAAAAACAAGAGGGATGGAAGATGGGGGGACTGGTTTTGAAAAATCCTAGCGCGAACCCTGGTTAGGCAACACTTCCAAAATTTGAGAAATGGGACCTTGGGGCTAAAAGGGTTAAACAGTTAAAACCTGCGCCAGGAACGAAGCAACGTGCTCTGCTATAGTGGAGCATCTTGCTTAGTGGCTTAGTGGCCTGCACAGGAGTTCAGCTCGCTCATGCAAGTGGCCCCTGGCATGAACGGTGCAAACCCTTTGTAATGCAAACAGTACCGCTAGCTGCAAGGCACAAGGGGGTTAACCAAACACATACCTTTTCTATGCGGACCTCGCATATCGTAGACCAGCAAGTCAATGTTGATATGTTTAACGTCAGGTTTGGGGCCGATTTTCTTGGTTCCAATCGTCAGGTACCGTCCGCTTGTGCACCACTCGACCGACTTCAGCCCATGGTCGCAGTCCGCCGTCTGTTGAAGAAAAATTGTGACAAAGGAACTCGCTATTCTTCATGAAGACATGCTACAGAGGCTAAGATAGTGTTCCAGTTTTGCCGAAATCTGCAAAATCGTGGAAAGGTAGCATGCCTGAATGACTTGTCATCATATTTCTCCCTTGTGCATGAAGCCACCAGTTCTGTATACAGTACCTGCAGCTACATGCGCAGCGGGGAAAAATAGTACGCTGGAGTATTTTCAACACCAATTAAATTGACCTTTTAACTCTTTCCATTGAGATACACCCACTGCTTGAAAACATTTGACTGATAGTTCAAGGGTGGTGCCAGAATAGCGTGTAATCTGTAATGTAGCTTTCATAGGACAATAAGCACGTTTATCAAAATCGGCCTCAGTATGGAATGGTTTAAAGGCCAGTGGATGCAATTTGTGTATCTCGATACTTTGTTAATTCATTGCCAAAGAACCCCAGGTGCCCATAGACCATGGATGCCAAGTGGTGTCGGCAAGAGGCGTAGATCCTCATGAGCTCCCACAACTGCAGGGGTGCATGAAAGGGTTTAACCCAGATCATACTGAAGCTAAAAGCTTCAAGTCTGTATACTGCCATATGCAAGCTACATTATAGTACTTACAGATAAGGATAAAGACCATGGCTTTAGTTCAAGGGTGGTGCCAGAATAGCTTGGCGCCTAGAGGCGCCAAGCTATTCTGGCACCACCCTTGAACTATTTTAGTCACACTTATTTCACACGCTGGTGTATTCCGAATGATAAGGGTTAAACCTAGTCTCCATCATGACAGCCTTGCCAAGGACGATAGATGATTCATTCTTTTAGTTTGTGTGTGTGTGTGAAGGTACACTCTACCTCTTTAAAAAGAAATGGAGCAAGTTCAACAACTAAAACATTTATTATTGTTGTTTTTTTTTCTGTTCACAAATACCTGTATGACACTTCTAAATTTCATGCCTGTCTATGTACTGCACTCCAATGCAACGTTTTATTTTTATTATCGAACTTACATATGACAGTAAGAAAACTTTCAATGACTGCAAGAAAAAGTCCACAGACTACCTATGTCCTCCTGTGGTGCTGGGACAATAATTGCTCTTACTTAGGTTGTGTATCCATACTACAATGCAGTAGAAGGTGAGACAAAAAAGCAAATGAGCAGCAGGTGGAAAAAAAGCTTTTTGTGTTGTCATATATATGGGTCATCCTCTGAATAGGTGATCAGAATATGTGACATAAGGAGCCAAAATTCAGCTTCCTGCAATTTCTCCAGTAATGTGGTATTATGTACTCCTACTATCCCTACAATGTATGAGGAACAAAAAAAATATAGTTCATACAGTGAGCCACAAATAATTAATGTGACCTGACATCTTTGGTGGTTGCTTCATGGACACTAAACATTGCCTTTACACAAGCGTAATTAAATAATTTACATTCAGATGCATGAAGGATGGACTTCTTAATGGTGGACAAAAAGTGGGCAGTGAACAATGTTTAGATCTTTTCCATGACAAGTACTTAAATTGCAGCTGCGCACAAAATGTATTAAAATATAAAGAATGTTCACAGTTGAAAAATTATGCAAGAAAAGTCAAATGTTACTCCCGTGTCTCCTCTATATTGTAAAGAAATAAGCCATTACGCGGTCGGTACACAGACATTCACGGGGTTGCTTTACGGACTTAAGATACATTTACTAGTCATGAGTGTGTTGTTGCATCCATGCATCAACCAAACATCGTTTCTTCGAACTCGTACACCATGAAGCGCATACAATCTTTGCACAGCATGCTCCAAATCAACCTTTGTGTCACAAAAGCACAATGCCTATGAAGAATCCAGCAAGCAATGACTATATTGCATGATTCTTGTATTTTACTGTTGAGGGGACTGCACGCGCACCGCGGTTGATACGAGAAGGTGTTCACGGACCCCACACTTTCAGTGAATGTCTTTGAGTAAACAAAGGTCTTTTCCCGCACTTTCATGCACCTTACGCTACTTCCGCCAGAAAGACGCGTATGAATAGTGGTATGAACAGCAACAAAATAGTGCACAGCTTCTGTTATAGATGAGGTACTTATCGCTTTGTTCCAACGGTTGTTACTCAAAGATCTTGACCCAACACTCAGCTGCATTTTTTAAAGGTCATTCATTAGCATTATTTCCTGAAGATATAAGCAAACTCAGTGTGCACAGAAGCGTCCATGAACACGATTTCCTGTAGTATGTGTAAAAGTAGTTCGTGCTGTGTGTAAGCACTGTACTGGAGGAAAAAAATGTGATCGGTCTGAGTTGGAGCCGACTGAAACAATCGCTGGTCAAAAAGTTTCATGCAATTAAACTAGTAAAATCGGCCGCTAGGTATAAAATGTATGAATGGTATTGTGCAACTGTGTTTATATAACCGATCAAAACCGTTTGTTAAATTTAAAGCAGTAAATTTGTCTGATCAAACAAGTTCTTGTTACACACTAAGAGCCATGTCACAAATCGGCCTCGTTCATTCTCCAGCTGTTAGGCATAAAAAGGCATCAAACTTAAGATAAACAAAATGCACAGGTATGGTTTTACTATCAGAAAAAAACAAGTCTAGCAAATAAAATGGGTAAATATGTAAACACAAATATTGATTTTGATTGCTCTGTTACTGTTAACCCCTCAGCTGACCACCTTTTCAGAGAATGACCCATATAGCTGCGCGACTTTCAGAACCGCTGTTATTTAAAATAATGTTGCAAACAGAAAGCCACACCTTTCCGAACAGAATTGCAGCTGAAACATCATTTATCAATCCTATGCGATGATAAAAATAAAATGTATCTGTGTTGCTGTCTCCCTGTTTTCGCGCAGTTCATATGGAACCACCAATTCTTTATGTCTTTGTTCTCAATTTGTGTCTGCTGTATTGAAAATACGGTAGAATTTGAGATGGGGCTGGTCCGAGCACGTTCCCCAGCATGCAAATGACAAACATAGGCGTGCACACATCAGACTCTGACAGTGAAGTAACACGATAAAAATTATATCCTACCTAGCTACGCTAACTTCACTGTTGAACATACATTTAGCAGGAAATGCCGTGTGTGTGTGTGTGTGTGTGTGTGTGTGTGTGTGTGTGTGTGTGTGTGTGTGTGTGTGTGTATGTGTGTGTGTGTGTGTGTGTGTGTGTGTGTGCGTGTGTGTGTGTGTGTGTGTGTAAACACAAATATCTCCGGTAATTGTGTACATACAGGCATGAAACCTTAGGAAATGCTTCTGAATTGACATCAAATTCGTCACTGTGTAAATGGCGTCGTGGGACTAGCGATGCTATGACGTGAAGCTTATTGTCACAATTTATTTTAATCATTATGTATTATTTTCTTTTGGATAGAAGTTCCGTTCTACGTTTTGTGTTGAGATGATGGCATGTTCTTTTTTGGTGACGTCAAAAACATTTGACTTAGGATATTTGTTTGAACGGACGTTATGCGTCATTGTGGATTTGGAGACACATCAAGTCATAAGAGATTTTGCTCGTAGCCAGAATTTAGTTTGTGAGAAGTGGAGGCGGCGGAGTGATGCCGCGTAGTAATCTATTGTAGAATAGATGGTAGAACAGCAGAATGCTCAATATAGGAGTGTATAAAATGATATAAGCTTCAGTTGCCACATTCCTTCTGCGAATGAAGATAAGTAGCGGCTGATCTCTCTGTTTGTTTGTCTATTTTGACAAAGGGTATTTACCCGAAATATTAATAAATTGTGTTGTACCCGTCTTTTCTAAGCGTGTTTCTTTCTCCGTTGAGTACTTCTTTGCATTTTCACGCTTGGCAGTCACCTTTTTGGTCTGGATTGTGTATTACAGGTGCATGCTTGAATTGGCTGAGTAGTGCGTAGGTTTGAGTACGTCTTTGTCAATTGTTTGTCGTGCGAATGGGAAAATCAAATCATTAAAATCGAACACAAAAAAATCCAACAAATCCGTGTGATATTTAAGCTTCCTCCCTGGTGTGACACTTATGGTGTCGTCATTTTGCTGCTCGTGCTATTTATCCTCTTTAGAATTCCTGTCGCTATATCAGCCCATTTAGCGTACTAATGGCGGGGAGCGCCATGTGTCCATCTTTATTTGTGTGCGCCGGCATGTGTTGATCATAGGCTGGAAATGGAAGGAGGAGGGAAATGGAAGGAGGAGGGAAATGGATCAGAAGGATTAAAGCTTAAAAATATGAACATGAACTCTGAATGTTCCTAAAAGAAAAAAGTATTTTTCTCTAAAATGTATTTTTGTTTCGAAAAATAATGACGGATGGCATTACTAATAGGAAGGTATGGTTAGCTTACCAATTTTCGCCCCAAAAATTCTTGTGTATACATCACAACCAGGGTGGCGACTCTAGGGAGCCGTTACCAGGAAACCCTGGGTTACCTCCCCTGCCTCCCTATCCGGTCACGTGCCTGGCAGTACCCGCCAGCGGCAAGCGGGGCAGGAGGGAGAGACCTCTGAGTAATGGCATCGGTAAATATTTTTTGAAAAAATACATTTTAGTAGGTACAGGCAGCCCCTATAACTACAAAAATCCCTTGCAAATATGATATCCAGAAAAGAAGGTATTTTAAAGTTCAAGCAAAAACAAACAAAAAACAACAACAAACAAACAACAAAAAAAAAAACAGCAAGTGTCTAGCTCAAATAGCTCAAATAGTTTCAGAGATATAAGGAAAAGAGTTTTGCGAAAAAATGCCACGTCCAAGGCTGTTTTTTGCAAATTGAATGGCAAGCAAACTTTGACAATCGACAATTTCTTCAGATCTATACTAAATTGGCTAAAAATCTGGGATTCTGTTTAAAGTATTGGTCAGTATAAGCTCAATTTGTTTTGGTGTGATGGTAATAGGGGTTTCTGAATGCCAGTTAGCCAAAATTGCCTCTCCAGCAAAAATAGGCTTGTGGTTAGAAACAAGAATAATTTCAAAATAACACAACTTCCACATTTCTTGTCCTATTTTAACATTTTTAATTATTCTGTGAATATCTTTCAAAATGCTTTAGTTTGACATCCTACAACATGCTGGTATGCCAGCTTTTAGTGTTTTGTTTTGTTTTTTACCCCCCCCCCCCCCCCCCCCATTTCTTAACTGTCACACAGGTTAGGTTTCCCCGTTTGTTGAGCTATTCTGCACAGGGTCTGTTAACACCCATTCCATGAAACAAAAACGTCGTTCCGTATTTTTTGCTAAGTCACAGTTAAGACCATGACTAAATGGTATTTAATGTTTTAATCCTTCAGAAATGTGCCCGCAGCTCACCACTCGCCTCTGCTTTGCGTTGCAGACGACGCATAGCCAATAACCATAACTCTACTGGAAATTGAAAACCGATCACCAGTAACCAATTCTAATTTTAAAATAATAAAATATCAGCTGTTCACTTTTTATTTTTAGCTACAAAAATACAAACTAGAATGCTCAAATTATACGTTTTAACATAATAATGATAAATATTCAGTCGGAAATTGAACAGAAAAAATGTACAAACAGCGTCACTCTCGAGGCCTACTCGACTGAGGAAGCAACATGTAGCTGCTTGCACAGTGATCAAATTGCACGCGATTACATAAAATCAAACTTCATAAACTCTTGAAAATATATTGGCATTGTATCAAAATGGATTTGGAAGACATTTACATTGATAATGATGTGAACGTATCTAGTTCATCGCTAATTTTTGACGAAATTACCAGTGCACTGGGGGTCGCCATTTTTGTGCACAACTTCGACACATTTGACTACGGGTGACCTCAAAAGTTCAACCAATGGACGCGTACGATACATGTAATCTTGTCGGAAACGAGATTTTAGAAAATAACAATGAATGAACTTTCAAACGATACTATGCAAGCTCTGCATAATATTTCAGGAAGAGGACGAATTTTGAGTTTAAAAAGTTGCAATTTGCAATAAAAGTCGTTGTTTAAAAAAAAAAAAAGTCTTTCATATCTGGCACCATTGCAAAGCTCGCAACGAGCACTTTCAAGTGACGTATACCATTGCGTTGTTCTATTTTCAGTACACGTCCGGCGAGCGTTTGAATCGACGCGACTGCAGTGATCTTGCTTCGGGAAGAGAACAACCCGTGCGGTTTTAACGAACACTGTCATTTTCAACAACCGCTTTTTTCCACTAACGGTACAACATCCACACTCACACTTGCACTCAAACAAAAGAACGCAAAGTTTTCTGCAAATGCATACAAAGTTTATTGCACGGAAGCATACATTAAAATGAGCTAGACCTGTTCGAAGCAAAGAGGTTGGAGGGCAAAAGTCAGGTGCATGACCGTGTGCTATGTATAGGGCTGCTGGTACCTAATTTTAGAGAAAAATACATTTGTTTTTTCCCCAAAACTCTTTACCGATGGCTTTACTAATAAGAAGAATTGCGAATAGGAGGAGGGTGCCGCCCCATATGCATCACCCACGTGTTCACTTTGCCAGGAAAAAACGCACCCCATCGTGCGTTAAGCTATCGAGGCCGCCGCCCCCTCACCCCCCCCCCCCCACGCGTCCACTTCCGACAATAAGGCGGGCGAAGGTGAATCACCCCGCCAAGCAACGGCCGCCCCAACGTCTCTCCTGCGCAGTTGCGGTCAAGACGGTGCTCGCAGCCACTCCTCCGCTCTCATGTGCCCGGATGCGACTGGTCCTTGCCCGCTCCTCTCTCTCTGGGCGTGTGGACCGAGCTCCTGATGCCTGGACTCGCCTAGGGAGCACGTCCAGTCGTGGACGGACCGGCAATTTCCTTCACCGAAGGTGGGGCAGGGCTCCCGGTTGCGCTCGTCTGTGCTGGGATGTCACGTCTGCCCGGGGCCCTGGGCAGGAAAGGCGTGAGCGCCCTTGTCCGAGTGGCTTAGTTTTGCGCAGGTAAATCCCAACGCCCGGACGGGGTCCTGTTGGCGGGACTACCGGGACTGGTACTTCGCCTGGAGCTGCCGGAAGTTCAACCTCCGAGGTGCGGCCGCCGGGGCCGGTTCTTGGCCAGAAAAGTCTTATCGGTGAGGAGCTGTACCGAACCATCGGTCCTGAACTGGAGACAGAAGGGTCGCCCCATAAGGGCGTGGATCTCGCTCACCCTAAACGCCGTGGTGAAGGCGAGAGGGAAGCAGGCCTTCCTGGTGAGGTCTCCGAGCCACCCTGGGGGTGGAGGCTCGAACCGTTCCAACTGAGCCAGATTAGCCCCCAGGACAAGTCCCGGCGAGGGATCAGCGAGTGGGAACTGGTCGTTGAAGATCCAGGCGCACCATCAGATCCGAGTTTAGTTATTGGGATTTAACGCCGAGCAGGCGACTAAGGCCATCTCACAGGCCCCCGGGTCGGGTAGGCCCAGGTGTCGAGACGTGTCTGCAATCATCACCAGGTAACCTCCGATGGTGATAGGCCAGGTTTTGCTGGGAGAAGAGCCACGGAAGGAACTCGGACAGCTGGGGGGTAGTTAGGTCCGTGGTGGAGAACTGCTCGGCTGCGCACCCGGACTGGAGGACCCGCCGCTTTCCCTAGAGGACGTTACGGGTAGAGGCCCTGCGAGCCGCTGCAATCGCTTCCACCGCTACACCCGAGAAGACTCTTGCGGCGAGGGCCTGCCGGACAATCTCCACGCGTGTAGTAGCAGCCGTTCCGGGAACGGGTGAAAGAGCTGCTGTCGGGGCTGCCTGAGCATCGTACGAGGCCTGGGGAGCGTTAGCGGAGGGTCCGTGGCGAGGTTCCGAAGGTCTGTGGTCCAGCTCTTTGTCTAGCTGAACGAAGCCACGAGGAACAGAACCGCGTTGTCGCCCCTGAGCCTCTGGAGCACCTTTGGTACCAGGACGCCGGGAAGGAACGCGTACGCTAGCCGCCCATCCCCAGGAATGGAGAGCGCATCTACGGCTCAGGGTAGTGGATCCGGAATGGGGGAGACGAAGAGCGGAAGCTGCCTGTTCCACCTCGTGACGAAGATGTCGATCATGGGCGTCTCCCAGCGCGCGCAGAGTAGCTGGAAGATATCCTGGCGCTGGGCCCACTCCGTGTGAAGAAGCTGACCGCGACGCAAGAGGGAGTCCGCGAGGAAGCTGGGATGGCCCGGGGTGTACCGCGCCCGAAGCGTGATGCCCCGATCTCTGAACCACAGGCGCACCTGGTACACGAGGATGCCGAGGAAGGACGCGCACGTCCCTCCCTGGTTCTGTATGTAGGCCACCGTCGAGTTGTCGGAGAGAACCAGGATCTCCTGCTGTACGAGGCGATCTTCCCAGGCGACAAGCCCCAACCGTTCGGCTCCAGCCAATTGATGTGTCTGTCTGCGTTGTCCCGCGGCCAGCTGCTCGAGGTTGTGACGAACTCTGGCAGCAGATGTGCTCCCCAGCCGGCGAGGCTCGCGTCCGTGCAGATGAAGAGCTGGGGCGGTGGGGGAGAAGAGTGGGACACCCGACGCTAACCAGGACCTGTCCGTCCACCGCTGGCGATGAGACTTGACCAACGGTGACCCCGGGACCAGGGCCGCCAGACCGCCAGCGGACGGGCGCCAATGGAGGAGCAGAAGCAGCTAGGTCTGTTGAGAGTAGAGCATGCCGAGGGGTAGGTGGTCTATTGCTGCGCTTAGGAAAAGCAGCAGTCGGAGCCAGACTCTGGCCGGTAGAGATTTCGAGCGAGAACTTGGAGCGCCAACTCCGCTTTCTTCTGAATCCGCCCTTCGGGAAGCCGCACCCGGTTGAGGTCGATCAAGAACTCGAAGCCTAGGCGAATAGACCTGCGCGTTGGCGAGAGATCGGATTTGCTACCGTTGACAAGGAATCCGAGCTGGCGGAGCAGGGTCAGCAAGGCGTCGCTGTCCTCCTCAAAGGCTGTCGCCCTCTGGTTCCGGAGTAGCAGATCGTCCAGATAGTTGGAAGTCGGGCTCGAGACAAACTGTCGGAACCGGGAGACGACTCCGTCGATAATCCCGGTGAAACCCAAGGGCTGAGGTTGAGTCCGAAGGGCAGAACCCGAAACTGGTACACTACTCCGCGGAAGGTGAAGCGAAGATATCGACGAGACGCCGGGTGCACGGGTACGTGCACATATAACGTCCGCGAGGTCGAGGCTCACGGCGATAGTCCTGGGGTTGCACCGCCGCCCTCAGGACTCTGGCTGTCTCCATCCGGAAGTGAGGGTCCGAAATGTCCCTGTTTAGTGGCGAGAGATATATGACTGGACGCAACTTGCCGCAGCGATCCCCCGAAGGGAGTCTGGCGAAGCTGTGCCTTTACCAAAGCCGGGAGTGAGGAGCCGAGTCCAAGCAGGGCGTCCCGTCGCATCACGTTGCAGTTGGCGGCAGCCGCCATGGCGTTAACCGAGGAGTGAAATGCCGCTCTGTTCGACTCTACGAGCACTGAGTGTATGCCGCGGAGAGGAGCCGACACCAAGAGGTCCCAGGTGTCCTCGAGGCATCTTACCACCGACTGCGTCGCCATCTCGAGGAAGCCTGCACACGCCAAGGAGTTCCGGACCAGCTTCGCCGTCTTCTCCAACCGCGTGGCATCCATGGCCGCCGGCCTCGGAGGGCCCTCGTCTGCAACAGCGCCGACCTGTCTGGAGTTGGCAGGGGATAGAAGAATGCCTGGAAGAGACCAGCATACCACTGTTGGCGGAAGCTAACGTCCATCCCCGACGGCCATCTGGCGTCGGAAAAGAAACCCTGGTCACGGCAGCTGTCCTCTAGGAGGTGCGCGGAAAACGCCTCCGCGACGTCCCGAACGCCGGGGGCTGCGGGAGAGACTTAAAGCGCTTGGACCGCCGCGGCGCGTCCACCATCGGCGCGGCCTTCCTCTCGGGGGGGGGGGGGGGGAGGGGGGGGGGGGGCGAGGGAGGGCAGGAGCCCGGGGGGAGGAAGGACGCGATAAGCCGGGAGGCCTCGTTTAGGGAGCGGAGAGTTTGAGAAGTCGGAGCTGCGCAGACCGACGAAGCCGACAGAGAAGACGGCGCGATAGGGGACGCCGAGTGGATGTCCACCAGCGCTAGGGCAGACACTGAGTCCTCCGGGTGGAAGCTGAGGGCCTCATCGTCGTTCCTTGCGGACAGCGGAGGGGAGCGTAGAGGTCCGGGTGTGTGTGTGTGTGTGTGTGTGTGTGTGTGTGGGGGGGGGGGGGGTGTCTGAAACGGGGCGCGGGGAAGTTTCCACCGAGTCTGAAGACCGGCTGCTCACCGCGAGGCCCCGCCGCTGTGGGTGAGGGCGTGAATCCTCCCCCCCCCACCCCCCCCCCACCCCTACACTTTGGTACCGGTTTCAGGCCACTGTACAAATTTCAAATACAAGCGATCAAAACTCTCTGTAACTTCAGTAGCTGAACTGGCCCTTTGTATGTCTTGTACTGTGTTTGTCTTCGGCGTAAATCCGTGTCTGTCACGTGAATGTGCGTGTTGGGTTTCAGTTCGCGGCGCTTTGAGTCGATTCGCCCGAAAATTGAGAAAAAGCGCCCATATAATAACGGTATTATTATTATTATTATTATTATTATTATTATTATTATTATCAATCCCGATAGGAAAAACGACGTGTCCATCGGCTGCTCCGAGAGGTCGCCACGGGGGAATAGCGTCGCGCCGAAGACGGCCGCTGCGACGGAGTAGAGTCCTTCCTACGCTTCGAGGAGGGGGAGCGGGAGCGAGAGGTATTCCAACGATCCCGGCGTCTGAGGCTGTCACCGCGACGAGACTCCTGGACGCGCGAAAATACGGAACTAGACCGGCGATCATTACCGGAAGCCCTGGTGCTGACGGGGCCGCGCATCCCGGCTCTTCCCTGCGCGGTCCTCTCTGTCGGGGCTGCCAGTCCCATCCGGCCGGGGAGCTTCCTCACCGTGTGGAGCGGCGACCATGGCTGCTGAGTGTGCCTCTCGTTGCTCCTAGAGCTTGGAGGCGGGGTTCCGGCGGCCTTGGGTCGACGGGGAAGGACGTCTCGTCAATGACTGACCGGCTCCTTCCTGTCTGCGCAAAAGGCCGAAGTGCCTGAAGCCTGGAAACGGGGCAGCTCCTCCCGTTAGTGGCTTACAGTCTTCCCCCCCCCCCCCTCCCTCCCGAGTGGTGGTCTCGGGATCAGGCCGATGACTGACCGGGACGAGAAGTTGACCGACGCTGCGAACGAGCGCCTGTCCGACGACCTAGGGAGGCGGAGTGGGAACGGGAGACTTCCCCTCGTGCGCGGCGTCTGTGGCTGTCCCCGCGACATGACTCCTGGCGGGGCACGTGCCAGCTAGGTCGGCGACTGATCGGCTCCTTCTTGTCTGCGCAGAAGGCCGAAGAGCCGGAAGCCTGGAAACGGGGCAGCTCCTCCTGTTAGTCTCTCTTGGCTTGACTTCGCGAACGAAGATTCTATAGGGCTTGCCCACGTCGTCTGCAGGCATTTTCGTGGCTGCGGAGGCCAATCCGGGACAGGCAGGTTCGACCGCAGTAGCTGCAGGGGAAGGTCTGGTCAGGGTTCTGATCCTAAAGCCTGCGCGGTGGAGCTTTTTGGTGGAGTGCAGTGTGCGCAGTACTGGCCCCACCCTTTAAACCCTTGGTTCGTTTGCCATGGCCTAGCAAGCTGGGACGGTGGCATCGAGATCCTCGGGTCGTAGGTTCTTATATCAGACTGTCCTTGTCTTAGTCTCTGGCTCAAAAGCCTTCCCCGGAGACACGGGGGCTTTGATGTCAGGGGTTTCCTCCCTTAGCCTTTCCGCAGCCAAGCGGCCAGGCCTGCAAGGCAGCAGGGGACTCGTGTGGGCCGGGGTCGTCTATGTCCCGTGCAGATGTGAACATCTGCCCACTGCCCAGACGGTGACACTTACCAGAGGAGAAAAATCCAACGCCGGAACCCGGTATCGAACCTCGCACCTTTGGCATTGGAGGCAGACGCCTTAACCACTGCGCCACTTCCCCACTTTCTGTTAGTGGATGACAGTCTTCCCCCCTCCCGAGTGGTGGTCTCGGGATCCGGCTCACGGCGCTTGTCAGGCCGATGACTGGGGAGGCGGAGTGGGAATGGGAGATGTCCCCTCGTGCGCGGCGTCTGTGGTTGTCCCCGCAAAGTGACTCCTGGCGCGGCACGTGCGAGCTAGGTCGACGATCCTTAATCGAGCCATTCTGATCTTGGCGTGGCCACGCGTCCCGTCCATGTCTGACCCGATCCTTTCTGTCAGCTAGGCGAGCACCCTCCGGCAGCGGAGCTTTCTTCACCGCGTGGCGAGGCGACCGAGGCCGCTGGGGTGCCCCTCTCATCTCTCCAATAGCGGGGGGGGCGGGGGGGGGGGGGGGAGCTCCGGGGGCCGGAACTCGACGAGGAAGCACTTCGCGTCGGCTGTAATGACTAACAGGCCCCTCCTCTCCGCGGAGGGCTTCGGTATTGGCTGCTTTGACACGACGGGGAACCTCATCTTGTCGGCGGATGACAGTCCTTCCTTCTTCCAAAAGGTTGTCTCGGGAACCGGAAGCCTGGGTTCGGCGCACGTCTGGTCGGCGTCTGACATGTTTATCTCTCTCTGAGAGGTGCATCCAGGATGCGGCCTGGTCTCGGCGTTCGTCCGCCGGAGGCTGTCAGGCTCTAACCTCTCAGAGGGGTGGTCCCCCGCTACTGCTGCCTGGGCTCGACGCTCGTCTGGTCGGCGTCTGAGAGGCTCTCTCTCTATGCGCGTGGGGACTGAGCTCCTGATGCCTGGACTCGCCTAGGGAGCAAGTCCCGTCGCGGGCGGACCTGCTTTTCCCTGGCCGAAAGGCGGAGTAGAGCTCCTGGTGCCCGGACGACATCGGGGGGGGGGGGGGGGGGGGGCAAGGCCCGTCGGCTGCTGTAGGTTCCTTCTCCCGCTCATGGCGGAGCAGCACTGTCCGAGGCACTGGGGGGTGGGGAGGGGGGGGGGGAAGCAGAACCCTACGCGCCGACAAGCCTACGATGTCTGATGTGGCCCGTCTCCGCGGTCCTGGAGCGGCGGAGGTCGCGGTGGGGGAGGATGGCTCCTTGAGCCGGGCCGGTCTTTCCATCTGGCAGCAAGCCCACAGCTGCAACCACCGTTTCTCGATCCCTGTAGCGCAGGTACTATGTCCGCCCGGAGGAGCAACCCGAGCAGGACAGGCACACATCGTGGGAGGCACTGGGCCACTGGAATTTACCGCACCTGTTGCAGGTCATCCCGTGAGTACTGTAACAAAAAGCAGACAAAAAAGCCGCCGTGCGGGCGCGAGGCCTCCTGCAAGAGGGCACGTGCTCGCGTACAGAGTCCTCGGTCAATGCCGCCGTCAAGAAAGGTCGCCGGCAGAGACATTCACTGAAGCGTTACCTTGTCAGGACCCGAGCCAGGCAATTCCACCAGTGACCAACCACCAAGTAATCCCAAGGTAATTCACAAGGTATATCCACTGAGCACCACACACAGTTCACCACATAAAATCCAATGGTAATCCCACCATATACAGTCGAAGCAAAGCAGGCTGAACACGACCGGTCTTGGTGAGCTAAGGGAAAAGACTGACGGGTACTGCCAGGCACGTGACCGGATAGGGAGGCAGGGGAGGAAACCCAGGGTTTCCTGGTAACGACTCCCTAGAGTCGCCCCCCTGGTTGTGATGCATACACAACGGTTTTTGGGGCTGAAATTGGTAAGGTAAGCGTACCTCCCCATTAGTAATGCTGTCACGACACGGTTTTTTTTTAATTTTGGCTATTTTTGTACGGGAGTGCGTTTAGAGGGGTGACAGGGTTTAGATAGTCACCGGGTAGCGATAGCACAGGTGTCTAGTATTTGGCCTGTACACGAGTATTTGCTGCCGGGCGAGAGTTTGGTGGACGGCGTGACGCACGTGATCGCTCAGTCTAACGCTATCGGGTGGTACCCGTTTCACGTGAATTTGCATCATGTGATAGACTGAGCCCCTTTTTGCTAAACGTACGATACGCAATTGTTAATCAGTCGCATTCCAGCTGCGAACGAGAACAGTCGTCTTTTCAACGTAGTCTCTGAGGGAGGTTTGAGCGGGTTTTCCATTAGCCGCCAGCCTCAAGTAGCCGTGTCGTCCCTCTGTGACGGCTTTACGAGACGGCCCTGGTCGAGCCCGGGAGCCGGTGTCCTAGGACGTGAAGAAACTGCAAGGACTGAACCCTTGTCTGTGTTTGTCTTCGTCCCAGCTGGGGCGTCTCCACGGATAGCGGTGAGTACACACAACAATTCGTTAGTGGCCATTTGCTCGGGGGGGGGGGGGGGGGGGGGGGTGTGTCTGTGTTTGCTTGTTCTGTTATTATTATTTTGGTTAGGGTGTATTGGGGGGCAAGTGTGAGAATAGAGTGTAGAAGTAAGCGTAGCGTATTTTGGGAGTAGTTAGCGTCGGATTAGTTATTGGGATTGAACGCCGAGCGGGCGACTAAGGCCATCTCACTATTTAGCGTTGCAGTGTAAATATTGAAAGTGAGTCACATAGTGACGTGTAAATATGCATTTAGTTGAGTTTGAATTTATTGTTGTGGGGGAGAGGTGAAGGGACGTAAAAGACGGCAATTAAAGTTGCGGGAAGGGTGATGTGATTATTTTGTTTCTTTTGTTAGTTATTTATATGCGTATTTTGCACCTGTGTTGTAGTGTATCTAATGGTTCCAAATCCAACGGTCTAAACGTCCAGTCGTAACCAGCGAAGTCCGCCGCCGCGCCGTGCGGGAGGCCTTCGTTGTGAGAGTGGAGGCTGGCCGTGTCATTCCACTTGTGGGTCTACGACGCCGTACCTGTGCGCTCCCGAGGGCATCGCGGCACGCCCCGTGTTTAGCCAGGTCGGGTCGCTCCATTTAGTTATTTCTCAACGGTCTAACGTATCTTGTTTAATTGGAAACTGGTAGAGAACGTTGGGTTAATTTCACATCCTCGTAGCAACAGTGTTGCGGGGAGACATTTGTGGCAGTATCAGTGATATGTGGAAATACTGTATTGTTTAAAATAGCCTTGTGTTACGGAAGACCTTGTCGCGGAAGCAAGAGCGTAGAGCTGAGCTGAGCTCGACGGTTGTGTCTCCGTCGAGAAGGTCTAGTAGTTACTAGTTGACCTATTAAGTTTGCTAGTTCCATTATATAGTCGACTTTGACACGGTAGTCAAAATACTGTTATTTAAAAGCAGTATTGTGCTGTGAAAAACCTTATCGCGGAGGCAAGAGCGTTAAGCTGAGCTGTGCTTGACGGTTGTGCTTCCGGCGAAAAGGTCCAGTGACCGTTGGGCGGTATTAAGGTTGTTCCACATTTGCTTGTGTATCAGTAAACCTATTCTCTTAATTATATTTGATATTGTGCTATTTGAAATATTGTTACGTTAGTAGCCACGTGCTGTGAGGGGCGCTTCGCGGAAGCAAAGGAGTAGGTCTATTGGCGTTAGCGCTTGACGCTTGTGCTTCCGTCGAGGTCCGGTGGCTAATAAATTGCATTAAGTTTTTCAGTCTTGATTTTTGTTTGTATTATTAAGGATACTAGTTTTGTTATATTGTTATTTGTATTTTATTTGAGATATTTGATACTTATTTATTTATTTTTGGTATTGTGTATAGGGGTTATTCGGGGTGGTGAGTTCGGACGAATGTGTGTGTGAATGTAACGTGTGAGTGCGTGGTTAGGATTGAATGAGAATAGTTGATTATTGTTAAAGTTCTTCTTAATTGGACAATCTTTTGATCGGCAAACATAGATCGGAGAAGATCGGCGATCTTTTGGTTTGTTTCTTAATTGAGGTTGAACGAACCTAGGCGAACTTCAGCAAACCAGTTTTGCCATGGTTCTCTTTCTTAACTGAAGTGATTGATTCGGCGTACTTACTGTCTGCGAAGGTGTTCAAAATGGCTGCCGCTATGCCGCTTTGCGATTTGGACGATTTTTGTTTTTGTACTCCTTGCAGCAGAGATCCCACAAACAGCGTTCCGCCTCCCACGAATCAATAAAAATAGGTCTTGTTCTTCGCACGAGTGAAATATCGCCGTCTGCCATAGTTGTTTGAATCGGTGACTATCTTCTTATCTCCAACGCAGAAGAGGGTAAAAGTTTTGACCAATCAGAGAAAAGGTTCGCCTTGGTTTGCTCAACACGTTGAGCGAACCTTTTCCGACAGCGAACTATGGTTTGCCGAGGTTCGTGAACTACTTCGAACTAGGTTCGCCGTATCTTTAGATCGTCCAATTAAGAACCAACCTGGTTCGTTCGAGATCGTGAACTCTAGTTCGTCAGAGTTCGCGAACTAAAGTTCATTTAATTAAGAACATGCTTTATGGTTATATGTAATAAATGTCGTCGTCATTTTTCCTCTGGTGTTTGTGTTAGGTTTGTGTTAGTGTGGGTTAGGTGTGTCTCGAGTAGTAGCACTCATAGCTCGCGCCCCGGAAGCGGGGTCGTGACATTGGTAAGAGGTTTGAGAAAACAAACACATGTGAGCTCCCAACAATACTGTAGAATTTGGGATGAAATCCTCCTCTTGTTGACACTGTTGCTGCCTGTCATATATATCACTGTATTAGACACAAACAAATTCTATGTTTTGTTTGTAGAGACCCATGAAGATGAAATTGTGACCCACCCATGCTAACAAGAGACATAAATTCCTATGAGCCCCTGCAGAAACAGGGGCTCATGAGAATCCATGCCTCTTGAAGATGAAAACAGCTCTATACGGACTGATCAAAAGCTGACATTCATCTCCCTGGGATTTTCAATTATTTCAAATTCATCTTTCTGGGATTCTGAAATAGCCAACATTTATCTGTCTGTGATTCTGAAGAAGACATTCATCTGTCTAGGATTTTTATAAAACTGCAATTCATCTTTGATGGATTTTAAAAAGGTGACATCCAGACTTTTTGGATTTTGAAAAGGCTGACATTTATCTCCCTGGTATTTTAAGAAAGCTGACATTCATCTGTCTTGGATTTTGAGAAAGATGAAATTCATCTCCCTTGGATCTTAAAAAATGCTGACATTTTACTCCTTGGGATTTTAAAAAGCTAAAATTCATTATCATTGGGATTTAAAAAAAGGCTGAAATTCATCTCCCTGAATTTAGAAAAGCTTATCCAGAATCATCATGTGAACAGACGTTCGGAAAAAGAAGTAGGTAATAACTGAATGTGTTTTGATGAAACAGTGCATTAAAACGTAGGTCAAAACTGCATGTGCTTCAACGGAAACAGTGAATTAAAACCCCGGACAAACATGCGATATCGCATGTTTATCTGGGCTTTTAATCCACCGACTTACGGTCACCTGCCGCTTACGGCCACTTTTACTTGGCAACAGGAGTGGCCACTAACAGGAGGTTCAACTGTACTCTTACCTTGTTTGGCGCTACCACGTTGTCCACGCCTGACCGCCCGTCATACAGTACGAGACGCACATGACACACGTCGAACTTGAGCTGCTGCTGAAGCACACACAATCGTCCGTCGCTTCTTGCCGAACGCAGCACAATTTCACACTCTCGCCATGCTCGAGTGTCAACACCTGGGCTCGTTTCATCCTTGATGTTGTACACTGTGTGTTCTTTAATGGTTGAGTCCGGTACCTCTCGGTCGTCACGACCACAGTCGGCATACGAGTTGAGGTACACTGGACAAAGGAGAGAGGGATGATGTCAATGTATCTATACAGACTAGCCCAAAGAAAAAAAAGCGACATTTTGGGGATAATGGTAAACACTAAAGTGTTTCCGATGATCCCCAAAATGTCGCGTTTCGTTTGCGCGTCAGTATACAATTCAAGGTACAATAGTTAGACACAAAAAGATCACCATACTTGATTATATTGCTCATTTTCGAGAAATGTCAGTGTATTATTGGATATCATCAGAGTGATGAGAGTGGTAAAGACTCAACCCGTCCAATATAAAGTTGACCCCCCCCCCCCCAGCCATGAAGTCCATGTTTAACCCTTCTGAGTGTCGGTAGCAGTTTTTGTCACGATGATTCCTGAAGGTCAAAGCAAAGGTAGACTTTTCAAGAATGAAACAGACAAAAATGATACATGTATGGTTTTCTTAAAAGGTAAGATTATAAAATAAAAGCACTTGCTACCTAGCACAATGAGAAGAGAAATGAAAGCTGAAAAGTTCATTTGTCATTGGCTGTTTTAACCATCTCACGTGAAGGGGCTAAATGATTGGTGAAGTTTGGCGACTTACTCACACTCACACTTTCTCACGCCTTGTAAGTTATATTCGCTTTCAGAGCAATGTTATTGACATAAAGTTAGAAGTATGGTAAGTATAATACAGTAAGTAATGACATTGCTATGCATAAATTATCAATTCAACTGCCTGTAAATCTTCATGTGAAGGTGCCGTACATAAAACATTCTGGGGGTTTGAATACCCTTCAAATTTTCAATAGGGAATATATGAAAACCCCTGAAATTTTCAATGGCAGTATGAATTGTCTTACTCTTTCAAAATGTGCAGCCCTTTACACAAGCAGTTCCGCAAGAATGCATCACAAGGGGGGTAATTTTGTCAAACAGTAGTGACAAATAGTTTGATTCTGTAAATATGGAAATTCACGCACATTGTACATGCGATTTTCAATAAAAATATTTTCACCCAGCCTCACATTCACTCTATTTTTTCCCCAATTCTGCATACAATCTACTCACAAGTTCTCTCAACTGCTGTGCGACTTGACACCGAAGCCAGCATCCAAATCCATACCCACAGCCACAGCCCAGTTTTCACACGCCCATGGTGAATGCCCTCAGTCATCAATGTACCTTGAGACTTTCCCGCCATTTTATGATAATTCCCGTCAGTGTCACGGATCCGCTGACAAAAAAAGAGGAAACTTGTCACTGAACATATGGATGGACAAACATATCAGCACGGCAAAAAATAGCATCCAAGAAACATAATTTGCTTACAGGAAAAAACAAACAAACAACAAGGGTCAGTTGCATGAGCGAGCTTAGTCCTGCACCAGCCACTAAGCAAGGTGCGCCGCTTATAGCGGCGCACCTTGCTTAGTGGCTGGTGCAGGACTAAGCTCGCTCATGCAACTGGCCCCAGAGATGTTACTGAAAGGGCTGATGAACAACTGCAATGACCTACTCATCTACATGGGTGACAGTGCAAAAAACTGAAATGACTAAAAACGCGGACTAAATGTGCCCCATGATCCACGGACAGCAAAAGACATAAATTCTCATGAGCCCCTATATCTGCAGAGGTTCATGAGAATTTATGCCTCCTGCAAATGGAACAGGTTGGCTGAAGAGATGTTCTGCATGAACCATACACAAAAAAGCGGAAATTCAGTATTCTTAGATACTCAAAAAGATAAAGCTCAGCCTTCAGGACTGAAGACTGCCACCCATACATCTAGCAGTGTCTCTCCCAAAAATTGGAGTACAACATCAAAATGCTCAAACCTCTACGCTTACAGGAAAAATGGCTACCAGGGTATCTCCTCTTTCCAGTCCGCCCATAAAAGTCACCTCTTTCAACAGTTCTAGCACTCTAAAGGCCCCGCCACACGGGCCGGTTGTGCCCCGATTTTGAAGCCGATTCCGATCCGTTTGCGATCGGATGACGTCAATTATCCGATCCGGTCCCAATCGGCTGGGAATCGGGTGACTAAAACCTGCTCTATATCTCCGATCCGAATCCGTCCCGATCGTAAGCTTCAACCAATCAGAGCGCGTCTCGCAAAGCATGTCGTTTCAACACGGTTTGCAAATGGCCGAACACGCCTGTTGTGATCAGTACTAGTTATAGTACTACCGCCGTTGCCGCTGGTGTTTCGCATGCCTCTTCCCGAATATGATCCAAAACTGCTGATAATGCAAGCACATCATCATCACTGTCAAAACTAGCAGTCATTTTGCAGAACAGGTACGACTTTGATCTTCGGTTCAAAATGGTCGGCTAAACTTGACAAGTCGAGAAATGTCAGTGTGGCACTGAACACATTTTTTAATCCGGCCCGATCACCTACCGATTCGAAAACTGATCGGGAATCGGCCTCAAAACCGGGCTCGTGTAGCGGGGCCTTAACGCCCCCACACACCCCACCCCCAGCTGACTGTCGTAATGTATTTGTGGTATATGAGTCGTTGTTAAAAGCGTGAACTTGCGTGCGTGCGTGCGTGAGTTGTGAGTGCGCGCTTACAGTTATAATTGTTATTAGATCAGCGCATTATAAATACCGTAATTATTATTATTATTAATTATTAGTATTATTACGCAGTCCCCCGTAACGCACAACTGAGGGTCTATTACGCACATATTTCAATTCCGACACACAGCTCTGAAACATGTGCATCATGCTGACGCAGGCTAATCTTCTGGCTGTAGGTAACACCTTTAGTCACGGCGATTCCTGCACACCTTGACAAAAAGTGCCAAAGACAGCCAATAGGATAACCCTTTAGCCCTGGGTCCCTACAACAGGAGATGGCCTGACCATGATAATTCAAGGGTAGTGGCGCCAAGCTAATCTGGCACTACCCTTGAATGATCATGGTCAATCCATCTCTGCAACTGGTACACATTCGCTAGGCAAAACCTCCAAAATTTGATAAATGGGACCTTGGGGCTGCAAGGGTTAACCAATATGGCCCCACAGGCGCATTTACCAAACATTGGAGTTGTCAGCTAACGACTGTACCAATTGCTGCCAAGATCATCTGACACTACCCTTGAATTATCATGGTCGACAGAGAGGGGAGTTGTGGGTGTTTTTCGACAATTTATATCTATCCCAAATTTCCGGGATTTTGAGACCACAAATTTCCACGCCTTTCCTCCGCCCAATTTTCTTGGTTTTCTCCTTTTTTTTTGGTAAAATAAAGGTTTCCAAAATCAATGACATTAAAATTAATATTTTTTATTATAAAATGAATCAAGACGAATTACTTCTTCTAAACGATATTAATGCTGTAGAAAACAAAGACTTAGACTTGAAAAAACAGCGCCTTCTTTCTGTAGTTGTGTCAGGCAAGTCAAAGACTTATCTCGGTAAACAATACATGACAGAGGATATTGAATCTCTTACCTCTGATGAACTAATCAAGCTTCATTCAAAATATGAAAACCACATCGCTTCACTAATGACACGTGATTTAAGTCGATCTCTTGTATGCCTATACACAAAAGCAGTGAGTCACTTTCTACCTGTGGATAGTGACAGCCTATCACACGACCTTGAAAGCAATCCTATTGTTTCAAGTTCAATTGGCAAATTAGCATGTGTCATGTTTTACAAGTTTGGAAATTACCTTGCACCTGTCGTAACATTGCTTGTTACCGGGAGCCATATTGATTTCTCAAAAATAAATTTTACTGCAGAAGAAAATGGACGAGAACAAGATGACTACACAACAGAACCCCGACCCTGTTTTGACACAGGTTCAAACTGTGACTAAGGCTAAAAGTCCAGGGAGGGTTGAGGCTGGAAAGAGAGTAGCTGCATTGAACAAACAAAGAAAGTTAGAACTACTGCAAAAGGTACATGTAACTGACCCACAGTCAATATCACCATTGGTGTCACTACCGTCAGGGCCGTCACTCTCTCATCAAAGTGAGAGACAAACAACTAAGTCTGACCCTGAAACAACAAAATATATAGTTGCCGGATTTGTTGTCGGATTTGGTTACGTAGGTTATCAATTATACAAAAAATACAAACCACAGACTCGTACAGTGACCAAAAAATCAGACACTCCAAAAACAAAACCAGAAGTCGCCACATTACCAGTAACACCCAAAGCCGTTGACCCATTTTATATGCAGTAAATAAAAATATTATTTTAATTTTTCTTGCCTTAGAAAATGAATGACTCAAAGAACATGATGAACCTTGTCTATCACTCTGCCGTAATCAGTGGATTAGCAGTAGCTTATTCTATGCTGGGGAAAAGTCTACTCAAAATGAAATCAGCAGACCTCAGTAGACTCGATTTCGAAGACAGCGCTAAGCTAATTGTAGTCGTTACAGCGTCGATTGCGACAAAAGATTTTCTTGTCAAGCAGGGAATTATTCCAGAAAATGTTTCTATGTAAATAAAATAAATATGGCGACGATAGCTATTATGATTGGGGGAGCGATGGTTAACGCATTGGCTTTCAGTGGCTCAAACTATCTCTTTTCAAAAATGGGTAGAGAAGAATCAGCAGAAGAAATGAAACGTCACAATGAGGCAACAGAGAAACTCGCTCAAGCTCAACAAGAATATGAAAAGAATAGAATTGAAAAACTTGATTTCATCAATGAAAAACTCAGGCTTGAAGGTCACGCACAACATACGTTTTCAAATACAGACGAAGCAATCAGGGAATACTATCTTGTCACAGGTGAAGACATGTCTATCCCGAAACCGAAACTAAGTGACTATTACAAACCAAGCACACAACAAAGAAACGGGGAGATAATCTTTGTTCTAGTGGGAATGACATTTGTTTATTTTACAGGAGTTTTCATTGCTAGAAAAAATGGCAGCCGAAAATAAACTATCAAAAATATATTACTCTCCATCAGGCTATTGGAAAGGGCAAACAGCTATTCAGAAATTACATGCCGCTGTGGGCGGAGATATAACACTCAATCAAGTCAAGCAATGGTTACAGAGACAGGCAATTTGGCAGATATATCTCCCTGCTCCAAGAAAAATAACAAGACCCCATTTTGAAAACACATCACCAAATGACACGCACCAAATGGACCTCCTGTTTCTTCCACACGATACAATAAGAAAGAAACGATACAAGTATGCACTGACTGTTGTAGACATTGCTTCAAGGTACAAAGACGCTGAACCCATATCTGACAAAACTGCTAACACTGTTGCTACTGCTTTATCTAGTATCTATAAAAGAGGCCCTTTAAGATACCCCAGACTAGTGCAGGTTGATGATGGATCAGAATTCAAAGGTGCAGTTAATCAGTTATTTGCTAAGCATGGTGTACTGGTCAGACGAGGCATTCCAGGTGTGCACAGATCGCAGGCAATTGTTGAAAACTTTAACAAACAGTTATCAGAAAGACTTTTCAGTTACCAGTATTCTAAGGAACTCATGCATGACACCCGTAACACTGAATGGATAAAGAGATTACCACATGTGATAAAAGCAATGAACAATGAAGGACACCCAAAACCTGCTGATGCTATTAAATTGAAAACAATTACAGAGCCAAAAACAGGACCAACCCCGGCACCAGACACAAGTTTATTTACTAAACAGGTGAGATATTTATATCAGCCAGGGGAGGCTGAGAACGACGACAGACGCAGGGCAACAGACCCCATCTGGTCAACGTCTGTACACAATATAAAAAAAATAATTCCCGGTCCAGACGCAACAATATATTACCTGTACGACCCTGCACCCCAGAGGGCATTTGTCAGAGAAGAATTACAGATTATTCCCCCAGACACCGTTACTCATTTCAGTAACTAAGTCGTCAATTAATTCATCAACCAGTTCATCACAAATATCTTCAGATAACTTGAGTCTGTAATGTCCAGGTGCATAAGCTTTTTCTTTAGTGTGAAACACTCGTTTCGTGTCTCCAACTGCAAGTGACTTCTTATGTGTTTGGATCATTTCAAGATTATGTTTGTTTGATCTCAGTGACTTGTTTGGATAATCAGGCATTAATGCACCATCTAACACTTGCTTGTAATGTTCATGACGAATGTCTTTATTTTTTATTGCTGTTTTTTTTATTCCTTTGGCTTTCGACTGACTACCCTTCTGGTGCAGTATAGAATACATTTTGGATCTCAGTCCAACATACTCAACTATTGGCACACCATTTAGTTCATCTTTAAACTTACCAGGCACTTTCTTGTTTTGTGTGCTAAACAGCGGGTGATCTTTAGGGTAGTCAGATGTGTCATACATGTGTAACTCTGTTTTCATGTCTTCGTAAAAGTCTTCAGTAGGCACGTCTATGATCATAGAGTCAGTGTCAGTGTATAGCAGACGACACTCAGGATATTTTGGTTTGAAGTAATCATAATAAAATTCAAGCATCAACAGTTTTGACAACTCAAGAATTGCCATACCAATGAATACTGGCTTGTCCAGTTTAACAATCTTTTTTTTGAGTGACACTGCATACAATGATGAATGAAATTCTTTATACCCTGTGTACTGTGGCTTGCCTGTAAGTTTAATTGCACCCGATTCAGTTGTGACTAGTCTCACATCTTTTCTGTGATGAGGATTTTCCATTGTCTTGCCAAAACAGGCATTGTTCATAAGCTTAAAGAAGTCTTTGTCAAATGCAGTGTTGCCGTCTCTGGCACGAAGGGTTGTGTTCTTCATTATGTAATCTTTCATGAAAGCACTCTGATCAAATTGAATTCCTCTGTGAACTTTCTTTAGTACTAACCCATGTCTGATGTAAAACTGCAGCAAGCGGTAGTGACAAACGTAATTGAATTTGTCATTTAGATTTGGCACAAGCTTAGTGTCTTCTTTTTTCCCTGTCATACTCATTTTCTCAACAGCTAATGGATAATCATTATGATAATCATGTAGGTGGTGAGGGTACTCTAGGTCGACTTCAAAGATCCAACCCTTCGCATCGTTTCGGTCATGTGTCATAATATAGTTTGCTAACCCTGAGTCTGTTATGTCATACTGTGACAAATCATGCAGACAAAAGTTTTTCAAGGGCAATAACTCACACATCGCGAACCCGTAAAGGTTATTAGCGTCCAAGTACATAATGAATGACCTTGACCTTGAGGGGTCAAACCCCAGGCCAAGGTCACCATGTCCGTCCAGATATTTATTGTTGGCTCTGGCGTAGTTGTTCGATGCAATACTAATGCCTCCCCTCAATCCACGTTCCACCATTTCACCCATCGTACGATCAGACAACAGGTCAATAAATATCTTACTGGATTTCAAAAATGCATCCCATGTCATGCCAGGACTAGTTATGTAGCAAGCAGGGTCAAGTTTGTAGTGTAACAAACCCTTCTCACGGTAACTTTCAAATACATCTGCTAGCAAGCAAACGTCAGCCTTTAAGTACTGGTCATGGTAGTCACCAATTGTCTGACATCCTAACTTCCCCCATGCATCAAGTGCGTGTTGGTATTCAGAGTCAGAAATGCCTTTTCCAGTTAGTGTAGAATAAAATTTCTCTTTTGGTGGCAGTCTTGTTTCCTCAAACACAACCCACTCACTGATGTACTCATACGGATACACACCTTTCTTAATCAAGTCTTGTTCAAAATATTTACTCGTTATTGGATACTCAGTCAGTCCTTCTGCCAGACTAGCCAATCCTAAAGACAAATGTTGCATGGAGTCATAAAATGCTAATTTATCTAACCTAAAAGTTAAGTATTTCTCAGTTGTCTGGGCAATACAACTTATGTTTTTGTACGACTCATCTACAGCCTGCATGATAATGTGTGAATCATAACCTTTGAGATTGTGGAAAAAGATTGGTAACTTGTATGTCTTAGGATCTATTTTTAATTTCAAGTTACAATCACCATGTGCAGCACCTCTGTAACGCCCAGTTATGTGATCGTGGTCACGAACTTTATCACCCCCTAAAGGTTGTTCACAAATCCAACACATCTCAGCTGTATCAAATTTCAGTTTGTCTTCTTCTGTCATCACCAAAGGCATCTGACATGTTGTGAGATATTGTACTACCTGACTATACAGATGTCTCATTTCTGTTAAAAACAAACATGCTGCATTTTCACCTCTGTAGATAACAGGCTCTGAATGCAAATCGTCTGACCTAACAAGAATGTATCCAAAAGAACACACCACTTGGTCACTCAACTTTATAGTCTTTGGTAATGACTCTGGAACAGGACCCTCATATGGTACAACCAATGATTCAAAATCTGCATACACTACAAACGGCAGCTTTTGCTGATTCCCATAGTTCTTAAAATACACTTGACTACCAGGATCTGGATACTTAAGTACAGTTTGTATGTCATCAGCTGATCTGCAGTGTAGGACGTGTTTGTGCGCTACTGAAATAGAGGAGAATCTTTGTAAACATCTCTTACACACTTCCTGTTTTCCATTGTGTTTTGTTGTATGTCCATGAATTAGACGTGACATATTTCTGATAATTGTGTAGTGAAAGTTATCACCAGAGCTTATTAATAACATATCAACATGTCTATCTTCTGACTGACCGTAGGTTGGGGCAATTGGGGATACTCTTATTGGTTGTAACTTGTTCTCAGATTCATTATCCCACACAAACACATTTACAGATATACCAGGATTTAGTTTTTCAAACAAGTCTATGTCCTCTATTTTAACAGGGAACTCAATGCCACTAAAATCGAGTTCATTTACAAATTTGGTGTAGTTAGATACACGTTCAGGCTTTGATTTTACAAAGTGTAGTTTAGCAAGCACACACCACATGAAACAATAGTTGTCATTGTTCTGTATATTAACAACAGCCTTTTTGTTTGCAACCTCTGTTGGCAGTGGCAACCATGCTTTACCTAATATAGGATGATACCTAGACTGCTTTAGTTGCAGTTCATGTACATGTCCTTCGTGCCAACCAGACCCCTTCATTCTTGCACTGTCAATTGCCTGTAGAAAGTCTGGTAATCTCTTCTCTCTCTTGGCTTGACTTCGCGAACGAAGATTTTATAGGAGTTGCCCACGACGTCTGCAGGCTTGTTCGTGGCTGCGGAGGCCAATCCGAGACAGGCAGGTTCGACCGCAGTGACTGCAGGGGAAGGTCTGGCCAGGGTTCTGAGCTGCGGCATCTCTGTTTTTTCTCCTGAGCCGCTTGTCCTTAAGGCTAGCTCTGCGAGAGTCCTCAAAGGAGACAGCTGCCTTGTAAATGGTGGAGCGCCAGGTGTCACGGTCCGCAGCAAGCGAAGACCACTGGCGGTGGTCGATTTGGCAGGCACTAAGCGACTTCTTGAGACAGTCTTTGTATCTCTTCTTTGGTGCCCCTCTGTCACGGTGTCCAGTAGCAAGCTCGCCGAACAGGGTGATCTTTGGTAGGCGATGATCCTCCATCCTGGAGACATGCCCCGCCCACTCGATGCTCACAGTTTCAGCCTGTTCAAGGACCTAGACGTTGGTGACATAGTCACTCCAGTGAATGCCCAGGATGGTACGCAGGCAGCGCTGGTGGAAGCGTTCGAGGAGTCGTAGTTGGCTGCGGTAGAGGGCCCAGGACTCGGAACCATACAGCAGGGTGGTGAGGACCACAGCTCTGTACACGCTGAACTTGGTGCCTGTTTTCAGCTGTTGATTGTGCCACACCCGCTTGAAAAGTCGCCCGAAAGCACTGTTCGCTTTTGCCAGCCTGCTGTCAAGCTCCTTGTCCAGCTTGGCGTCCGACGTGATAATGCAGCCAAGGTAAGTAAACTGGTGCACTGACTTTAGTTCAGACTCGCCAATGGTGATGTGAGGAGGGCGATACACTGTCTTGGGTGCCGGCTGATGGAGGACCTCTGTCTTTTTCAGACTGACCTCGAGTCCAAAGAGCTGGGCAGCATCTGCGAAGCAAGACGTGATGCGCTGCAGGGCTCTCTCTGTGTGTGCAACGAGGGCAGCATCATCAGCAAAAAGCAGCTCACGAATCAGTTGGTCTAGGGTTTTCGTGTGGGCCTGCAGTCGTCTGAGGTTGAACAGGCTGCCATCGAGACGATACCTGATGTACACTGCATCGTCATCATCGAGGTCCGCTGTGGCCTGCTTCAACATCATGCTAAAAAAGATGGTGAAGAGGGTCGGTGCCAGCACGCAGCCCTGCTTTACGCCGTTGAGAATAGGGAATGGTTCTGAGAGGTCATTGTTGAGAAAGTCTGGTAATAGTCTGTCTCTAAACACGTTCTCCAATTCTCTTCTTGTGTTAACTGTGTGTTGTCTTGTTGATATATACGATACAATCACCTCACCGTCTACTCTAGTGAATTCTATTTTTGCAACAATCTGAATCTTAACACTGCCTGTAAGAAGATTTTGTTGTATGACAGAAAAAGAGTTTTCTATTGATTCATAGACATTATTAGTATTGGATATGGGTAAGTTTGTTGTGTGAAACACGTTTCTTAAACTAGATGAGCCAGGGTTTGATGGGCCAGGGCTTTGTGAATTGTCCGTCATTTTTATTTGTCCGACAAAATAATAAAATAAAAAATATTAACGTTAACTCTGCTGGCTCACCTTGTGTAATACCACTTTATTAACTGTAACACTGTCAATATAAACATTTAGTTTGCGTAGTTGTTTAAATATGCTATAACAAACTTCCCCTAACCAACCATAGTTGGTATCATCAACTTTAAAAGTAGGTGTCTTTAAATCAACTGTCATGTGCTCCACATCTGGATGCTCATCGACATAATCCAAAGTCACACTATATGTAACATATATTTCTGATGGTGCTGAAAGGCTTATGTAAGTCTGTTTGGGTGTTATTAAGTCAGTAAAGTGCATAACATCTTTGAAAAGGTGTGTGAGATCAAGCACCTGTATGATTTGTCCGTCTGTCATTTTTATTGGACAAACAAAAGAATAAATTAATTTACATCAATTTACTAACCCATACCCTGTGGGCTGATCTGTCTTTAAAATGAGCTTTAGATGCTTAGTTGATTTCAGTTTATTTTTTACATCATCACGTTCATGCTTATTTGGGATGACATCATTTTCTCTGAGACAGTCTTCAAAGCTGTCACGATCCTTACAGTAAAACAAACAGATAAACTTTAACTGTTCTCGAAAATCTTTCAGTACAGCATTATATTTCTGAGTGAGAATCCATACACTGACGTTTGCGTGTCTGCCACTGAAAGCAAGTTCTGCTAGAGTGTTTCTCTTCTTGACAATGTCTTTCTCTGCAGAACAGTCATCAACTATGAACAACGTTGGCTGTCCTTCAAATTGCTTGTAAAAATATTGTAGGTAGTCATTCAGTTTTTTCTCAGGGTCGACTAAGTATATGTTGTTGTCAGTCCAAATGAATAAACGGTTGTGATAAGCTTTGTTGTGTTTGATTGTAGGACAAAATATTACAATGTTTTCAAAGTGGTGTATGTATCTTGTTTGTAAGAGGTTAAGTACAAATTCAGTTTTACCACACCCTGTGGCACCACAAAACAATCCACAGTGTGGGTCAAGGGTCATTAAGCTCAGGTTCATTTTAATACACAATATAATTTTAATATATGTGTCCACTCAGTCTGCTTTCTGCAATATTGAGTTGTGCGTCATATATCAGGTACAAATATATGTTTATGGCTGCAGCAGTTTCAACCTTCTTTTGTATCTGAATTGTTATTCCATCACTACCGTTCTCGACAGTTCGTCCTGACCCATGAAGGTAGTCGTCATCTGTACTACGCAGGTCTAGCCACAGTGCATACTTGTTTGTCAGGTATTGTCCGATCCTAACATCATACAGATGTAGATCTTTGCACGCAATGTTTGCAGGTTTATCTCTAATCCTTCCTCCTGCAAAATACTTTGTGGTTTCGTCATAGTGTTGATAAGGTAACATTCCTGAAGCGTACACTTGATTAGGGCGGCCTTCGATTGTGCAGGACAAATGTGTAATCTTAGGATTGTAGAATTTTTCTGAATCCCTTTTGTATGGACTCACTGGTTCAACAAACAACATAAGAATACCTTTCAGTGACCTGGCTGGTGTGTTCAAGTTTATGTTCCACATTGGGTCACTCTTGTCTTTGGGTATTAAACTATGTCTAATCACCCTGTCATAATAAATTGGAAGTCTTGACTGGTACTGATTTTGAATGAGTCTGGCTAGTTCAGTGTGTGTGACAATTTCATATTCCAAGGAAATGTTAGAGATCTTATATGTTGCATCTGTGGCAGATGATTTAATAACTTTGGAGTAGTCATTGAAAGTTAGTTCAAAGCTCAGACGGTCATTCAGTGCCCCTTGATAATAAGGCAAATGTGCTGTTAGGATTTCAAACTCAAGTGGAATGTAAAATCTGGTTCCATATGTTTCTGCTATAATAACGTCATTGGCTGCTGACGTTGATTTATCTCCAGCATTGATTCGAAGTTTACCAACATTATCAGACTGTATGCCTTGGTAAATACGGTCTTCTCGTTCTTCTCTTGTTAGCCAAAGGTCTTTGTAACAGTAGAATACATCTGAGTCATCAAGACTAAACACTTCCTGTCCTTCAAGTTTTACTTTAATAGTTCTAACAATTGCTCTGCCAAGATTGTCAACTAGAGTTCTGTTTACGTCTGCGTCTGATGATAGTTCAATATTAAATGCTAGGCGTGCAGTGCCAGGAACAATAACGTCACTGGGGCCTAGGTTTGGAAACTTGACTGTAAGTGTTTGGTTCTGGTCTATGGTACTTGGATTGTTCGTGATGACGATTGATTGTCTTATGCCCTTAACACCCAGGGGCTCACGTAGTTTTCTGTATGGGTCTAACTTTGATCCGTAAGACTGTGTCATTTTTATTATGCACAATAAAAAATAATAAATTAATAAAACAATGGCAGCGGGAGGATTTAATCATGAAGATTTTGAAATGGATGACATAAATGTCTCAGATACCAGTATCACAGATATGACTGGAATGGTAACTACTTCTCCTTTGTATCATGAACTGTTAAAAGACAAAGTAAACTCATTTTATGACAGTGTTGGAGTGCGCCCAGATGTAATAGATCCTAACCAATTTGAATATGATAAAGGGCACTTATTTGTAAATACAGACAGAGGGAAAATATATCTAACACATAAAAATAATCCTTCTAAGTTTAGAGCTTTAAGTACAATTAAAGGTGAAGTCGGTGGTAACTCTGGGTTGGCAAGGTATCTTGGAATTGGAGGGTCTCCTGTCACGCCAAGACTGGTTAGTGTTCTTCACGACACGCAAACAAAGTTGCCAACAGGGCAAGAGATTGAAATGGCACCAGTAACAAGCCTACCAGAAATAGCAAACACAGTGATACAAGAAACTTCATTTACTGAAGGACAAATAAATGACGCTTTGAAAACAATAGATGATCCACCTTTGTCAATGCGGGAGATTATAGGGTTGGATAAATCACTGCAGACAATAAGAGGTGAGATGGTTAATAATGTTGCCAAACTGGGAGAGCTTGATAAACACATAGAACGTGAAAAAGAGAAACTGGCTACAGCAGACAATGGAAATCTTGACACAGAAATGAAAGAAAGAATACAGCACAGATTAAATGATTTGCAGATAGAAAGATCAGGAAGGTTAGAAACAATTAGTATTGGAAGACAAAAACTGAAAACCCAAGTTAACAGAATTAGAGAAACTATTCAGAAAATACTTCACGAAGACACTACTCTGGCTGAGAGACTTAAAACACTTTTCAGAGAACAGGGTATTACAATTGCTAGTTTAATTACTGCTCTTGGATTTATTATCAGTACTGTTGTGTTGGCTGTCTCCGGCAGTGGTGGTGGTTCTCCACCTCCAGCCCCGGCACCACCAACCCCAGGCCCCCCGGCTCCAACAGATCCAAAAGATTTACAGACGTGGGTAAAGAAACAGTTGTCTCACATATCAGACTTGCTTAAAAAATTGGCTGTGAAAGCAGTGGATGCTTTGCCTGGCATAATTGGCACTGTTGTCAGTTGGTTGATTACTACAGCAGCAAAGGCAGTAGGGTTTATGGCAGAACATGTGTGGGTCTTTTTGGTTACAGTAGGAGGGTTGATGGTGGGTTATTTAATGAAACAGATAAAGAAGTAAAACCCCTAATCCAGTGAGGCCTATTACCAATGCAGTTCTCTCTGACTCATGTGTGTCAAGGGTTGGTGATGACTGTACTGGTTGTATGAGTGCCGGGGCCGGGGCCGGGGGTGTTACCATCTGTAATGATTTTAACGACTGTACGTGTGTGGTTGTGGCCCCTAAGTTTACAGATTGATTGAAACCTAGTTTTTGACCACACCTGCAACAATGATTTCATTATTATAATTTGTTATTGTTCCCATTTGGAGTTGAAGGTCAGATGGTAACATGTATAACCCGATGCCAACTACAAAGTCAACTTTTGATCTGGCATATCTGAGTACGTCTTGGTAGCGTTGTATGCTTGATGGGAGATCAACTGTTGAGTTGATTGAATCTTCAAGATTTGCAAGAAACTGTTTTTGTGCTTCAAATTTGCCACTTCCATTCAAAATGTTTGATTTTGTTAGTGATTGTGCACCTAGTATACACCAGACATATGTTCTGATAGACTCATTGACGCGCTCGACTCCTGCTTGAGTAAACCCGTCAGATTTATCTAAGACAAATGTGGTCCACGCGTTAGACTGCTTTCTGCTCTATTGATCCTATCCAGACTTCAGATTTTGATGAGAATGAAGTGTAACCAGGGTAGTAATCTTGAGGGTATTGTCTGTGACTCATAGCATAATACAATGTACCCATGCCTTTGTGATCATCAAGTTTTTGTGTGAAGTCATACTTGGGACTGATGTTAAATTCATTACAGATGCGTTCAAACGCTTTCATATCCATGGGGTTGTTATACCTGTTGAAACTGGATTCAGTGGGCAGTGGTGTATGAAGTTCTGACAGAATACGTCTAAGCTGGTAATAAACATGAAAACGATAGACAGACCTAATCAGTTTGTTTGAGTGATTCAAGTGGTCTGTAAATGAAACACCACAGCCTGTAGTTGAACATAGTATTGCAAAGTTGAGTTGGTTTTGAAACATCTGTAGTGGACTTGAAGACCACTTTCTTGCAGTAGAGTCATCTGTTATTGGAGGGTTTAGGTAATGGTCAAACGGATTCGGTACTTTGACTTGGAATAGATCTTGTACGCTTGCGTCAGACACAGCTATGTCAAGCTGATTTAGTTGAATTATTTTCTGTTCATAAGTAGGTGCGACATTGTATTTGGCATCCACATTAAATTGAAATGCGTTTGTAGTGGTGATGGTTGGTGATTTAAATTCCATCCTTTTTTATATGAGATAATAAAAATGTTTATTACCTTAACAAATCTTGACACAAGCAAACCAGTGTGGTTAACTAATGGGATTGATAATCGGGATGGTAGCAAGGCTGCAGCTATCCATGAATTGTTCTACACAGTAAAATGGTTTAATGTAGAAGATGATATATATAATAAAGTAATTTTTGATGGTAAGACTGAAGCTTTACCACCCGGGTATTATGACTTTTGTACTATAGCTGAATGGTTTCAAAGTAATTTTAAAATTAAAGCAACTTTAAATCCAGCTAACCTACTTGTTACATTAGAATTTCTAACACAAAATTGGTTAAGGATTTCAGATAAATTTGCATATTTACTTGGATTTTATATTGACGAAGATTGGTATAGATCAGATAATTTAGGTGAAGCTATGTCTGGTATTATAACAATGAAGATTAAAAAACTTAAAATAACTGGAAAACGCCCTGTCAATTTGTCAGTACACACAGTACTAAATGTTTATTTGAAAGAACTAAACACATCTGAGAATGTTCACAATGGAAAGCCTTCAACTTTGTTGAGATGCTTACCTACTGGAACTGCTCCGTATTGTGAAAGTGTAGTTGTTAGATTTCCTAATTTGCAGTTTAAGAAATTAGGTTCTAGTTTCTTTGAGTCACTGAGTATATCTGTAACTAATCAGGATGACAAACCAGTTCTTATGCATGATTTTAGTGTTGTGTTGGAAATTAAATAATTTTATTTTTGTTTATAAAAATGAGTGGTCTTGGTCCAAAGCCTAGAATCATACCAGTTGCGTGTCCGGTAACAGAGTTGAAAGATTTGGCAGACGTACAGGATTTTGAGAAGGAAGGGGAAATTGGAGAAATATATGGTTTTGAACTTGATTCAAATGGCATGTACAAGAGGAAAGTAATTGTTGACATGAAAGATGGTGAAAAACAGATTCCTAAACTTGGTCAGCTTCGTGATGTTACTGTACCTACTCCACCTGTAAATAATTCGCCCTACAACTTAATACATGTGGGAAATAAGTGGGTGGTTTCACCTGTGCCTGTTCCACCACCCACAATTGACTGGGACATAAAGTTGGAATTTATTAGTCCTTATGTATACACTGATGATGAAGGCGCCTTAGTGTTTAGGAAGGTTGTTAATTCTGGGCCGCTTATTGTAAGCCTTGTTCCAAGTTTTGCCCCAGACAACAATAGCAGAGAAAAACTGAAAGTTGAAAATTATGAGAAACGGAGATATCTTCTTACAACTAGAAAGGGTAGATCAGATACTTCTGTTGTGTTTATGCCAGCAAGCTTAGTCGTGGCTAGAGAAGTGACAATAGTATTTGAAATTATCATGAAATCTGTTGCTACTGCTAAAGAGGCTCAAATTGCACAGGGAATTAAACTTACATGGAATGAAACAGTAACAGAATCATCAAAGGTCTTTATTGCCATTACAAAAAATAATGATGTTATTAATGTTTCGAGCAGTGTTCCAGCTGTCAAGGTGGTGGTCGACAAAACAACTTTTGTTCGTCTAACTTACATAAACCTTGAACACATTGATCTTGTTGCATTTTATTATGCCAGCAAATTGTATACTTTTGAAGAGTTGCAAAATGTAATTGCTGATTAAATAAAAAAAAATATTTGTCAATAAAAAAAATGGTAAACTTCTATCCGCAACTACCGACGCTTGAGCCGACTGAAACAAATGTGATGACTAAAACAACACTTGCGCCTGATCCACATATGCCAATTGCTTCAGATAAAACATTACAGGCAGATGCATTCAGATTAAATAATATTACAGAAGCTTTGAAATATTTGGAGAGTGAGGAGGCGAAATATTCACGGTGCAAAAGGAGGTATAAGTCAGTATTTAATTCTGTTCAAAACACTTCTATGGCTATTGGTGCAGTTTCAGCTTCATGTTCTGTAGGGGGTATTGTTCTGTTCGCCACAGGAATTGGGAGTTTGGCTGGAATAGCAGTTGAGGCTGTTAGCGTTGCTACATGCCTGGCTTGTTTTGGTTTGGAGGCCTTGAACAAGAGGTTTCACACAAAATTACAGAAACATGAAGCATTGAGTACACTTGCTGGTGCAAAGCTGAGCAGTATGAAACTTATTATCAGTAAGGCATTGAACGATAATTTTATTGATGACGAGGAATTTAAGAGAGTCCAGGATGATTTAAATAATTACAAGAAACAGAAGTCTGAAATACAGAATAAAATGCGTAGTCAATCTCCTGTGAATGTTGAAGAACTGAAGGCTAGTTTTTTAGAGATGGGGAAACAGATCGGTGTTCAGGAAACCACAGAAAAACTACACAATCTTTTAAACAAATAAAAATCAGATTTGGTAATCGTTTATTAATGACATACACTTCACAGAAAAATGACATGCCACCTAACTATTTAACCCCATCAGCACCACCAGCACCACCTGACTATTACTAAAAAAAGTTTTTTCATTGTCCTTGTATCTTGACAAATCTGTCCGAGTAAGTTGTGACTTAAGTTGTGACTTGAGTCAAGAACTTACATTTTGTTAGTTTAAGTTCTTATAAGTTCTTGACTAAGTCACTTAATAACTAATTATAGGTTCTTAAAAGGTTACCTGTAAAGTTATCTGTCAGTTATAAGTGACTTTGGAAATTTGTTATCAAGTATCTGTAGGTAACTTAAATAATTTGTTATCAAGTGCATATAGCAATGGGTTTTTTTGTTTGTTTGTTTGTGTGTGTGTGTGTGTGTATATATGAATATGTGGACATTGACTAAAAAAAAAAAAAATGGTATAAATGGTATTGGAATGTATTTTTTTCTATCTCTAATAACTAATTAATATGCACACGTATAGGCAAACAAAAACACAGGCACACACACACAGACAGATAGACATGCACACATACATACTCAAAAACATGCACTCACACACACACATACACGCCTACATACGCAAAAACATGCACTCACATATAAACACATGCACACACGCACGCATACACACACACATGCACTCACACACACATACACGTACGCACTCACACACGCATGCACAAAAAATACACACACTATGGGTTGCAACCATACAAACCGGGGACGTCCCCCGTTTACTGAAAGTCCCCAGTTGTGGGTGTATAACCCATGTGTGTCCCCGGTTTACGGGATTTGAATACTCACACACACACACACACACACACACACACATTACAGGCAGGCGCATTCCGACACGCATAATCACACACACACACGCACGCACGCACGCACTCACACATACATACATACGCACGCATTCACACAGACGAACACACGCATACACACACAAACACTCACACGCATACACACACACAAACACTCACACGCATACACACAGACAGACATACACGCACACTTACACACGCACTCACTCACAGACAGACACAAAATCTTTATTCAGAATGCACGAATATTGTAGACTCCGGTCCGCAGAAAACTTCACCGCATTTCAGTTGTATGCACCGCGACTGTATATCGGCACTGCGCACTTCGCCCCGTTACTAAGACCCTGTGACGTAGTACGATAGATACCGGTTCGACACTGTCGAACTCGTTTCTATCGTACTACGTCACTTGTTTACGCCGTTACTAAGACCCTGTGACGTAGTACGATAGATACCGGTTCGACACTGTCGAACTCGTTTCTATCGTACTACGTCACTTGTTTACGCTGGTTACCACGATCGCATGAGATTACACAGTTTCTCTAAGGTCCTTGTAAACAGAGTCATTTAACTCTGTGTTCCATCTATCATTTCTTAGTTGTCTACGACATGAAAATGATAACAAATGACTCTGTTTTAAGAGGCTCAATATTCTGTTAACACCTTCAATATAACCCGTCACTAATGCTACGTGAGATCATTATACCTATTTTCACGGGCGCGGCACAGCATATGGCTTAGTCAGGCTTAAATCTGCACAACTACCACGGTTTGAAGGCTTGTCCAGGGTGCTTAGTTATCAATCAATCAATTATTCAGATACAAAGCCAAAATCATCTTTATTTGCCAGGGTGCTACAGGTATACCCCACCGTCAGTCCTGTTACTAAAACCTATGTAAAAATCTGTTTCAATTCACTTGCAAAAAGCAAGCTACTTGCATGAGCGCGGCAAAAACACCTCACACTTGGTCCACAACATTTATGATGAGACAAATACAAAACAAACATATAAACATTAGCTTCTCGTGCGACTTGGTCATTATGATGTTTGTCACACATCAGACAAAATCTCACTCCGTCCATTTTATGACCTGACCGATGATTTTCTCACTCTCAGTCTTAAAGCCACTTTTACGTGTAACCTGTCCGATGATTTTCTCACTCTCAGACTTACAGCCTTTTTGTGGTATGTTCTGTGATTTAACACTCTCAGACGTACAGCCTTTTTGTGGTATGTTCTGTGATTTCTCACTTAAAGACTTACAGTTACACATTTTCATTTGTCTTGTTTGTGATCTGCTAGGTAATAGATCACATATGAAATTACAGTCACACATTTTCATGTGTAATGTTTGTGATCTGCTCAGTGATTTTTTACTCAGACTTACAGTTACAGTTACACGTTTCATTTTTCTTGTTTGCGGCCTGCTCGGTGATTAATCACTCACACGGACTAATAGTTACACGTTTTCATTTTCCTTGTTAGTGCGGCCTGCTCGGTGATGATCACACGGGCTTAGTCAGTGAACAAAACGAAAGTGATAAAAATGTCTCAGATGTGATTCAAACAGGGTTGTTAAGACGCATTAGAACCTTTGTACAAACAAACAAAACAAACAGGCAATCATAAATATGGACCAGCGTTAGAGGTTTTTCCAAAAATCGGCTATTTCCTGTACTTTTAACATTTGTTCAATTTGCTTCCGCAAACTGTACACCTTTCGGAAAGACAGTGAAAGAAAATACAATTTTGGGTACCCTCGTAGCAACCTGGCTAAAACACTCAACTGATGAGCATAAGTCTTTGAAATTCCGATGTGTACTTTTAACCAATCTGTCCAGTTCAAGTTTGTTTCATGTTGTAATTTCTGTTTTGCGTGGATTTCTGCACCAACGATTAGCCACTCTCCATAGCAAATAGCAGACATCAAGTTTCTTTTTTCTGTTTCTTGTATTATTGTGTAGCCATTAACTAAATGCGGTTTTATTGTTGCCAGTGTAAATCCCTGTAAATTACAGTCATCTACTCTAATACCATTTGGTAGCGGTCTATTTGTAATATTTTTTTCTAAATATAGATGAAGATCTTTTGGATCACTCACCTCTTTTTTTGTTTTTCTTTCAAGAACGTCGGCTAAATTACCAATTGGTTTTTTTGGTATTGAGTTCGCTGTCCAAAATCCAGGCTGGTTTGCTAATACAGACTCTAAGAAAGCCGTCATTGATTTATGATAATCTAAGTGAGATTGAAGGATCAATCGGTCTTCCTCAACCCAATTCATTTTCTAAAACACGCTAGGGCAAATTACACTAGACTTCTTTTCAGCGCACTGCTGGCTATCGCAAGGCCTTTTCTTCTTTCTATATATCACAAATTAAACGCGCAAACTACCGACAAACTATTCGTCAGTGTCCTGTATACAGTCACTATGTATTTTGTAACCTACGCTAGTCAGCGTTGACTCGGCACAAATTACAGTAAAAATGTCAGAAACGGCGAAACTTACCAATCTCAAAGTAGTATATTTTTACAAGATTTAGTGCTATCACCGGTTAAGAATTCTGCCACGTTTTGAAACACGTCTGTCTCGCTCCACACACAAGGTAGAAAAGACCGACCGGTTGTATGTTTGGCCTTGTTGTCCTAAGTGACAGGCGTCACTAGTGAGCGGTGTGCGCGCACAGTCAGTGGCGGGGCGTGAACAAACCGTGTCGCGCGTTTAGTACTAAGGGAAGTAATTGTGGCTGTGTGTGTGTAAGTGTGTGCTGTTAGCTCCCTGTAAGTGAGCGCGTATGTGACAGCGCCCCCCCCCCCCCGATCGTCTATCTGAAATACCCGTAATTGACTAAGTAATCAATAAAATACGCGTTGCAAATGAACACACTTACATAATCGATGGATTAATTAGCACGGAGGTTAATTTTGCTTTAGTCATGAATGTCATTGATTTTGGAAACCTTTATTTTACCAAAAAAAAAAGGAGAAAACCAAGAAAATTGGGCGGAGGAAAGGCGTGGAAATTTGTGGTCTCAAAATCCCGGAAATTTGGGATAGATATAAATTGTCGAAAAACACCCACAACTCCCCTCTCTGTCGACACATTTCCTGCCTACAATAATTACCCTCACAAACAATTTCTTTGGAACAATGAAACAGTGCGTGGACTTTTCAAACTCAAAGTTTTCAAAATTCCAGGACATGAGGCAAGACAATGACACTACAATACAGTTGCCATACTAAAAAAATAAATCAATTAACTGTTACGTGGTAGTTGTAGTAAGATGCAATCACATCAGACGCGCACTCACGTAGGTTTTTTTTTTTGTAAAGAAACTTCACGCAGTTGCAACTCGTCACACGTGGCACAAGGTTGTAGACCACACTGGGAGTAACAGTTCCAACAATATTTTATTCTCACAATGCAATCTCACCACAATGCATCCACACTTTGGTACACTGTCTCTCCACAATGCATCCACAATTCTGATACACTGCGTCTCCCATACAATGCACCAACACCGATACACTGTCTCCTGTACAATGTATCCACAGTTTTGGTACACAGTGTCTCTCATACAATGCACACACATAATTCGCTAACACCCCCTTGTATACTATTACAGATTTCCAGAACAATCCCCCAAACTATACAACTCAACCAATCAGAAAAGAAAACGTAACCAAACCTCAATAATATTTAGGGAAAAAAAAAACCACCCTAGATCTGTCTACACACTTCCACTAACAGCTAGGTGCATTTCATAAAATCTGAGCATTCCGTAAATGTCGCGGAATGTTGCCAACTTTGTGTACTATAAAACTTTGACATCATATCTGAGGTCACTAGAACAGTGGCGACCCTTCCCGACCTTTCCAGTCTAATGTAGGTCAGACTTTGGTACAATGTAACGAAAATAATTATTCGTCATTCTAGCTACACAATAAAACTCGATCGCAACTCTCCATGCAGAAGAAAGCGAATCATACTAAAAGGTACGTAATTCTTATCCAAAATAACTTAACACCAGATCTTTCCTATGATTAACTCACACATGCCCTAAAAAGAATAACACAACCACAAACGTAACATTAACATAAAATAGAATTTATCTGGAAAACGATAAAAAAAAGTATGGACAAAATATTTATAAAGGACTGTATGTTGATCGACCCTGGTAGCCATTCGGACTACCACCCAAGTTAAATCAAATTATTTTCTGGAAGCCTGAACGCAATTTATGCGCACATGCATTATGAAATTTGCATGCACCATTTGGGCTCCTGCTAGAAATGCGAATTTGCCTTGCCCGCCAAGAAACCTGCTCACAACGGGCGAGTTGATTTGATCCTCCCAGTTTGACAAACATGCTAAATAAAGTATCATACTCATAGTACAAATAAATATCTGAATGAAAACCTTTTTCACAATCTGTGACATCAGTTGAAATACTGTTTTCTCTTGCTTTAGCTGAAGAACATGTTTAACCACTGAACTGTGTGATGATCAAATCATCCACTCACAAATTGTAATCAGGATAATGTGAATGTGTAGTGATAAGAATTATACATCCTGGCAATACTATCCCAGTTATTACCAGGAAGTTGGGATTTCCGTCGTGGTCTTGACATTATCCTGGATGGCAAGTTAGTCAGCAACAATTTAAAATCACCTTGTTAATACCCTCTAACAAGGAACATAAACAAAACACCCTTTTAGAAATGTACATGTATGCACATCATCTATATTGAGGTTATATTTTTTTCAGGGAGTTATTCCAAACATATTTATTCAAATTTCAATGCGGTTATTGTGGCTGAAATTGTCAAACATTTAAACAGAATTCCAGACCAAAAAGGTGACTGCCAAGCGTGTAAAATGCAAAGAAGTACCCAACGGAGAAAGAACGAACGAACGAACGAAACTTTATTTTCCAAGGATTGAGATATTAGGCGCGCAGGCCTTTCTTACAATCTGTCCATGCTAAGCTACTTTAAAAACAAACAACAACAACCAAAAAAAAAAAAAAAACCAAAAAACCAACATCAACCAAACAACAAAACGTAACTAAATAATAACCACACACACACACACACACACACACACACACACACACACACACACACACACACACACGTACTCGTGCACATGCGCACTTTTGTACATACACATGCACACGTACGTGCACACATATCTAACATTTAGGTAGGTAGGATATTTTGCGTACTTTCAAAAACAAGCTGAAAAAAACCCCCCAAAAAAACCCAACAAAAAAACGCTTAGAAAAGACGGATACAACACAATTTATTAATATTTCGGGTAAATACCCTTAGTCAAAATAGACAAACAAACAGAGAGATCAGTTGCTACTTATCTTCATTCGCAGAAGGAATGTGGCAACTGAAGGAGGTGACGTAAAATAAGAGAAAAGGAAGAATAAAAGTGCGGAAAAAATAAAAATGACGTCAACGAAAAACTCATAAAAGAGAGACCAGGAGAGAAACTGAACACGAGAGACAAGAGCAAAAGTGAAAGCGTGTGTGTGAGGCACAGAGAGAGAGAGAGAGAGAGAGAGAGAGAGAGAGAGAGAGAGAGAGAGAGAGAGAGAGAGAGAGAGAGAGAGAGAGAGAGAGAGAGAGAGAGAGAGAGAGAGAGAGAGAGAGAGAGAGAGAGAGAGAGAGAGAGAGAGAGAGAGAGAGAGAGAGAGAGAGAATCAATGAATCAACGAATCAATGAAACTTTATTTTACAACGGTTTAGGCATTGACATCGTCATCGACACAGCCATTTTACAAACCTGCCGTTGCTAACAACAAGACTAACTATAAATATACATACATATAAGTAAACATAATTCTTGCAAACAGATGACAACACTGTTCACATAGACAGACATACTCATAGACTCACAGACACCCCCACCCCACCCGCCCCCTTCACACATAGACAGAGCTAAGTATTCCAAATGATAAACGAAAAGGATAACAGACTTAATTGGGAATAAATTGGACCCAGCATAAAAAGAAACATATAATACAAGTGGTTAAGGCATCCCTACGAGTGATCCACAAAATATTTGCAGAGACACTTTTTAAAACACGCTAGCGAGGAGATGGAAAGAGAGAGAGAGAGAGAGAGAGAGAGAGAGAGAGAGAGAGAGAGAGAGAGAGAGAGAGAGAGAGAGAGAGAGAGAGAGAGAGAGAGAGAGAGAGAGAGAGAGAGAGGGGGAGGGAGAGAAAAAAGGAAAGAGAGAGAGACGGGGGCGGGGGGGGGGGGGGGGAGGAAGTGGAAGAAGGGTAAGGGAAAAAGCGTAAAGAGAGAAAGAGGGAGAGATGATGATGATGATGAATTTTTATTTATTCAGGATAAAGCTATTAGGCAACTTAATGCCTGTCTTACAAGCTGTCCTGTAAACAAACAACATAACAGGAAAATAAACAGATCATGCAAATACTAACAATAATAATAATAATAATAAGAAGAAGAAGAAGAGGAAGAAAAACTACGGGAAAAAAACACAATTGACTTTAGTTCATAAAAGATGTTTATGTGTGAGATGTGTTAGATTTATGTGTAAAGATTTTGTAGTGTTTACTTATGTCCATTTGGAATTTGTAGTTGTGTAGGTGCAAGGAGAAAATGTTCATAATTATGGTATAATGTTTTCATGTCTTGTTTGTACTATTTGTTATAAATGTACCACAACCGAATTTCTCTTTTCGAGATAATAAAGTACTCTTATTCTTTTTATTATTATAGCCACTTTAGTATGAGGAAACAATTACAATAGACGTGACCTTCGACACTCAACATCCGTTTAATCTTGCTTTGTAAACATGCGGTAGTCTAAGAAATTATGCTCGTTTAATTCTTCAATAATCTTTCACATTCAAACGCTGCTAAACGTTCATGATTCTTGGCCTATGTAACGCACGCAGACTTGCCCACAGTCGTACGCACATACTCTCGCATAACAGACGCATACACCGCCACTGACTCAGACGGGCGCATTCATGCGGTAAAACTCAACACACGGGCTCCCTTTCTAAAGTAACTTTTATACACTATTAAACAATAAAAGTAGAATGCTCACAAAACTACCAAACTATATACATCACTCCTTCCCCACTATCACGTCTTAATATCACATACACACACACACAATATCCTTGCCAGGCTAGGTATCAGTTCTCAGAGTCTCCAACCTGTTTGATGTTATTGCCTGGTTACGTTGGTCCTTCTCACGTCTAGGCGTGCAAATCCGTTGTATGCTCTTTCCTGTCGTCCTGTGTCTTTAACACGGACGTCCTCGTACTCGTACCGTAGCGCAGTTTTCAGACTCTGAGTGAAGAGCTGGAGGGATGACCGCACGTTAGGTCCCACCTGTGACTGACGTCTCGGCGTCCGTCGTTCCACTCTTTACAAGCACTCTAAACACAACAAGGATCCAAAACGTAACGCTTGCTAAACACACAACATATTGGATGACATGAAAAACATCACGTAACCTGGCTGATACAAATAACTCACGTTCATTCACACACACGTGCTTCATAACCGAACTACTTCCGTAACACCCACATATCTGTCACTATCTTGAAACAGACTATAGCCTAACACTCTTGCTATACACTACTCTATACACTGGAAAAGACTATGCTTAACCAACCGCGTACTACCTTCATAGCGACTTAGGCATACACACCTTACATTCCTTTAGTCATTCATCTCGGTAAATAACTGTATACCAAAAACACCGGTTACTTCACTGAATTCTAAACCAACATAACTGAACCAAACCGGCCAACACTATACAAGCAAATTACTCTTAGCAACGCATACTGTCTTTAACTAAGCAACTATCAATACTATATATATAGAAACATACCTGAATTCTAGGTTTCAGAGTCTTGGAATACGGGCTAGGTATCTCAAACACATCTGATTCCTCTGACAAGAAAGCCCGTACTAACGCATTTACTGCTCTGCAAGACAGCTTCCGCCTAGAACTCACTGTAACAGTACTCACTAAAACCCCCCGTGTTAAACATGTCTTACAGATTTCACGTGGATCTCGGCCTCACGGACTATCGGCACAAAACAAACCGTTAACAAAAACCGTACCGTATTCATCCTAATGTGTGAGCACTATGTACGAGCATAGAGCTTCATCACAGCCTATTTACGTGAACTCTCGCGCAAGACTTTGTAACAAGTTTGGGTTTGAAGTTGTGAATGACAGGTTTTCTGGTATTTGTTTTGGCATGTCACACTTCACTGGCGATCGGTCCACTTCCGTCAGTCTACATTCGCTGAGCGACAATAAATCGCCTTTTGGTCAATTTTCATAATTTTGAAGTGATATTTCGACTTCAAGTATCACAGTTAAGTATCAAAGTGAGAAACGTTTATAAACCTATCATAGTTGGAAGAGGGCGCCTACGGTTTTTGAGACAAACAGAAGGATTCGCTCGAAAAAGAGTGACACTAAAAAATTCACAAATACCTAAAAGATTTGCAAACCTTTCGCAAATCACTCGACAACGCTGTTTACACATAGAACGCGCACTCTTAAAACATCTGCAATGACGTCATATCCGTAAAACATGACCGAAAAACCTTCGTGAAAACTAGATGTCCCTCTTAGAATTTGTAGTCTGATTCCGAGGGGAGTGAGCAATACTAATCAAAAAGGCAACCAAAACGGGTTTTAAGGCAATAATTCTACTTGAATCTTTTAGTTTTACGATTAAATTATACGTGAAAGCAACAACCGGAAAGCTAGCGAACTCTCAGTCCCATTATTTACATGCGATCTGGATCGATCGCTTTTCGCTCTCTGAAGACTGACACACGTTTCGAACACGTGGGTGCTGAAATAGGTCTAGTAGGTTAACAATCGTGTTGTATCGGTGTACTGAAGCCCGCAAAATCTTTATAGAGAAGTTCGACGTTGAAATGAATTGAAATGAAACAGAAACATGAGCGTTCAGGAGTATGCCGTGGTAAATTAATCCCACGCGTAAGCTGCAGGAGAGTCTGTCGGTCTACATTTTTTCGAGCGGGATTGTAAAAACACCATTTAAAATCATAAAATTAACACAATTCTATCTTTATTGATTTATTTGTTAGTTCAAGTCACAATACATCACATATATATTCCCGACAAACACACACAACTGTTGATGTGATGCATGCATTCTTCGTCAGAAAATTGAAGTGTAGTTTTTGCAAGATACCAGAAAACCTGTCGAATAGTATTCGAGAAAAAATAAATTATGTCAAAACATAGCTATTTTGGACATATTTCCTGATCCCCCGTGTCCTTGACCTAAACGTTGTGCGAGGTCACTCAAACTGGTATGTTTAAAAAGGTCTTGCCACAAAGTATCCTTGGGCCAAATTTGAAGAATCTGGCTTGAATAGTCTCCGAGAAAATGCCAACGTTAAACTTAAAGTTTACCACGGACGACGGCGGACGGACGGACGACCACTGGCCCAAAACAGACGAACTTTTGCTTTGCAAGTGAGCGAAAAATGTATTAATGCCAAAGCACTTCACACTGTTCAATACACGTATTCCATGAAATAAGTAAAAAACTGCACATCTTTTTAACCAGACAGTGGATCAAATGCCCCTGGAGACAAGCGTCTCTACTGCATGTTTTCACTGTTACTGTTAGTGTTATGTCGAAACACCTACAATTTCTACCTATTACAAATTTCCAAACGCCTAAAACTTACAAGTTTTCTGTTGCTGAAACTCAGAGCCTGAATCCGTTCCAGAAAGACAAATGTTACTGTTCGCACTGTCTTGATGTTCTGCTCAAGTGCTATTTCAATGCTGCATATCAATTAACACACACTTGGAAAGTCCACAGTGACAAAATCATTCTAAATCTCAGTTTCACATGAACACTCAAACATAATTTTTAATGTGACTGTGCAATGATTAGCTAAGTGGTCCGACGCTTCGATCATAATCATATAATAATATAATATTTACTTTGTTGTCTAGGACAATAACCAAATAGTGCCTTCCTTCCTGAACATAATAAAATCCTGAATTGCTATAATCATCATGCCATGACAAACTGGCCTGTCCCTTCAAAACAGAAAAAGGTACTTATAAAGTCTAGATCAGTTAACTGATAATGATACAAACTGATTCAATGTTGAATCAAGAAGACTGGACAATGATGGGAAGTTATTTGTACAAAACGGTTGTCACCAACAATTTGTATTATTAATATTAAAATATAATCCTATACGAATTTACTGGCTGAATTCAGTCTTGTAAAATCAGCTCATACTTGTCAGCCAATATTGAGACTGAGACGCACAAAATGTCCGTTAATGCTCGACTCGGTGCAGGCCCCATAGTGCTATCTTTCTTTCAGATTGTGCCGACAAAAAACCTGCACAACGCAATTCATTGATGGCTATCATATGATAGGTTCATAAATGCTCACAAACGAGACGTGTACATCGATCAAACCAGGCCATCAAACCAGCAATACACGTACAAATAATCCGTCGATCGTTGTGTCAAAACGAGACTGAGAAGGGCAGACGACAGCCTCTCGGCTATATTATGATTCATCGTCACATGTTGCACAGATTGAAAAAAAAAACACCACAATAGAAATTCGATCCCAAACTCACGAATAGCCCTCTTTCTAGTTTGGAACACAACTAAAAAGGGAATGTGGCGCAGCATAGGGCACTCAAATTCCCAAACATTCCGACACACCTCATTTCAAATGATTTCAGCGAATTTAAGACCGGAAGTTGAATGAAAAGTGGGCCGAGGTAGACAACCCGTGTCGCAAGTGCCTACAAAATGGTTTTATGTCTGACTCTAATACTGATATTTCATACCATTATTCTTTAATCGAGATAAGCATTATTCGTTTCGCTCTGTTAAAAATTATATACGACTTGAAACATACAATTTCTTTTTAACCTAAGGGCGACAACTGGTTTCCCGCACTTGACCGGAAGCGAAGAAACGCGGCTTAAGCGACCAACGTATAGCGTGTCTGCTACACATACTAACATGTCTCTGCAAGAAAAACCAGCACAAGTATGTATCGCATGTCTTGCGAATTCAGACAGCACATTTTTATCACGCCGGACACTACATTGTGATCGTTGTCCCACTGATGCCACTGCATAAATCATAATCGGCAATTTATTTACATACCTCAAGGATGTCTCTCTTGAAATGAATGTGATCTAGACTATTTGTACGTTTGATTTGTTTTCGTTATATATTTTACAGCACTTTAGCAATTTTTTTAAGTATGGAGAGAGCCGACTGTCAAATCTTCTAGTTCTAGGGGTGTGGAAATAAAGTAAAGATCTTCATGTTCATCGAGTCTCTCGCCCTGTGAATGTGACAGTCTCACCAGAGCTCCCGTTTTCACAGCAGCTAAAAGGGTACCTCCAGGGGTAAATATTAAAGGGACAGAAAATTGGATTAGTATAATACTGAACCAATTGCATGTTCTTGAACACATTTGAAACGACGGGGCCGCGGGATGACTGCAAGCTGGTTATCTCGAATGAGTTAAATAATTTTAAAATGGTGTGTCTTAGAGTCAGATGCGGATGCACTAAATTTTAGTGTGTCTCCCTATCCTTCTCTCACATTTTCAGTACGTGAATTTGAATATTTACTTCGCCATATGCATAGATGCACTGAAACAGAAGCCATACTCTCCTAGTCCTAGGAAGTTGATTTACTGACGTTCCGTGAGCAGTGCTGTACGTATACGTTGTTTCTTAATTTGTGTTTAGCCTGCAGCAACCGACAAAGACAAGGAAAAGAAGAAGAAAGAGAGTATTCTTGATTTGGCAAACCGATTCGCGTCAAGTTCAGCGGTGGTCGCGAAGGTAATTTTTGTCTTTTACCTTACATTACATGGGTGGCAGTAATCAGTCCTGAGAATTACTCAGTTTTACATTTTAGCTCTTTAGCCAGTTGGTTTCTTGTATAAGAGACAGATTTTCATGAGCCCCTGCAGCAGCAAGGGCTCATGAGAACAATTTGTGTTTCTTGCTGAATATAGATTGATTTAACTTAACTCATTCTGCCCCAGACACACCACAGCAAGATATGGATCAACCATGATAGTTGAAGGGTGATGCCAGAATAGCTTGGCGCCAATGTGCACCAAGCTATTCTGGCATCACCCTTGAACTATCATGGTCTGCAGCTGAAGAGATACTTTGTTTATTTTCTTCTAAAAGTAACACAGTGTGTTAAATACTAATTCTCCATGCGCTGTGGCTAACCCTGAACTATGCTTTCTGATAGGATTTATAATTCTCCTTCATCGGGATGGAAGGCATGGCAAAAAACCATCACAGGCATTCTGCAGTCTGTCGGATATCTGAAATATGACTGGTATAAGTAGCGGGATGCTCCTTTTTGGGGGCTCACATGCGAAGCAGAGTCTGTGTTTTGGGGAAGTGGTCGTCCACCTGCCGTCGACCGTGGTAAACCTTAATGTGGGCATTTCGTAAATAATCTAGATATGGTATGATTGTTCCCAGATCCCTGTAGTTTTGTCAGAATTTAACGTTGAAGTTTTGTGTCATTTTTAAAAATTGCACAGGTCTGGACCTATCAAACGCCTTCAGAATTGAGTTGACAGATTTTTGTCTGAACATGTGCTATAATCGTTCCCTGTAGTTTAGTCAGAATTGCACTTTGAAGTTTTCTGTCATTTTGGTGAAAATTGAACCTGCCGAACACCATCAAAATCTAGTCAATAGAATTTCCTTGGAATTTATCTTAAACGTTTTGTCCATATGGTAAAAATGCTTAACATGTGATGATTGTCACAATCTCATCATAGTTTACTCAGGATTGAAGTTGAAAGTTTGTATGATTTGTCGAACACCTTCAAAATCGAGTCAACAGAATGTTCTCGGTATTTGTCCTAAATGTGTTGGCCATAATATAGTTAACATTCTACATGTCACGGTTGACCCAATCTCCTTATAGTTTAGTCAGAGGTGAAGTTGAACGTTTTGTTTGAGTTTTGTGAAAACTGCACACAAGTGCGGACCTGTTGAACTCCTTTCAAATCGAGTCGACAGATTTTTGTCTGAACATGTCTGAAATGTGTTGGCCATATCGTAAGTATTCTGAATATCTTGTGGTTGCTACAGATCTCTGTACTTTTGGTCAAGAATGTAACTTTGAAGTTTTGTGTCATTTTTGTGAAACTTTTACGGGTCTGGACCTTGTCTGATGCCTTCAATATCTAGACGTCAGATTTTTTTTTTATCAGAACATGTCTGACTTGTGTTGGCCGCATACATAAGTCTATTAAGTGTGCAACACATTGGCCGCACATGTATTAATAAAAATGAAAGTAATGTTGTAACTTTAGTCGACATGTAATGTTCGATAGCCTTAGTTTGAAGGTTGCATAGTGACGTAAAAAAAAGTACGCAGACTTGTAAAAACAAAAATCAGGCCGGCATCATGGGAAGGTTGCGTAGAAATCCCCGATACTGCGTAATTGTCTAAGGCAAAGTGATGTAATCAGATAGTATACTACATGGCGACAAATGCGGTCATTCTATGCTGCTTGATCTTTTGCAAAATAAAGATCGAAGACGAATAGGAATGACTTGTTACAGGTACATGGACGGTAACGGTTCGTCCGTCTGATAATTATGAGACCAGTGTTGAGCAGGATTTTTAGTTTGCATTGTTACATCTGTGCAGGTGCAGAAAAAAGACAAAATCGTACCCTTGCTCCCCCCCCCCCCTCACCTACTCTACACACACACACACACACACACACACACACACACACACACACACACACACACACACACACACACACACACACTAAAAATCCTGCACTGCACAACAAAAGTGTTCTTTCAACATTGCATGCTTGGAACAGTACACGACTTTTACATGTCAATACGTCATAAGACCAGCGTAAAAGATTGCATAAAAGATTTTGGTGTGTCTGCCTCCTACATGGGATACTTTTCCCCACCCTGTCTTAAAATAGACACTTGGAAAATACCTGTTCAAACGTGCGTCACCCATGACACTAGGCGTCGACTTTTTCGATAGACGTTGCACACTTATAGTAATAGACTTATGCCGTTTAGTGTACAGTGAATGTTCCCAGAGCGCCATGCTTTAGTTAGAATTGAACTGTGAAGTTCTGTGTTATTTTTGTGAAAATTGCACAGGTCCGGACCTGTCGAACGTCATCAAAATCAAGGCGAGAGAATTTATCGCTTAGTTTAGTGACTTGTCAGAAGGGTGATTGTCACATAGGTTATGTTAATTATATTTATCAACCATTATTTTATGTGAGCCATTATGGGCTTTGCCATTCTTGTTTAGAATTAATATTGATTTTTTAATTTTTTTTTTTCATTGCTGGCAGCTACAGGCATACTCCCAGGATTTGATCCGTTGCTGAACTTGTATTGGACGGAACGACAGAGTTTATGTGAGGTAAATGTTTTAACCCGTTTTGCCCCAATGCCCTACAGCAAGAAATGGATCAGTCGTGATAATTCAAGGGTAGTGAAAGATTAGCTTGGCGCCTTCAGGCGCCAAGCTAATCTGGCAGTACCCTTGAATTATCATAGTTGATTCATCGCCTGGAACTGGCACATAATTGTTAAGTGACACCTCTAAAATTTGTGAAATGCGGCCTTGGAGCTAAATGGGTAAGATCGAAAGGACACACTATCGTCAAAGTTGTTTATTCCCAATATAGCATAGAAGTGGAGTGTTCGTACACTATCATTTTCTGGACAGACCCAGCGACTCCCATTCTCAGACTGTTTGAATCATAGTCACCGATAATAAGGCTGGAGGTGACTATGAATCAGTTTGAGAATGGGAGTCACTCAGTCTGTCTAGAAATGTTAGCATACGAACACTCCACTTCTATGTTTTATAGAACCTTTCACATCAGCAATACTGGTCTAATATTATTCCGAAACCTTTCATTCATGTCGATGACTGCAAACAGATGAACCATGGGCCGGTTGCACAACATGCAGTTGCACCTCTAGCTGTCGGCTACTGAAGTCTGTAAGTTACCTACAAGCTAAGCTAACTGCGGTTGCATGTACTCATTTTATACTAGCTAACAGCTAAATTAGCGTGGAAATGTTAGATTTGCTCCGAGCAGCACTAATAGCAAGTTAGAACCAAGTTAGAGTGTAAACTGAACAAGATGGATGAACCATTATAACCCACAACACTTATATTTGAGAGCTGTCCTCGCTATCAAGGGTCTCTAGTTTTGTCTTTGACCTGATTCTGATGTTCAAATATCTCGTATTGAAAAAGCCTCGCAAATCTGTCAATGCGTCAGTGAGCTCTCTAAGGGGCAGGGGCACAGTGCATACGAGTCATTGGTTTGTCAAACGTCATTCGTCATGCTGTATTTTTTTGTCTACCGTATTTTAAAAAAACGATAGACTTTGAAACGGGGCTCGTCGGAGCGCATTCCGGAGCATGCACATGACATTTTTGGCGTGCGGGGCAGAAATTCTGGCAAAGAAGTAACAAGATAAAAATGACTTTACGTCTAGCTACGCAAACCTTGCTAGAGAACGTCTTTTTGGTGCCAAAGCGCCGTGTGTGTGTATGTGACGGCGAATAGAGCCCGCGTTTGAGGACGGACAAGCTTGAAATTTTTTAGGATATTGTCCCTAAAGAATTATATCTGGAACTTTTGTTTTCGATTTTTAAAAAAAAATTAGATGCTCATTGGCGAGAAAATGGCCGTTTCACAAAAACTGGCTGACCCAAACTGGAGTCCGTATTTTTTTTCTTATTTTTACGAGATATTTTGCATATAGCTAGATAAAAGGGAGATATTGAATGAGTTCGTTAACCAGCATTATTTGTACCTCTAGAACGTTTTGAGTGATAATTAAATACATTTTCACTTTTGGGGGATTAATTTTACGAATTAATTTTACGGGTTAATCTTAAAACAACTGAATATTTTTTATGAAAAAACAATCTTCTCATTAATAATCGTATGATTTTTGGCATACGGTATTTACATAAGCCTACTGTTTGTCTTGGCTTTCGGGTAGAATTAGGTCAATTGTGACCTGTATGCCCATAGTGTGAAAATCAGACAATTTTCTGCAACACATTTTTCGGAGTCATTTGTAAAACAGCTAATATAACTTTATTTTTTCTTTTACAAAAAACAATCCTATTTTCTCATTAAAATCCGCATGATTTTTCATAAACAGTGTTTGCATAAACCTGATTTTGTCCCGGCCCTGAGGTAGGATTAGATCAAATTGTGACCTGTAAGCTCTAGGCATGAAAATCAGCAAAAAAATTGCAAAGTTGATTTTCTGATACCTCAAATGTTAGTACTGCGATGAGTGACAACTAACATTGAGTCGTCACTATGAACACGGCGTCGTGGGACTAGTGATGCCATGACGTGAAGCTTGAAGTGACGTCATTTCGCCGCTCGTGTTATTATTCTTGTTCAAAATAGCTATGCTACGCCAGACCACCGAGCTTACGAATGGCAGGAATCGCCGTGTGTCCGTCTGTATTTCTGTGTGCCAGTGTGTGTAATCAGAGGGTGGGTTATAGTAGAAGGAGATGGATTCCTGTCACTACTCGAGCCCACTCAGAGCGTACTAATGGTGGGAAGCGCCGTGTGTCCGTCTTTTTTTGTGTGCGCCTCCGTGTGTGTTGTTGGCTTAGAGAGGAAGTAAATGGATCAGCATTATAAGCCTAAAAATATGAACAACTCTGAATGTTCCTAAAAGATAAACGCATCTGAGCTCCAAACAATACGGTAGACTTTGGGATGAAATCCTTATCATCTTCTGATTTTACGTAATTTTATATTTTACGTGATATGAGTTTCACTTTCACTTCAAGACTTGACAAAATGGTTAGAAAACTAGAATTTCAAGGTACACTTTCAGTCATGCTATAATTTGTGTGAAATCAAGTTGACTTTACCTAGCTACATGATATACTAAGTACACCTGCATTCTCATCTGAAAGCGCGGCGATGCATTGATCCTCATGAGCCCTTCGGGTGAATGAGTATCTAAGCCTCTTGGAGATGCGCGCATGTGCGTGTGTGTGTGAGAAATAGAAAATTACGTCATATTTTGAGTATTGCGTCAATGTCTGCGTGGTGACGGAGTTGCTTCTTTAAACGTCACTGCCACTGTCTGACTTTTTCCAGAAGTCAACGTGTTTTTTTTTTAATTTTTTTATTTTTTTTTTTTTTTTTTATTTTTTTTTTTTTTTACATATTTTGTGAAAAGAATTAATTTTTACTGAAGATGTTGAAAGAGTACAAAGCTGGCTAATAAAGTAATCCAGTACTTTAATTTTTTCTCTAGCTATATACAAAATTTCAAGTGGATATGACAAAAATTACAGACTCTAATGTCACTGGTACAACTGACTTTCTATAAATTTTAATGGTCTTTTAACCCTTTAACCAGACACCCACTGTTAATATGCTCGGACGCTCTTCTAGGCATCCCTTGAACAAAGCACTTCCCCAAGTTTCAAGCCTTTACGTACACAAACATCGGAGATTCTTGTGTTTACATACATATACACACACATACACATGCGGCATTTCCCGCCAAAAGTAACGAAATTAGCATACTAGACATGACGTCATTTTTATCTGGTTACTTTAGTTGTCTGACTTTCACACCAGCCAGCCTTTGTCGTCATGGGCATTCTTTTAAAATCTTGTATGTTTGTCAGTCAGTGGGCATGTGGATCAGTTTGGTCCTCTGTGTGTGTGTATGTGTGTGTGTGCGTGTGCGTGTGTGTGTGTGTGTGTGTGTGTGTGTGTGTGTGTGTGCGTGTGTGTGTGTGTGTGTGTGTGTGTGTGTGTGTGTGTGTGTGTGTGTGTGTGTGTGTGTGCGTGTGCACATGCTCTCACATGATACACGTCACAGTTGATCACCCTTTTTTTCAGATCCAGACGACCCGCTTAAACTGACGGAGAACACGCGGCACCTTGGGCTGGTTGTTTTGTCGCGGGACGTCCGTCGTCTTGATCTGCCCTGCGGACGGAATGGAGGCCATTCAGTCCAAATCCAGTTGTGCAACAGGAGGCGTAGAGCTAAATTGTGCATGGTTCTGGAACAGTTTCTCCTGTGGACTGGCGTTACATTTGGAACACAAATGGACGGGGGACGAAGGTAGGGGATGGGGGTGGATGGGTGGGGTCAGGGAGAACATGAAAGAATGTGCAGAGAGAGAGAGAGAGAGATGCGAAGAGCGTAGGTGACGTGTTTGTGCTGGTCTGTCATTTTGGACCTTACGGCTGAAAGCCATAAGGTAAAAAATCATATGTAAGATGTGTGTGCAGGGTGTGATGTGAGAGGATGGCGTGTATTGCTACTTGGGAGTACATGCGCGGTGTGATGTAAGAGGATGGCATGTGTTGCCACTTGGGAGTACATGCAGGAGTGCTGGATAGAAATGCAGACCTGTCAGCGACACAAGGTCAGCATTAGTATGACGTGAAGACATGCCCTCCACCCCCCCTTCCCCGCCCCCCCCCCCCCCCCCCCCGCTCCCCGTCCTTGTGCATGCATGCTACTGGTACTCTGCCCTTTGAAAACAAAACTCATCGAGTCTATTCTGTGAAAAGCGCGATTGTCATTGCATAACAGTGGAAATCTTGCCTTTCACAAACACGAACTGTCTTTCAACTGTTTACAGCACAGATGGCTGCATGCACAAGGGGGTTAAAGCCAGGTGACACTGCTTCATTCCCTGTATCGTTCCCGTGGTGCTGCATTAACCCCCCTTCTGCATGCTTCCACCAGTACTGTTGGCTGCATGCACAAGGTGGGGTTAACAAGTCCTTTTGATAATAAGCGTTCATGTTGGGGCCGCAGGCTTGTCCAAGTTATCTAACCCTTTGGCTGTCAGAGGCACACTTTGAAAATAAGCGTTCATGTTGGGGCCGCAGGCTTGTCCAAGTTATCTAACCCTTTGGCTGTCGGCGGCACATTTTTTTCGAGGTGACTCCTATGGGAATCGCCTCGACAAAAAGCGCTGCGGGCAGTCAAAGGGTTAAAACCAACACCTTGATGCACTTCCGATGTGTTTAACCCATTTAGACCGGAATCCCTACAGCAGGGTGGTGAAGACGCTAAGCTAATCTGGCACTACCCTTGAATTATCATGGTCAATCCATCTCCTGCAACTGGTACATAGTCATTAGGCAACACCTCCAAAATATGAGAAATGGGACCTTGGGCATAAAAGGGTTAAGCCTGATGCTATCATGTACGACCGGTAGCTTTGCTGCGCGTGTTGTTAGAGTGTATACGGGATAGATTTTTTTTTAAATTTATTTTTTTATTTTTTATGCGATGAACAATGTTTTAATGTACTGTGTGCAAGTCAGCCGCTGATTTCAGTAGCCACTGCCGTCCGGTATTCATCACCTTCAGTATCTTGTTTAAAAACAAATGATTTATACAAAAGTTAGTTTTACTGAGAGGAAACAAAATTGAATCCTCGCTCGGTATGGTAACTCGGAAGGGTGTGAAATGTGCAAGAAAATGACCTGCGAGGGCTCATGAGGATCTATACCTTTTTCAGTTGGATGGTGTTCAGTTTTCCTCAGCTGTGAAATTGTACAATTGTTTCCCATTTCTGAAGCCGTTATTAAGACTGGCATACACAAAACAATGGGTAAAAGCTTAAAAGCGGTCGACCACATGATCAGCTGAACACGGAGACAATCACAAGACATCACTATGTATGCTCGAAGGTAACATTTCTGCTTGCATTGTTACTGAATTACCTGTCTCGAATCGGGATAGATTTCACAGGTCCTCTCCTGCGGCTTCCTGCTTCCTTATGTTTCGTGAGAACCACTTTCTGTAAGCTTTCAGGTTTGATTTTTGTTCCTCTTGGTTTCCCCCACAGTTGTTGTAGTTGTGTGCAGGAGATGTCAGCGGGCACCTCCTTCATACCCCACTGCTGGTAGTGCATTAGCGCCTAAACAAGGCTAGCTGTGTGCGAATACTCGCGGTATAAACAGAAACGAAAATAGGAAGATAACGGAAAGTCATGTGTTAGATCTGGACCACCGATCTCGATTGCTCATCAAATAAAAACGACTCGACTGCGGTAGATCAATGTTGAAAGTATTGGATAATAGCTGTTATTAAAAAAAAATATGTTTTACTTACCCAGCTGTACAACTGCACTGGCTGTGCGTAATTTTCTCTGTGTTGCACTCGATGTTGAGCAAAAGCTGTTGTGGCTTGGCATGTTTTCCATCGATCGATAGCATTTTGCCTTCACAACAACTTTATTCACGGTAGACAAATCTAAAAATAACACTGTATATAGCCCCCCCCAAAAAAAAATAAATAAATAAAATAAATAAAATAAATAAATAAATAAATAAATAAATAAATAAATAATAATAATAATAAATAAATAAATAAATACTAAATAAATAAAGAAATAAATAAATTTTAAAAATTTTAAAAATGATATCCTCTCCTGAGATCGGACAGTAGTGTCGCCGTTTAGACAACTTAAACTCAGCTGTAGAAGCACGCTCAGCGGAAATATGGCCATGTTGTCATTGCGCTGCCGGAGTCGTCAAAAGGGGTGGAACCTAAGTTAGAGTCCGCCACAAGAATGGCTCGGTGTATTTAACTTGTTGACTACTTAGTCATTTTCCTATGTTATGTACTCTGCTACTAATTTTTAATCATTTGTCAGAGTTCATTCTGGGCGGTGTGCATGCCAAGTAGCGGCTTGTAACCACTCGTCCAGTGCTAAAAATACTGCAAACGAACTTTAGATCTCACTGTCAAAAGTGTTCTAGCTAAAGTTATCTCACAGCAGCTGAACTCGACTTAAAGATTGTCGAAATGAACAGTTCCTATAAGGCCCCGCAACACATGCCCGGTTTTGAGGCCGATTCCCGATCAGTTTCGAATCGGTAGGTGATCGGGCCGGACTAAAAAAAAACGTGTGCACTGCCACACATTTCCCGACTTGTCTAGCCGACCGGTTTGAACCGAAGATCAAAGTCGTACCTGTTCTGCAAAATGGCTGCTAGTTTTGACAGTGATGATGATGTGCTTGCATTATCAGCAGTTTTGCATCATATTCGGGAAGAGGCGTGCGAAACATCAGCAACGGCGGTGGTACTGATCACAACAGGCGTGTTCCGCCATTTGCAATTTGAAACGACATGCTTTGGGAGACGCGCTCTGATTGGATGAAGCTAACAAACGGGGCCGATTCGAATCGGAAAAATAGAGCAGGTTCTAGACACCCGATTCCCAGCCGATTGGGACCGGATCGTATAATTGACATCATCCGATCGCAATCGGATCGGAATCGGCTTCAAAATCGGGGCACAACCGGCACGTGTGGCGGGGCCTTTAGAGACTTACAAGGGGCAGAACCTCTCACAGTGCTGCAAAGGGCACAGTGGTTAGCTGCCTTGATGCGCTCAGCATGCCGAGCAGCTCGAGTGAAGTAACCAGTGTGCACTACGGGTGAGCCGCAACAGGGAAAAAGTAGTACCAACGTTGCCGTCACACTGGTCGTCAACGTCGACTCGCTGTACTGATCAGAGCAGCAGATCGAAGGAGATAACCAGTGCCTGTTACTGTATATGTATGTTCTTGTGTAAGAAAATTTAAAACAAATTTGAACAAAGTGACATTTATGATACAGTGTGTATGCTGGATGGTTTGGTTTACACACACCTGCAGAACCATTAAAATAAAATCTTGTGAAAATTTAAATGTTAAAGAAAAAAAAGAAGTGAGATTTGAGAACCAGTGTGCATACAGGATGATTTGGTTTACACACACCCCACCACACACACACACACACACACACACACACACACACACACACACACACACACACACACACACACACACACACACACACATCCATTAAAATCAACAACAAATATACTGGTAGTAGGAATGTTACTGTATAATTTGGTGCATTGTCATTGACTGAAATTTTAAAAATTTCACTTTGTAACAGGTGTATATCCACACACACACACACACAAAATCAACAAAATCAAAAACAAGTAGGGGAGAAGACCCATGTATGAAACACTTACGGAAAAACGTCTTGCACGACCATCCAAAGAAAGGTAAAATCAATCCGAAACCAGGGTTTGATAGAGATTATATTAATGCATCTTAGGACAAAGACGATTTCGAAACTCGAATCGAGGCAGAAGCAGTTACAGTTTGAAAAAAGTGACACATTGTTTCATATTAGGCACCATTTGCCTAATAAGAAGCACCAGGTCTCTTATTATGGAGCAGTGTGAATATGTCCTTTGTACAAGTTTAACTTACATTTTGTTTGCTAATTAAGGAATGAGAGACAGTTAGCACACATTATAGGGTCATTTAACATTAAAAGTGAGTTAAATATAATTCGTCATCTGCCATCCATTAGCCTTTGTATATCCAATTGTGACCAATTTTATCATTTTGAATTTCTGAGAGATGATCACAGCCACAGACTTCTAATTTGGCACAGTGATCCTATCTGACAATAGCTTTGATTGTCATTTGTGCTGACCTCCATGAAAGGTCAAGGTTACAAACGTCAATAAACGTGGTTAAAAAAAAAGAAGCTAGTTATAATTTTATGTAAAAATTTGCCAAAGAGTAAACTGATGATAAAATTTTTGTTTGCAGCTCTGCTAAGTTAACATCTTGTTAAGGTCAAAGGTCATGGGAAGAAAAAAGCTTTTCATTTTAGGTTGCTGCTTTTACAGGTAGTTCATATGTGAATTTTGCACTAAGACCCCATTTGAAACGTGTTGCAAGGGGTTACACTGTCTATGCACATTAATTTTATTGGCTCCTTCTGAAGGTCAAAGGTCAGGCATGGTCAGCAAGTGTGTGGAAAATGTTCTATGTATGGGCGAATAAAAGCTACTGTATTTAGTTTTTCCACCTCAGAATTAAAACTTGATAAAACGTAGCATTATCGACACAGGTTTATGTACAGGTTCAGAGGCAATTTCAGGGGAAGAGGGGTGTTCCAAGTTGCACGGCTCCCAGGATATTTTTTAATGACTGTCTAATTTCCATTTTGGGGAGTTCGGAACCAACCCCGCCCCGCCCCCCTCCACCCCCTCTCCCCGGAACAAACACCCTCTCACGCCTCTTGTAAATTGTAAATGGTCCTTGAGAATGTGGACCCCCTCCGGACGTTTGATTTTTTTTCGGCCAGTGTTGAAAAGGTCTCCAGACCACTCTCCCCCTTTGGTCGACCCCCCCCCACCCCCCCTTCCCCTCCCTACTCGCACTAACACCAGCACCACTCGTTTGATAGTCAACAAGTGGTGCAGTTGTATGTCCTCACCCCCATCACATTTTTAGCAGCTGTGACATCGCCAACAGAAAGCGTTCTGATGAAAAAGTCTACGGATTTTTTTTTTAAAAACTGCCCTCGCTTGCCTTAAACAAGTTACAGAGAGGTTATTCGAATTAGTATTCGTGGTATACACTCTCTCTCTTCCTTCCAGTCCGCCCTCAAAACTCACCTCTTTCAACAGTTTTAGCACTATATCACCGCACTCCCCACCCCAAGCTGACCGTCGTAATGTATTTCACTGTTTGTGGTACGTGAGTCATTGTCTAAAGCGTGCGCATGCGTGCGCGAGTTGTGAGTGTGCGCTTAGAGTTATAATTATTATAAGATAAGCGCATTATAAATACCGTAATTATTATTATTATTATTATTAAATTCATACTTAGGTACTTTCAAACTTTTGCGCCTAAATTTAACTTTTAACAAATGTGTGCGAAAAATGACTACTCGTTACAAATACATCGACCTATGATGACTTTAACTTTTTCAACAGGTAAAAATATGTAGGTAAAGGTGTTCTTGTAAACTACAGTTGTATCGAGTTTAAAGTCTGTAGATGTTATAGTCTATAAGAAATTGCCTTAGGCAAATGCATGCATACATACGACGGCTGAAGAGCAGATGCATGGACGATTGATGACTACATTTATACTGTTTCACATTTGCTGTCACACCTAAACCAGAAAGGTTTGCTCCTGGAATAACTTTTTAGCCCCACACCTTTCCTGTAGTAATGCGCCATTTTGTCAGCGTAAAAGCATTCACAACAACAGTGCACATCACCTTGAAGAGATGTAGCGACATTACCACTGGACGCAAATATTGCTCTGAATTCTTTCTTATTTCAGTCCCAAGGAACCCCAACCGTCAATTAAATATGTCAGTTGTGTCAGCAAGTGCCAAAATCGCCATAATCCACCGCACGGGGATCTATGTGTCTTGCTGATGGACCCTATTGAGTTTCTCGGCTGTGAAGGGGTTAAGTAAAAATATCATCAAGCAAAATCTGGAAAAAAATCAGGCTTGTAGTCTCAGAGATGTTGCCAGCACAAAGGCTCAAACAAATATGGCCTCTGCGACCTCTGTTAAAGACATCACATTATTTATGAGGGTAAGGCATAATTTCCTTTATATATATATATATATATATATATATATATATATATATATATATATATATATATATATATATATAATATATATATATATATATATATATATATATATATATATATATATATATATATATATATATATATATATATATATATATATAACATAAATCAGAGCAATTAGTTTTAGAGGTATTCTCTCTACACACTAGTCTGCAAAACAAATATGGCAACTATGACCTTGAGGCAGAGGCAGAGTTAAGATTGATGTCAATGTGTGATATGGTAAATTCTATTATCTAAAATTTGGATTGAATAGGTCAAGTGTTTTTTTTTTTAAAATATATTTCCTAGCACACAATTCTGCACAATACAAATATGGCCGTTGTGACCTTGGCCTTTAAGGCAGTGAATAGATTCTGGTGTGCAACTATCTTTGTCATCCCAAAATATCACAATTTGCCATTTGGATCCAATGATTTCGGTGTTTACAGTAACATTGCCTGGACAATGGCATACATACAAAATGTAGCCGTTGTGACCTTGATCTTGACGACAGTGGCATGATCCTTCTGCGGGACAAACTGTATTGAGAAAAAGTATTAACATCTGAATTTTGGAACAAACTGGCTGGATGGTTTCCGATATATACGCTAGACAAACACTGCTCCTATAACACTGTTTCATATTAGGTGCTCTTTGTGTTTCATAATAGAACAAGATACCTCTCCAGAAAATGCGTGCCTCCAAAACAACAAAAAGAGAACCAAATGAATGCCGCTGGTTTTCTGATGTCCGAAGATTGCTTTTATAACAAGAGTGACTATTCCTTTTAAATCACAAAACTGAATGCCGAGTTAGGTATTTCAAAATGGCGAAAGAATAAGAAGCAGAAGGGTCAAAAATAACTTTTCCTCGGCGTGTTTTAGTTTTGATCACGCCTGACATTCTTGTACCGGAAATAAGGCTAGGTAAAGTAGCTCTATATTACTGCACAATAATAGGCACTGTTTCATAATTGGGGCTCCTCCCCTACACCCTTTTTCATGACTTTTCCATATCATTATTGACTGAAATGTAACATGAGATAATGTATTGCACTTCTTTGGTTTTGGAACACAGCAACACCCAAATGAACACGGCATAGATTCTCATGAGTCCTTGTATCAGCTTGGGTGGATAAGCGCTCGGAAGATGTTCTCAGCAATATAGCACAGTTGACCCCTTCAGTGCCACGTTGATTTACCAGGCCCTTGCTGATCGGACATGCTTTACAACAAGCCTGTCATTTCCCCCTGGATTGTAAGCTCATTCCAGTACGCAAAAGGCTATCGCGAAGGTGTTGCTGTGGGCCCGCACACGATTTTGCACGGGCCCACTACAGCCAACTTCGGCCCGATGGTCTTTGCGTATTGGGATGAAGCTACCAGAGCTAGTTGCTTATTATGGTTTAAAGATGTAGTTTATTCTTTTTTGTTCCATCCCGCAGTGTGTTTAAAATACCCAGCTAGGGTCCTGAGCTCACTAACTGAGTTTGCAGAGTCTGAACTCCGTCTGCCAGGGGCCTGAATAAGGCTGTAGACTTCAGTTCAGTGGACACCGTGAGCGGTCCATGAGACACACTAAAGTCACAAGGAAACTCCTATCAGCTTTACCAGGCTTACACAGGAACTAATCTCGTAGCAGACGATATTGACCAATAACCAGCTGGAATATTTGAAAGCCACACTCAATGGATGTGTATTCCGTAACCACAGTTGTCACAGCCCTGTTCCACAGGGGCATAATGCAGTGTGGCTGTCATGTGTATCGTCCAGTTATCTGCTACAGAATAAGTTCGTGTGTAGGCCTACGTAATGCTGACAGGGGTCACTTGTGGCTGCAGCGTATCTCATGTCGAGTTTTGCGTGCATTGGACATAACTGCGTGCATTGGAGTGCAAGTGCAACTTTTAAAGGGACTAGGGCTTCTAACTTTCGTTGATTTCGCCCGGGGGGGGGGGGGGGGGGGGGGGGGGGAGGGAGGGGGGGGGGGGAGGAGGGGGGGGGCGTGGGCCCGGAGGGTGGGGGGAGGGTGTCGGTCTGCTTGACTGTGTCGCTCCGTCGCGCTGCGGCTGGTGGTGTAGCTGGGGCCGGGTCGGTTGGTGGTGGGGGAGGCGGGTGGTGTCGGGGCCGGGACGGGATTCGAACGCACGACGCGGCGATTCCCTTCGCTCTCCTGCTCCGACGTTTAACCGCCTGAGCTATTTCTGACTCTCGTGCACTGGATCTATCTATCTATCTTCTTCCTTTTTTACGTCCCGCTGGCACGAATGTGATCGGGGACCAATGTGCACTGGACATAACTTCGTGCCTTATATAGGCCCTGAGTTGACGCAGTTCAAACTGCACTGAGCAACGCGGTGAGCAGTTTGACTGAATTAGCGGCAAAGCATATCAGAGCCTTAGCTGGGTCCTAGAAAGTTTTGCAAAAACACGTGCGGCACGGAAGAAAAAGACAACTTCAGCGTAACACTGCGTCGGCGAAGTAGGCCAAAGAACCAGGATCGAGTTACACTGGCCTTTCTTAAACTGTTCACGGAGTACACTGTCTTGTGTTAATTTATATCAAGTTTTTCAAGTCTTGTTTGTTACGAGAGTGCCCGCTGAATGTGCTGCAAAGAGGGCAGTTGTGTTGAAAGTTTGCATCTAGATCCAGACCCCTAGTAAGAAAGACTTGGACAAGCTTGATACATTAGTAACACTGGACAGTATGCTGTTTAGCTCAAGACAGTGTACACTATGTTCAGTTTAACACAGGACAGTGTGCCCCCTGCACAGTTTAACACACGACAGTGTACCCCGTGGCGAATGTAACAAAATGACCAAACCGTTACGCGTTTAGGGCTTAGCGTTTGTTGTCCATTACGATGGTGAATCCGTACAATGTAAAAAGACACCATACCCCATGTATACGTTAACACAGGACAATGTGCTAAAAAAGGACTGTGATAGTGACCACATCAGCCCAAGTAGACCCCCATTCCATCCTCCCAAGGAACACATACAAAATGCTGCCAGCAAGAGGCATAAAACCTGATGAGCCCCCTCATGATATATAACACATACAGCATAGCTATCAGACAACAGCTTAGACATTGAATATCTACATCACAGTAGAGTCTCCTCTCCCCCTTCATGAGAGTAAAATATACAAAATTACATAAATAATGCTCCAACAACCTCTCAACCCCCCACCCCCTCCCCCCTCCCCCCCCCTCCCCCCGAAAACACACACACACCAATTACATCTACAAGTTGTAACAAAATCTTAGGGTACCAGCTTGACTGTCCAAGTCATTATGGTGGTAAAATGATAACAGGTAAGTTGAATGGCGACTGGTGAGGAAAGCAGAGCGAGCAGATTAAATGGGGGTGGGGGTGGGGGGGGGGGGCGGGCGGGGGGGGGGGAGGGTGGGGGGAGGGGCGTTGCAGTTATTAGGCTATTAGAGGCGACTACCTGTGTAGTTGGATGTGGGGAACCAGTCTTGTTGGAATGCAGCATGTCTCCCTGAATGGGCAGCAGCGTGTTTTTAAACATTGTATTTCAGCTTCAGAAGCTGCTGGAAATGGTTCCATGTTCGGAAGGCATTTTGCAGGTTACATCTGTGAATGAAAAATCTGGCCAGCAGCAAAATAAGATCCATTACTCTGTCTGTGATTATATTCTTAGAAACACCAAACAATGTCAACTCTTCACAAAGCTGGAATCTAGCAAAATGGGGGGAAAGATTATGTATATTGGTCACAAGTATATCCGACAAAGGCTGTAACAGTTGCACAATGCTAGAAAAGATGCACAAGAGTTTGTTTTTCTTGTTTACAAAATGTACAGACAGGCGAGTCGTGAGATTCTAGGCTTCTTGCACTTGTGTGGTTGTCTCTTGTTCTCGCAGTGAAGGGGTTATCGGTGAGGCAGCAGCCCTGCGCTTTGCACCATGTGGAAGAAAACACTGGAGGGATCTTGGAGCAGGCACTGTGGAGAATCGAACGCTGTCACTTGTCCATTTTCCATCACCAAGATTCTGCAGGAGAAAAATGGATCGTTGAAATCAGAAGTAAATCAGTATGTGGCTGCAAAAGACAACCTTCACCCCGTAGAGCATGCAGCCACCGATGCTGTTTGCAGTGCACAGTACTACTGGCTGAATGCACAAGGGGATCCGTGTAAACAGGACAAAAACAACGCCTGGATGAATATGAATGAGTGAAATGAAGTGCCTGAAACCACAACTTTTAGTACATTTGTAGATTGCTCTGATCAAAGAAACGCTGAAGGGGTCAACTTCGTTGAATTTACCCCAAAAAATGAATTTACCCGTCAAAAGTCTACACAGCGGGAATCCGGCCAGGCGCGAATCTAAATCTACTATACGTAACTTGTGTGCTGTCGCTATAGTATTCCATCTAGAGTTTTAGGCAGTGCCCGTGCACTAGCGCTATAGCCTGTGTGAATTCACGCTAGGTGGATTTTACGGCTATAGACGTACAATGGATACATTCAGTTTTCAGCGAAAAAGTTTGAGGAATCCGCAGTTAGTGCATATATAATGCCTGGGTAGATTCATCCTGGGTAGATTTTTCTAACTAGGTACGTAGATTCCCAATCGGTGGATTTACGTTTAAATACAGGGAAGCCGACCGGGCCTTTTATCAAGTCATTTACATACACAATCATGTAGATGTTGAGCAGGACACGCGTGAACTCAAATACAGGGAAGCCGACCGGGCCCTTTATCACGTCATTTACATACACAATTATGTAGATGTTGAGCAGGTCATCCGTGAACTTAAGGCTTACTGCCGACTTTTAGACGTATATCTTTATTGCAAGCGAAGTCTACTTTGTTGCAAGGTTAGGGGTTAAGGTGGGGCTGGTAATTAGGCCTGGTGTGCGTGCGTGCATGTGTGTGTATGTGTGTGTGTTTGTGTGTGTGTGTGTGTATGCGTGTGTGTGTGTGTGTGTGTGTGTGTGTGTGTGTGAGTGTGTGTGTGTGTGTGCGCGCGTGTGTTTGTGTGTGTTGGCAGTCATCTTCGTGGTCTGGATGTCAGTTAGGATCGGAACATGGCATTCTTACTTGTCATAGTCCATGACAGTGTTGATCCGGTGAGCTATCGTAAGCACGGTGCACTCGGCAAACTCCGTCCTCAGGGTCTGCTGAATGAGGTCATCCGTTTTCATGTCAACCGCCGCCGTGGCCTCGTCCAAAACCAGGATTCGCGTCTTGTGGAGCAAAGTCCGCGCCAGGCACAGCAGCTGCCGCTGACCCACGCTGCACCAAACGATTCTTCTTCTTCATTCTGGCCCAATGTATAACAGTACCGAAAATGCCGTGGGACAGTAAGCCCGAATGAAGAAGAACACTGCAGCATACAATGATGATAAACACACAAGGAAGCATGCAAGCACGTACACAATTAACCCCTTGGCTGTCGAGGAAAAGTCAACACGATCTCCAGGAGCTAGACCACAGTAGATCTTCCCTGCTGTCCCATCTGTTAAAACGCCTTTGTCTCATATTCTGTCCCAGTCATCCCCTAACTATGATTTTTAAGTCTTTTTTATTCATAGAAGTGACTTAGTAGGACGGGACGCGGTGGACCGATTTCAAAAGAACACACTTGACAACATAGCGGGCTAGACTAAAACTCTGACTGTGAAGTAATAAGATCAGTAAAAATGACGTCATGTCTAGTTACGCAACGTCGCTCTAGCCGGAACGTACTTTTGGCGCGAAAGGCCGTACTGTGTGTGTGTGTGTGTGTGTGTGCGTGTGTGTGCGTGCGTGCGTGCGTGCGTGCGCGCGCGCGCGCGCGTGTGTGTGTGTGTGTGTGTGTGTGTGTGTGTGTGTGGGTGTGTGTGTGCGTGTGTGTGTGTGTGTGTGTGTGTGTGTGTGTGTGTGTGTGTGTGTGTGTGTGTGTGTGTGAGTGTGCGCGTATGTATGTAAACAAGAAAATCTCCGAAATTTGCGTACGTACAAGCTTGAAATTAGGAGAATTGTGGTGCCTAGGAGCCCCTCTCAGCATTTTGAAATTGGATGTCTCATTGAAGAGTTAAATGGACGTTTATAGGAAGTCGTTTGACCCACATTAGAACCCGCTATTTTCTTTATATTCACTTCCGGTTTTGGTTATAGCCGGATTGCATAAAAGCATTGAACGAGTTCGTTAGCCAGCTTTGTATCTTTCGAACTTTTTAAGTAAAAAATAATTATATATAGACATTTCTTCTTAAAAAGTAAAAAAAAACCTCGACTTTTGGAGAAAGCCAGGCAGTGACGGTGACGTAAATTCAGAAATTTCGTCATCACACAGACATCAATATCAATAAACCCAACTTTAAAAAGGTAATGAATTCAGCGATGTCAGCAGCACTGGGGAATGACGCAGGAGGTAGTGAAACTGAATGCTCGAGTTTTCCGACTGAAAGTGTTTTGAAAACACGAGCCCTGTGAGTCTCTTCGGTACAACAACCGCACCAGCATGCATTACTTGTCTGAGATTCCGAATGGGTGTATTCAGTTCTGTAAATCGGCTCGCAGCGCCGCGAACTAAACCCAACACGCACGCTCACGTGAAACACACGCATTCACGATGAGGACAAACACAGTACAACAAAAACACAGGACATTCACGTGGTGCGAAGGGTCAGCTCAGCTACTGAGGTTTCGGAAAACTTGATCGCTTGTATTTGAATTTTATATAAAGTGGCCTGAAACGCGTACCAAAGTGGGGGTGGGGGGGGGGGGGGGGGGGGAGGAAGAGCTGGAGTACCCGGAGAAAGAACAACGCAAACATACGCATCTCCGTATGCGGCTCGTCTCGACAAAAGAGTCCACGTGTTCAGTATCACCACCACCATCACCTTCTACATCATCGACGTCGTCGTCCTCACCTGAGGTTTTCCCCTCCTTCGCCACACTCGTACTCCAGTGCGTCAGGCAGACTGCTGACGAAGGCTTTCAAGTGGGCATGCTCCAGCGCGCACCACAGTTCCGGGTCGGTGAACCGTGAAAAAGGGTCCAGGTTCTTGCGCAGTGACCCGGAAAATATCACAGGATCCTGTACAGATTATTTATTTATTTATCTAATTTTGATTATTTTGTTGTTGTTGTTGTTTTATTGGGGGTGGGGGGGGGGGGGGGGCTCCTTCACTGCATAAGGTAAATACGATCCCCGACCACATGCAAGAGGAAAGATCCTCGTGAGCCCCCGCAGTTGCATGTATACATTATTTTAAGTTTTAGTGATTACCATCAAAAATATGCCGAAGTCCGAATTCGACAAATCATCATTTTGTCCATTTTTGGCACACCGCAAGTTCCACATTTATTATCCGAACTACATCAAATTTTGCAGGACTGTAGTGATACATATATTGAACACATACATTATACAAATACATTCTTCGATATCTCATATACTTTGCCGACCGTACGTTCTTGAAAACGCGTCTTTATTCAATATGATCACATGTGCGCATGAGCCTCTCTATCCTAGGGTTGCCATGAAATCTTTTGCGTTCAAAAGTTATTTGCGACTGAAAACACGAGGCAAGCTTTACTCAAACGGACCATATCCTCCTGGTCAACAAGCAAGACGGCTGGCTGACTCATGGTCAAACTGCCGGAAACACAGATTGTTCACAACAACTGAAGAAACAAAAATGACAAAGCACTCAAGGCTCACGTGCACGGCCGATCAACATAATTAACCTAACCTGTCCGACTTTGACCTTTCCGACAGGTCACTGAAATAAGCAAGTGTTCAAGTGTTCTAACCATACGGGCCTGATGTACGAGTGATGCTTGGACTAAATGCAAATCTGCTGCGCTACCGAGTGCGCGCCACCGCGTCCTCAAGCTCAATTCAGAATACAAGGGTGGAAACGAATGGCACACAAAGCGGCGAAGTACTGTGATTCCAGAGCAGTTTTCAACCCTTAAAGCAATCATCCGCCTAAATCCTCGAACTGAACAAACTCAGTAGATATTTTGCCACAAATCCACACCAACCTTGTCCTCCGCTCAAAACTGATAGTTTACTATCAAGGCATTTTGCACAGTCAAGCATAATTCCTAGCAGACGTCAAATTGTAGGGTTTTAGATGTGGCCGGAAATACACCCCATGCTCATTGCTACCACTGAAATTAAAACAAGAGTGCGGCTTGCTGTCGACATAAACTTGTGACGAGAACACAGCAGTCGCTTTAGGTACGTTTTCCCCCAGCCCGAAAAGGAATACTTTAATGGAGTTTGGTTTCAACACTGCTCAGTTGTCGATATCTTTTCGAGTAATTCGCTTTGACTTTAGAGTAAACATGGCAGAAAACAATGGATACACTGCAGTGCATAGTGGCCTCTTTCATAGCTCTCTACTAAAGGGTTTAACGTTCTACACTAGATGTTGAGAAAGATGTCCGTGATAGTTCAGGGCACAGCTAGAATTACGCGGGTGTGCTTAATTTTCTCCCTTGTATTCTGACTTGAGCTATTTACGCGGTGGCGCGCGCGCACGCGGTTTTGCAGCGGATTTGCATTACTCGTCAGGCCCCTATGATTCTAACATAAGGAAAGGGTTGGCTTTTGCACATGCAAAATCCATGTTTTATCCTAATTTACGCATTTTTTTCACTTTTATCAACCTCCTATGACCCTTGACCTTTGCGAGTAGTGAACCAGATTAGTATGCATAGAAAGGTCTTATCGGCTACCTTTCTGCTAAACTTGGTTGAAACGTGTGTTTTTTTTCTTTTCAAAAATCATGACACAAACTAAAACAAACATTTTCACATAATTAGCTGATCTGTTGTGACACTTGACCTTTACAAGGGGGTGTCCAAATCAGCATGCATAGGAAAGTTTTACCATCAGGTATCTCGATACCAGGAGTGGGATGGAAGTTATAAATAGTATTTGAGAAAACACAATTTTTGTCCAAAAATGGCTATTTGTGACCTATTTCCTGATTTTCTTGTGACCCTTGACTTCCCCAGGTGTCATCCAGCGGGTCATCCAAATTAGTATGCAATGAAGGTCTTAACATCAGGTATCTTTGTACAAAGTTTGGGTTTGAAGTTGTGAATAGTATTTGAGGAAAACAACAAACCCGTCTTTTGACAAAATATGGCTATTTTTAACCAATGTCCTGATCTCGTGTGACCCTTGACATTTCCGATTGGTCAACCAAATTAGTATGCGGAGAAAGGTCTTGCCACCAGGTATCTTTGTTCCATGTTTGGGATTGAAGCAGTGAAAAGTATTTGAGAAAACAACGTTTGTCAAAATATGACTATTTTTTACTTATTTCCTGATCCCCTGTGACTTTGACCTTTGAGAGAGGCCACTCAGATTGGTATGTTTAGAAAGGTCTTGCCACAAAGTATCCCTGTTGGGCCAAATTTGAAGACTGTGGCTTGAATAGTCTCTGAGAAAATGCCAACATTAAAGTTTAATATGGACGACTCACTTTTGCTTCGCACGTCGGCAAACAAACAAACAAACAAACAAACAAACAACACCACCAAACAAACATCAGAAGCAGAAAATCCAGACTCTTCTTAAAGTGATGCAGTAAGCTAGCCAATCAACCAGCCAGCCACCCCTTAAACACAAGGTACCTTCGGACCCACTGCCGAGCGGATGACTGTAGCCATCGTGGCTGACTGGCGGACTGCTACACAGACATACAGATCAGGACATAGAGTACACAAACAAAACAAAAACCACGAAAGGCAAAGCCATTATGGCTCACGTGTATGACTGATCTACATGTGATCTGTGTGACAATAAGTAAAGAAATGGCTTTTGCACCAGCAAAATCCAAGTTTTTCTAAACAATAATCAGTTTCCACACATCTGTCAAACCCCCGTGACCCTTGACCTTCGCGATGAGGCGTCTACATTAATATGCATAGGAAGGTCTTGATCTGATTGAACAGTTTGCAAAACTGTTGATAATAACTATAATTCTATAAAACAAATATAATAAACAAATTTAAAAAATGGCATTTTACAAATATTGCTGACCTTTTGTGACCCTTGACCTTTCCAAGGGCTCATCCAAATTAGTATGCATAGATAGGTCTTACCATCAGGTATCTCTGTACCAAGTTTGGGTTTGAAGTTGTGAATAGTACTTGTGAAAAACATTCTTTTGTCAAAATATGGCTATTTCTTACCTATTTCCTGATCTATCGTGACCCTTGACCTTTGTGAGGGATCAACCAAATTAAAATGCATATAGAAAGGTTTTACCATCAGGTATCTTTGCACCAAGTTTGGGTTTGAAGTTGTGAAAAGTATTTGAGAAAAAAACCAGTGTTGTTAAAATATAGGTATTGTTGACCTATTTCCTAATTCCATGTGACCTTGACCTTTGTGAGAGGTCACTCAAATTGGTATGTTTTGAAAGGTCTTGCCATGACGAATCCTTAGGCCAAGTTCGCACGTGAGCCAAAAACAGCCCTGAAGCAGAATAGTCAGCGTTCACCTGAAGTAAAAGAGCCAGCCAACGTACCAGCCAGCCAGCCATCTTCGAAGCTAACTGGTTGAATGGTTGGTTGACTTTATAAAGACATGCAGAACAGGACTGCACGTCTCATATATCAAACCTGAGGTAGAATAGCAAGCCTCCTCCTCAGATGATGCAGTCCCAAGTTGGACGTGTCGACGGCATCAATATGGACGCTGCCCTTGGTCAGTTCCATCAACCGAAAAAGAGCTAAAGTCAAGGAAGATTTGCCTGCCCCAGTTCTACCCACAATCCCCACCTGCAACAATACGTTAAAGTACTGACGCTTTGTAAGCACGATCACTGAAATCATTGAGCTACAATTTATCCTCAAACTGCGCCAGATGTTGCACAGTGGTGTCAAGGGTGCAGTCTCATGCTTTCATTCCCCCCCCCCCCCCCTCCCTTTTGTATCAAGAGGTGAAGCTCACAAATCGACGGGGAGGCCAAGGACGGATCTGAGGGTTATGGAGGGGTTTACCGGGGTTCCCAGACGCTATCAAAATATCTTTAAAATGCTATATTAAAGTTCCTTTTATGTAGTTGGACGCCCCCCCCCCCCCTCTCCATCCCGCTACCTCCTCCACACACAAAACCCTTCTCCTCGCATTGCCATATTTCAATGGATGGATGGTGAGAAGGTGGATGAAGTTCTAATTACCCCTCTCCCTCCCCCCCCCTCCCCCGGAGATAGTTGATTCGTTTCTGGAGCTTGTTCTTGGTTTTGAACCAATAGCTGACTCATTCTGAGTTTCACATCACTGCAGGCCACATACCCGAAAAAGTTGTACACATTTTGAAACTATAAGGGAAAAAAAATTGCAAAGAGTGATGTCTAAAGAACAGTTTGTTGGGCATCAGCCACGAACAGATCGGACCCCTTTGAAATGCACCATTTCTAGACTATGATATCATGACTTGGGGGAAGGACCTCTCTCCAAACACTACCTCTGAGCGATTTAACAATAAACATTCTTGTACCTTTGTAAGCAAGCGACATGTGAGCCACCAAGTCGTGCAACAAAACCTCAAATGCAAGTCACATTAAATTGTACAAATTTAGCATCATATACTGAAGAGAAAAATAAATGCGACATTTTTGGAATTCGAAAAATGTCGCATTTCTCGTGCTCGTCAGTATACAATATCAAGGACGCTGGTTCGACGAGGCATCCAAACAACAGCACACCGAAACAGAATATGAAGAAAGCCAAAACTAAAAACTGACCTTCTCTCCACTAGCTACGTGGAAGGTGACGTCCTTTAGTACAAGGTCAAGGCCTTCTCTGTACCGAAGGTCAAGGCCACTGACCTTGACCTCTCCGTGTTCTGGCCACGACTTGCGGGGCTTGTTTTTGCGTATTCGCCACGGGGCCTGTAGCAGAACCAACGGATGGATTGATTAGTTCGGGGTTGAACGTCCACGGCGCTGGAGTGATCCTGGACAGCCGTAAAAGGCGGGTTGTACGGGAGAAGGGGGGGGGGGGAAGGGGGGGGGGGGGGGGCTTTTGCCTGAAAACTGATAAACTCAAGCGTACTGCAACTGTGCCACTTTGATTCAGCAGCGCCGTTCAGCGGACATGTCGGCTACGGAATAGATCGTCTCTTCGCCGGGACTGATGGATTGTTAATTTTGTTTACATTTTCGTTACGACCTCTTTATATTTTGCTTGCTGTCACCGGTACTGTGTACAGCAAACATATTATAAAGGGGCTATGTTTACCCCTTTACTGCCAGTGGAAGTAGATTGTATTGTATTGTTAATGTTTATAGCACTGTACTGTATTGTTAATGTTTATAGCACTGTACTGTATTGTTAATGTTTATAGCACTGTACTGTATTGTTAATGTTTATAGCACTGTACTGTATTGTTAATGTTTATAGCACTGTACTGTATTGTTAATGTTTATAGCACTGTACTGTATTGTTACTGTTTATAGCACTGTACTGTATTGTTAATGTTTATAGCACTGTACTGTATTGTTACTGTTTATAGCACTGTACTGTATTGTTACTGTTTATAGCACTGTACTGTATTGTTAATGTTTATAGCACTGTACTGTATTGTTACTGTTTATAGCACTGTACTGTATTGTTAATGTTTATAGCACTGTACTGTATTGTTAATGTTTATAGCACTGTACTGTATTGTTACTGTTTATAGTGTTGTACTGTATTGTACTATACTGCGTTGCATTGTATTGTATATATGGTATTGTATTGTAGTGAACTGAATGAACTGGAATGGTATTGTAATGTACATTAACGCATCATACGGCATTGCGTTGTAAGTATTGTGTTTAATTGAATTGTAACGCGACCCAATGCGCGAAAGGCCATGAGGCCAAAGGAGGCCGTTGTTGGCCCGCGCACGGCCGTGCGCTGGCCAGCGGCGGCCGACGTCGGCCCGATAGCCTTTTGCGCATTGGTAATGTACTGTATCGCATTATGTGTTATGCATTGCATTGTACTGCATTGCATTGCATTAATTGCAGCGCGTTGTCCTGTACTGCACTGTCTGACACTGTCACCTCTATGGGCAGGTTGATGTACTCCTGAACTCTCTCTATGCTGGTGACGTGCAGCTCCAGGTTGCTGACAGAGTCCACAAAGAAATTCAGTACTCCCGTGATCTAGAAAAAAAAAAGGATTACAAATACACATTATGTTATGGGGCTGTGGACAGTGGCAAAAATGCGAGCTGGGGTATGGGAGCTAGGGTTGCCGATGTCGGGTGGGTGGGTGTGTGGGTGGAGTGTATGATGGTGGGAGCGACGGTAGGGACCTTGTTGGCGCCACTTTGGTCTTGCACTGGTCTGTGAGATTTTGGGGCTTGTAGTAAGGCTCAGAGCCAAAATCACAAACCGGCATAGCAGGTATAAACTTCAAGAAAAATAAAGAAGTAAAAAGTCGTCATTATTATAGTCAATATCAATATCATTATCCTCAGTTTGACTAAACAAACTTAAAGTAGTACGGAAAAAGAAACAGTTAAATGCTGAAATGTATCGTATTTTGGTCAGATAAATACAAATTAACCCATTGCCTGTCGGTAACACTTTCTGTCATATTGATCCCTGCAAGAATCAACGCAGACAAGCTCTACCGGCAGACAAAGGGTTAAAAGACGAGGCAGGAAAAGGGGGCAGGAAGAGATCGTCAACGTCAGTACCATCTTCATCATCATCTTCACTTTCATTATCCTCACAGTCGTCACCACCACCAACACATCAAAAACAAAAACCACAATAACAACAACTACAACAGCATCAGCTGTTAATATCCACACTCACCCGCACTTCCCACATCAACACGACCATACGATGACGACGACGACGACAATCACCACCACCACCAAACAACAACAACTATAACTTACTCACACTCATGGCATACATGATGGCCAGCCCAGCCAGACCGGCCGGCATCATATGACGTAACGTGACTGCAGCCGCTGAAGTCACAAACACAGACAAAGCAGCCAACAGGTCCAGACGATAACCAAGCCACCTGAGCACATAACGAATTACAAGCTATTGGTAGCAGGGGTTTGCGCCACGGACCCTTATAGGAATGAGGGAGGTCAAAGTATCCATTGTACCCCTTCGGGGTACGGATGTTACTTTGATCTCCCTCAAGCCTACAAAGGTCCGTGTAGCAAACGCCCGCTACCAATAACGTATTTGCTTTTCATTCATCTTGCAAAATAATCAAGCTGAAATCTTCTGACCTGGATCACACCAGACAGGGCAGACGTCAAAACAATATATATATATATATATATATATATATGTATACAGAATAGACTTATCACGTAATATAAGATTTTTCGTGATGTTGCCTTCTAGATTGTTTCGAACAACACTAAGTAACTTTGTACTTTAAAACGTTGTGGTGCTCTTTTATGGACTAAAACTGGCGTCCCTGACGCGTCACAAAACGTCCACCATTAGTCGCTGCAAGTTTCTTTTCTTTTTTTAATATATTTTTTTTTAATTATTTTTTTAATTGTAACGAGGTCACATGGAACGGTTTGCGCTAAAGTGTTTGGTCGAATGAATAGGGATGAAAACAATATAAGTTATTAGTGGCAGGGGTTTGCTACATGGACCGTTGTAGTACAGACTTCAGAGGACAACTCCAAAATTTGAGGAAGTCGCCCTTAGGGTACAGCGGGTTTACTGACAACTCCGGAAACTAGCACCCAGTGAGCAAAGGACATCGGACCGACGTTGGCCCGATGGCCTTGTGTGCACTGGGCAGTAGGTTGATGTCGGAGCGCACAAAGTTTTTTTCTTTCTTCTCAATTGCCTCTGCATAGAACCAGTTTTCCATAACAATCTTTGAACAAATAGCATGCGGCGACAGTTGACCTAATACGACTTACTTTTAAGAAACTCGAACAATGTGTCAGTTTTTGCTGTAAGTCGGGTAAATTCGATTATGTTTTCGTAAAATGACTGATTATACATCCCTAAATGTGCCCGGACTTATTAAGCCGTGATTTGGTCAAGTTTTCAAACTTGAAACAGCGCAGGCGTAAATATGTGAAGTCTGCATGCTTAACTGAATTAGATAATGAAATCTGCCGGGGCTCTATTTTAGGGTATTGAAAATGGCTTGATCTTGTCTTTTCACCAGAATTTTAGGAGTGTACAGCAAAACTGACAGATCAGAGGGGTTCAGTAAATTATATAATAATTTATAAAAACCCTCGGGCCGACGTCAGTCTTAGCTGGCCCGCGCACGGCCGTGCGCGGGCCAGCTAAGACGGACGTCGATCCATATTAGGTCAATTAACACTGCGTGATATTTTGTTCTTTGAGTGGTACAGGAAAGTGTTTCTTTGCGGAGATATTTGGGGCTAGTGTTGTGCGCTCCGATGTCAAACGGCCTGTACCTGTTCAGCCTACTTTGTTCGCTTCGAAATAACAGTTCTATTTCTCAGCTTACTCAAAGCAAAATGACGTCGGTGGAAGCTAACCCGTTTCATATGACCCAGAAAGTCAATGCACAACATTGTTTTCTTGACATGACTTTATTTATAATGAACGCGTGAAACATAATCACAATAACAAGATACGTTATTGGTAGCAGGAATTTGCTACACGGACGCTTATTGGCCTGAGGGAGGTCAAAGGAAACATTGTACCACGAAGGCCGAAGGCCTGATGGGTACAATGGTTTCTTTGACCTCCCTCAGGCCGACAAGGGTCCGTGCAGAAAGCCCCTGCTACCAATGATTTCATTCCTCCACTATTTTTGTATAAGAAATTAAAAAGAAATCTTCCGCCCTGGATCACGCCAGACATGACTGACGTCAAAGGAATATACATTTATACACAATTGACTTATGACGAAATTTAAAATATTTCCATGACGTTGCCATCTCCAGTTGCAGTGGCCTTTGTTTTTTTCGAACAACACTAAGTATTTTTTTTTTTTTAATTTTTTTTTTTACTTTAGAACGTTTTAGTGATCTTTTATAAAACAAACCTCGCATCGAAGATGCGTCGCAAAGAGGGCTACAAGAAGTCCGCCATTTGTCGCTACAAGGGTTTTTGTAGCTCGGTCATGTGGTACAGTTTGGACTAAAAGGATTGGTTGTGTGACGTAGTGATGAAAACAATGAACATTATCACATGAAAAAATAAACAGTTTGTAAATAGGTAATTGGACTTTGACTTTGACCTGAGGGACTATATTTTTTTGTTGCCATTCTGCTTTCTCCGCTTGACAGTTGTTGTCAAAAATCGTGTATCGCGGTTTATATCAAACGTTGCATGTAAATATTCTTCGTTCTCGCACAACTCTGTGGAAGATGACTTATCTTATACTGTTTCTTGTTAAACGTAGCACGGGAAAGCCCCTAGCTTTCTACAAGGCCATTCACTGAATGGAAATGATTGTCTTATTCTATACCTGCGTATTTCTCTGTGGGCTGGCGATTGGGTGCCTGATAGGCGGGGGCAGGGGATCTAACTGTTGTCTGTCCAGCGCTGTGATTCCCCTTGGTTTGAGTACTGACAATTCTGCCAGCGCTAGCCTCACCTATCTGGTTTGTGAGCATTCACTGAAGAGACAAGGGATAACGTTTTACAGACATAGTAGGTCTGTGAAGACAAATACCTGTTGGCACAATAACTGCTGAATCGGAGCCTGGAGTTCTCGTCCACCCTGGCCTCCAGCTCTTCCACAAAACTGGTCTGCACACCAAAGGCGCGGATGACGCTGGCGCCCAGCAGTGTCTCCCCGAAGTAGCTGTATATGGGGGACCGGGACCTAGTTTCCAGGCGCTTGAGTTGGCGCGACGTGGGGATGTAGAACCTCTGAAACACCGGCAGAGACAGTATAATAATAATAATAATACCGTTATTATATAGGCGCTTTTTCTCAATTTTGGGGAAATCGACTCAAAGCGCCGTGCCTGAAACCCAACACACACACACTCACGAAACAGACACGGATTTACGCCATTTAAGACAAACACAGTACAAGACAAACGAAGGGCCAGTCAGCTACTGAAGTTACAGAGATTTTTGATCGCTGTATTTGAAATTTGTAAGTGGCCTGAGACCGTACCAAAGTGGGGGAGGGGGGGGGGTGGAAGAACGGAGTACCGAGAAAAGAACCCCGATACACTACTGCTTGAAATTAATTTGACTATGATAGTTCAAGGGTGGTGCCAGAATAGCTTGGCGCCTGAGGCGCCAAACTATTCTGGCACCACCCTTGAACTAAAATATTTGATCTATCTCCTAATCTGTAATGTAGCCTTCATAGGACGATAAGCAATTTTTAAAAAGCGGTCTCAGGATGTATATGTGTTAACCGCCTCTCTTTCTCCGTGAAGTATTCTGTGCACTGGAAATGGGAATGTATGTCTAATACTACCTGGTGCGAGGTGCCGAGATGCGCGTCAAGCCAGTGTCCTGTTAACCGACTTGCACTTGTGCTTAGCTAGGTCATAGACATGTCAACTGTGTTTCTGTATGATACAGTCACGCGACAGAGGCGCGGTAAGCAACACGGCAAAAAGTAGCTCAGCAGCAGGCGGAAAATCGCGTCGTGTGTTTCCATATAGCGGCGTAACAGGCGGAAAATCGCGTCGTATATTTCCATATAGCGGCGTAACAGGCGGAAAATCGCCTCGTGTGTTTCCATAAAGCGGCGTAACAGAGAGCATCGCGCCCCGACATAAGTTGTTTAGAACTGTTGCAGTTTGTTGTCGCGTACTGAAAAAGACGCTCCATTAACAGCGAAATTGAGGCCCAATTGCCGTTAACTCATTCGAGACTTACCGCTTCCGGATACGCGGCTTAGTCGCGTACCCGAATGGCGCATGTCCTGAATGAGTTAAATCATGGGCAATGAATTTTGTGGCGCCTGTGTCGCGCCGCTGTCGTGCCACGCACATGGAAACGCGTCTTTTTATTTCAATGTTCTCGATTCGTGTCGCTGTCGTGATTATCAAATCGCTAAATATTTTTTTTTTTTAAAAATCAGGACCCAGAAGGTGACTGCTGTGCGTGCAAAATGTTCGTGATTTGTGTGTGTGTGGGGGTGGGGGTGGGGGGGGGGGGGGATACCACAACAGATTCACATCGATTATCTTTGCAGAGAATAACTCTACGAAGAAATAACTGTCATTTTCAAGCGTTTTTTTTTTTTTAGTTGGGTTATAAATGAAAAAAAAAATTGCAAAATAGTTACAAAATAAATCTACGTGAACACGAGGAGAAAAGACAGTTACAACACAATTATGTCTTCTCTGCAAGTTTTTTTTTTTCCCCTCTCTTTTCTTCGTTGTGGGATATTCTCTGCAAAATAAATCGACTACCCCTGTACCCCAACCCCGCACCCCCCACCTCCAAACTCACCTGTATTCTCATGTAAAACACTAGGAGCGGTACCAGCGGAATGAGAAACCAGGGCGTGCTGTAGGCGATGGCAAACAGACTGATGAGCAAGAGAAACGTGGCCTCTATGCTTCCAGAAAAGCTGTACGGAAGCTCGTCGTCTATCGTGTCGATGTCCTGGGAGAACCTGTTTACGATGCGGCCCACTGGCGTCGTGTCGAAGAAAGCCATCGGAGCGTGAAGAATGCGGCAGAGCATGTCGCCGTGAAGTACGCGAGACGCGTTAACCAGGCGGCGGTTTTTGATCAGATCAAACAGTATCAGAGTCACAACTGAAACGAATATAAAGAATGATAATACACATGACTACCAAAAAGGTGACTTTCAAGCGTGTAAAATTAAAAGAACCTCCCCCCCAAAAAAAAAAAGAAAAAAAGAAAAAAAAAAGGTAAATAAAAATAAAATAAATAAATAAATAAATAAATAATAAATAAATAAATGTTAAAAAAGTTAGAGTCCTTAGAATCCTTATTAAATTACAATACAGTTTATTAACTTTTCGGGTTAAACCCCCTTCCCTGCTACGGAACGTAATATATTGTACTTTCTGAAATCTTTGTTAATTCAACGACAAATGACAACGGTCCAAGGAACATATAGATGCAAAATGGTCTTAGCAAGAGACATACAACCTCATGAGCCCTCGCGACCTCGGGGGCTCATGAGGATCTATGTCTCTTGCAACTAGATTGTGTTCAACAGCTGTTTAACCCCTTTTCAAAATGGACACACACAGACATGAAAACGAGTCTCGTTCTTGTACCAGCATAGACAGCATCCAATAATAATAATAATAATACTAATAATAATAATACTAATACTACTACTACTACTACTACTACTACTACTACTACTACTACTACTACTACTAATATTAATACTAATAATACTAATAATACTAATAATAATAATAATAATAATAAAATAAATAAATGAAAAACAAGAAGGGGGAAGGGAGGCATCGTACCATCCTCGCAAATTTCTAGAAGACTATCACCTGCTCACCCCCCCCCCCCCGCCCCCTCCCCCACCTCTCTTTTTTTCCAGGTAACCGTTATTTGATTTTTTGAGAAAATGGAGGTGGGAGGGGAGATACTCTGTTCTCCCCTCTAAATTTTCTTTCGGGAGGTGGGGGGCATACCCCTCTGCCCTTGGTCGCCGCCCCCAACCCCCACATCCCTTTTCATCCTCCGGGATTTCCCCACCGATGATAATGACGGTGATAATGATGATGATGCTGCTCCTGATGATGTTAACTCATTCTACCCCAGACACACCACAGCAAGATATGGATCGACCATGATAGTTCAAGGGTGATGCCAGAATAGCTTGGCGCCTATGGGCGCCAAGCTACTCTGGCATCACCCTTGAACTATCATGGTCGATCTGTATCCTGCACTACACTAGAGTCTTCAGAGAACAAGAGCAAAATGTGGGGTTTTCGGTGTTGGGGTAGAATGAGTTAATTAAGAACGACGATGACTGATAGCGACAACGACCATAACAATTAGGCGATGTTGTGCTTGAAACGAACGACCACCAACAACGAACGAGAGCCAAGTCACGGCGGGTAACCAGCTTTTGTCGGACGTCTAGACAACACTCCAAACATCTCCAAGAGGCATAGATCCTCATAAGTCCGACATCTCCAAGAGGCATAGATCCTCATAAGTCCGACATCTCCAAGAGGCATAGATCCTCATAAGTCCGACATCTCCTAGAGGCATAGATCTTCATGGGTCCGACATCTAGAGGCATAGATCCTCATGAGTCCGACATCTCCAAGAGGCATAGATCCTCATGAGTCCGACATCTCCAAGAGGCATAGATCCTCATGGGTCCGACATCTAGAGGCATAGATCCTCATAAGTCCGACATCTCCAAGAGGCATAGATCCTCATGAGTCCGACATCTCCAAGAGGCATAGATCCTCATGGGTCCGACATCTAGAGGCATAGATCCTCATAAGTCCGACATCTCCTAGAGGCATAGATCTTCATGGGTCCGACATCTAGAGGCATAGATCCTCATGAGTCCGACATCTCCAAGAGGCATAGATCCTCATGGGTCCGACATCTAGAGGCATAGATCCTCATAAGTCCGACATCTCCAAGAGGCATAGATCCTCATGAGTCCGACATCTCCAAGAGGCATAGATCCTCATGGGTCCGACATCTAGAGGCATAGATCCTCATAAGTCCGACATCTCCAAGAGGCATAGATCCTCATGAGTCCGACATCTTCAGGAGGCATAGATCCGCATGAGCCCGACATCTCCAAGAGGCATAGATCCTCATGAGTCCGACATCTTCAGGAGGCATAGATCCGCATGAGCCCGACATCTCCAAGAGGCATAGATCCTCATGAGTCCGATATTTCAATGAAGACATAGATCTTCATGAGCCCGACATCACCAGGAGGCATAGATCCTCATGAGCCCGACATCACCAGGAGGCATAGATCCTCATGAGCCCGATATCACCAGGAGGCAAATATCTCAAGAGCCCGACATCTCTAGGAGGCATAGATCCTCATGAGCCCGACATCTCCGGAGGCATAGATCCTCATGAGCCCGACATCTCCAGGAGGCATAGACCCTATAGAGCCCGACATCTCTAAGAGGCATAGATCCTCATGAGCCAAGAGCTGTAGATCCTCATGAGCTCTACACCTCCAAGAGGCATAGGTCCTCATGAGCCCGACATCTCCAAGAAGCATAGATCATTATGAGCCCGGAGGGCCCATGAGGATCTATGCCTCTTGGAGATGTTTGAAGTGCTGTCTATGCTTCCGGAAAAGAAAAAAAAAAAAAAAAAAAAAACCACCTGGTAATCCGCCGCGACTTTGCTCTCGTTCGTTGCTGAAAGTCGTTCGTTACAAACGAAACCTCCCTAACATGAGCTACAACAACTAGGACCAAACCTTGCAGCACGCCAAAGCCTCCAAACAAAGCCAGGTAATAGTTGTTCCTGTCCACCCTCTCTGTGCTGTTGGCGGGCAGTGATGTCAAGTTGCCCAGGGCGGCATCGTCCGTCCACTGGCTCAGAAAGATGTCCGACAGCAGTGTACCCAAGTGGAAGACGCCGAACACGGTAATCATCAGAGCAAAGTACCCGTAGCCCAAAGCCCTGGCAAGGCCCGCAAGTACGGACCACTTAATCTGAAATTTAAATCAAAATCTAAATTATTTATTAAAAACAAAGTGTGGTGACCTTTTGTAGATCTTCTATGGAGTGAGAGTTTAACCACTTCCGTGCCAGTGTGCGTGCATTTTTGTTTCTGAAACCGTTGTTCACTGAACGACCAGAAACCACCACCGTCCGAGAAAGATGGATACAGATCGGTCTCAGCAAAAGGCGTGGATCCTCATGAGCCCCCGTAGTCGCCGGGGCTCATGAGGATCTATGTCTCTTGCATTTGGATCGTGTTCACTTTGAAGGAGTTAATCCACCCAGCCATCCATGCGACACCCTTATCGGTCGTAAATTAACTATTCGTTGAGAGATCAGAGCTGTCATACAATGGCCACGTTCTCGGTTACCTAGGTTACCTACAAAACCCAGGAGAACGTCGTGTAAGTATAATAACCCCTTCACTACCGAGAAAAAGTGCACGTGATCTAACTGATAGAGGCATAGATCCTCAAGAGCCCCCCTCCCCCCAAACTGCCGGGGCCCATGAGGGTCTACGCCTTTTGCTGAAACCGATTTGTGTCCAATTTCCTTTGACGGTTTTGACTTATGGTCGTTTAGTGAACACAGATTATTGTCAGGAACCAAATGTAGGTCCGCCGGCAGTGAACGGGTTCATATACTAGATCTGTCCTCAGTTCGAGCGTTGTCTGTCACATCCCATAATATTACATGTTACGTTGCAATGTTACTACAACCTTTGGTTAACGCATTCCGCCTCAGGACCGAAATGCCCAAGTTTTGAAGTTGCCCTTTAGCCCATACTATTATCATCCTGAGGCTAAAAGTTTCAAATTTGTTCACTGCCATATGCAAGCTACATTATAGTACTTACAGATAAGGATACAGACCAATGGCTTTAGTTCAAGGGTGGTGCCAGAATAGCTTGGCGCCTAGAGGCGCCAAGCTATTCTGGCACTACCCTTGAACTATTTTAGTCAAACATATTTCACACACTGGTGTATTCCAAATGATAAGGGTTAAAATGACCATATCACAATTCTACAGACAGATCGATTGATTGATTGATTGTACATTGCTTAACGTCTCGACAGCAACAAGGCTTTCTCAGGACGTGCCTGCACTGCTTGTGAAAAAAAAACTAAACAGAAAATTGAATGTATGTCGCCAGCCGGTCAAATACGTTAAATAAACCTACAACATGGGGCATAAATAAAGCTAAGACCATTTAGCAACACACATCCAATATCAAGAGCTACAGGCAGTGCAGACAGTAGGGAGAGTTTTAAAAAGGCAAATACAGGTGAATGGACAAAGGGTAGACAGAAACACATGCCCCAGAATAGAGAGAAAAACCCACCCTGTGGGGCTGACCAGGGTGACCCTGGGAACTAAAAAATACCTAACCCCACCCAAGTCCCCCAGGGCAGACCCAGGTGGGGGATACAGACAGATCGAGGATGATAATTCAAGGGTGGTGCCAGAATAGCTTGGCGCCTATGGGCGCCAAGCTATTCTGGCACCACCCTTGAATTATCATCCTCGATCCATGTCTTGCTGCCTTGTGTCGGGGCTGTATGAGTTAAGCCCCTCGCTGCCAGTGATGACGGATTTCACGTCTGAAACCACTGAACTTTGACCGACATTCGCGTGAAGGAAGAAAAAGGAACGTGTATGCAAACTAGGAATAAAAAAACACCATAGCACTAACAAGAGGTGATAAATTTTCATGAGCCCTGTGAGACTGCGGAGGTTAATGAGGGTTTATGGCGTTGCAGCCTGGTAGGGTTTGCTTGGCCCCTGCAAATGAGATATTGTTTTATTTATGTATTTTTGTTGAACGTTTGTGACTGTGTGTGTTCAGCACCACCTAACTGACATTGTCAATATTTACTAATGGTCAAAACTTAAGGGCCACCCCACCTTTTGTATTATTGTTTATCATCGCAAGTACGCTAATAAAATACAATGTTTTTTCGATCCAAATGGGTTAAAAGTTGACCTTAGACAGTCCACTGTACAGGGAACAATGGACAACAATTCATCAATTTCCACGAACATGTCAAATGCACGAGAAACATCGTCAGTTTTTGTAAAAAGATGTGCGATAATGGCAAGCGTACCAAAGGCAGGCAGTTGGAAAAACTCGGTAAAGTCGTGATGCACGAGCTAAAGGGGTCTGTCGTGAACACTGAGCACTTCTGTTTCGCTACAAATGGGGTGCCCCATTCAGTGATCCAGAGGCTGCTGGCACGATTCCAAGAAACTGGAAGGGCAGAACGACGAACCTGCTCAGGACGCCCGCGCTGCACTAGCAGAATGGAGGACAGATACTTCTGTGTGGCGGTTCCGCGCGACCGAACTGTCACTTTGACCATTCTGCGACCTCAACTGATGCAAGCTGGAAACGTTAACGTCAGCGGAAGCACAGTCTGCCGACGTCTGCGCAAAATTGGTCTGGCTTCAAGCAGAGCAGCATTGATAATACCCCTCACTCCAGCTCATCGCAGAGCCTGAGTTGCCTGGTGTCGTCAACATGTGCGGTGAAACAGACTCCAGTGGACTCAGGTTCTGTTTATTGATGAGTCACGGTTCACTGTGTCTTTCAACGACGACAGGGTGAGGGTCTGGAGACGCCAGGGCGAGCGATTCACGGATGGATGCGTCCAAGAGGTGGATCGTTACGGAGGAGGCTCAGTCATGGTCTGGACAGGCTTCAGCAAGGAAGGCCGGACCCCCTCCACGTCATCCGAGGCACTCTGATTGGACTCCGCAATCGGGACGAGCTTGTGCAGCCCCTCATCCATCCAGCTCTCCAAGCCATAGGCGACAATGCTGTTCTGCAGGACGTCAACGCTCGACCTCATCGCGCCCGTGTGATGGATGAGTACCTTGAGCAACGGGGCATCATGAGGATGGAGTGGCCACCTGAGCTGGCTCCCATCGAGCACCTCTGGGACGTGCTGGGGCAACGTGTGGTCAGGAACCACCCACCCCCTCCCCCCCACACACACACCTCAAGGCGTCCCCCAGCTGACTCAGCTCCTGCATCCAAACAGCATGTTCTCCGAACCCTGGTGAACTCCATGCGTCAACGCTGCATTGAATGCTTGGGTATACTCGCTACTGACCGGACCAGTCTTGTGTGACTTTTTATTTGAGGGGTGGGTGAACTTTCTAACGTACTGCTGTTGTTATAATTGCTTGATGTACTCAAAACTTAAATGAAATTGTTACTAAATAAATTAGCAAAGTACTGACTCCAAGTATTGTTACATTATTTGTGTGTGGTGTTGTCGGTGCGTCTGCGATAAAAAGTAGCCCTTAAGTTTTGACCATTAGTATGGTAAATAAATACATCTTGACTCTTGTATCTGAGGGATTAACTAACTAACAAACAAACAAACAAACAAACAAACAAACAAACTAACTAACTAACTAACTAACTAACTAACTAACTAACTAACTAACTAACTAACTAACAACTAACTAACTAACTAACTAACTAACTAACTCTTTCTGACATATCTGGAATGCGCTTCCCGACCATGTAAAATCCTCCTCCTCGCTATCTTGTTTTAAAAAGGGTCTCTGCAAGTATTTTGTGGATCACTCGTAGGGCCTATGGACGCCTTAACTACATGTATTATATATATATCTTTCTATGCTGGGTTCAATTTATTCCCGATTAAGCCTGTTATCATTTTCATTATCATTTGAACTACTTGGTTGTGTGTGTGTGTGTGTGTGTGTGTGTGTGTGTGTGTGTGTGTGTGTGTGTGTGTGTGTGTGTGTGTGTGTGTGTTTGGTGGAGGTTGGACGGTGGGGGTAGGGGAGGCTTGTCTGCGAGTTTATGAGTATGTCTGCCTATGTGAATAGTGTTGCTAATTGTTTGTAACTATTATGCTTTACTTATATGTATGTGCATGTGTTGATAGTTTTGTACTTGTTAGCAACGGCAGGTTTGTAAAATGGCTGTGTCAATGACGATGTCAATGCCTTAACCGTTGTAAAATAAAGTTTCAACTATTCATTGATTCATTGACAAAATACACAAAATACACAAAACGTCATTCCATTACCTGGCGATTTTCCACGGACTCCTCCTCCACCAATATGTGCTTATTTTCCGCCATGTTTTTCTCAAGGACATCTTTTCTCGCGTGACCTACTGTCTTTGAACGTAACTGCCCTTTCGTCCTTGAACTCACACGAACTTCGTCTGCGCGTTTTATGAAATCTTCCTCGTTTGCACTCTCGTTTGAGAACAGACGTAGCCTGGCCTTGTCTGGCTCAACATTTCTAGCGCGGGTGTTGTGTTTGCTGACGATGATCTCATTGTTGTTGTCTGTTCCGGATATGATGTTCAGCGTTGCTGGGATGACATGTTCATTGTTATTGTTGAGGTTGTTGCTGCTGCTGTGGGTGGTGTGGATGTTGATGTGGTTCTTGCTGGGGAGATCTGCATTGTCGTCGCTTGGTAGTGAGTGTAACCGCTGCCTCGTTTTGCTCATAAACTCCTGAACTGCAAAAATATTAACCCTTACAGAGTCACTGTAGGCGGCCGCAATATTGTACCTTTGAAAGCAAAGAAAGGCAAATTAGACACCGAATAAACCCGTCAATCCAAAGGAACACGGATATGAATAGATCAACTTATAAACTTTGGCAATGACAGTCACTAAGTTTGGTTTATAATAATAATAATAATAATAATAATAATAATAATAATAATACCGATTATGATATAGGCGCATTATATTCTCAATTCTGCGAATCGGCTCAAAGAGCCGCGAACTGAACCCAACACGCATACTCACGAAAAACAAACGCATTCACTCTGAAAATAAAAACAGCACAAGATAAACACAGGATATTCACGTGGTGGGTAAACTCAGCAATTGAGGGATCGGAAATTTTGATCTCTTGTATTTGAAATTATGTGGTCAGAAAACGGTATCAAAGTGGAGGGGGAGGAAGAGCCCCCGACGGTCCGCCCGAATTAACGGCGACACTTACTATCATGTGTGGCAGGCGCTTTACCAGTGTGACACGGTCCGTTTATTACCTTTTGGGTCGTTTTTCGCTTCATCGGGTTCCTCCTGGTTGAGACAACTGCTGAGGTACTGCGCGAAGGGCCCGCCGTCGGATATTAGCTCGTCATACGACCCCGTCTCCACGATGCGACCGTCCTTCACCATGACAACCATGTCCACGTGCGGTAACCATTGGATACCATGTGTCACCAGCACGCGCGTCTGAAAAGTGAGATGCCAACGTAGGTACATTTTGTTTCTGAAATATGTATTCAATCTGGGCTCGTGTAGCAAAAGGAATCCATCTCCTTCTACTCTAACCCACCCTCTGATCCACACACACTGGACCACAAACTTAAGACGGACACACGGCGATTCCCGCCACTCGTAAGCTCTGTGGTCTGGCGTAGCACAGCTATTCTGAAGGAGATTAACAGCACAAGCAGCGAAATGATTGACGTCACTTCAAGCGTCACGTCATGGAATCATTAGTCCCGCGACGCCGTGTTCATAGTGAAGACTCGATGTTATACTTCACTCATCGCAGTACTAACAAATTACGTATTAGAGGAGCAAACTTGGCAATTTTCTTGCTGATTTTCACACCTAGGGCTTACAGGTCAAAATGTGACCTAATCCTACTCCAGAGCCGGGACAAAAAGCAGGCTTATGCAAACACCGTTTATGAGAAATCATGCGGGTATTAATGAGAAGGTAGATTTTATCCTAAGTGAAAAATCAAAGTTATGTTAGCTCTTTTACAAATGACTCCCAAAAAGTGGTGCAAAAAATTGTCTGATTTTCATACCTAGGGCATACAGGTCACAATTGACCTAAGCGTACCCGACAGCCGGGACAAACTGTAGGCTTGTGAAAATACCGTATATGAAAAATCATGCCACTATTAATTTTTGTGTGTGTGTAAAAAAGGTTCAATTGTTTTAAGATTAATCCCAAATAATTCGTGAAATTAATCCCAAAAACGTAAACATTTTTTTAAAAACAATATTTAATATTACTCAAAACGTTCTAGAGGTACACTGCTGATTAACGAACTTATTGAATATATCACTTTTATCTGGCTATATGAAAAATATCTACTAAAAGTAAGAAACATGATGGACGCCAATGTGGATCATGTCAACCGGCTTTTGTGAAACGGCCATTATTTTTATCGCTAATGATCATCTTAATAAAAATTTTTTAAAAACTACCTCGAGATTATTGTTTTAGGGACAATATCACACAATTTCAAGCTTGTCCGTCCTCAAACGCGGGCTCTAGTCGCTGTCACACACACACACACACACACACACACACACACACACACACACACACACACACACACACACACACACACACGCACGCACACACACAAACACACGCACACACACACACACACACACACACACACACACACACACACACACACACACACACACACACAGAAACGTGGGCGCGAGCGCCCGCGCGCGCAACGCTTTGGCGCCAAAAGACGTTCTCTAGGAAGGTTCGCGTAGCTAGGCATGACGTCATTTGTTTTGTTACTTCTGTGCCAGAATTTCTGCATCGCACGCCATAAACGCCATGTGCATGCTCCGAAATGCGCTCCGACCAGCTCCATTTCAAAGTCTACTGTATTTTTAATACGGCAAACAAAAACTGTAGAAAACTGTGATTACGTCAACAATACATTCCCATATTCACAGAAATAAAGCATTGCATAGAAAACATCGACCTTTTTAACCCATTAAAGCCTTAAGCGGATTAACAAAAATTGCATAATTTTGAATGAAGGCTACACTAACGATTACAAGATAGACCAACCATTTTAGTTCAATGGTGATGTGAGAATAGCCTGGTACCTGAGGCGCCGAGCTTGTCCGGCAACATCCTTGAACTATATACTAATGGTCAAAACGTAAGTGCCACTTTTTATCGCAGACGCACCGACGACACCATACAAATAATCTAACAATACTTGGAGTCAGTACTTTGCTAATTTATTCAGAAACAATTTCATTTAAGTTTTGAGTAAATCAAGCAATTGTAACAACAGCAGTACGTTAGAATGTTCACCCACCCCTCATTTGAAAAGTCACACAAGACTGGTCCAGTCAGTAGCGAGTGTACCCACCGTTTGCAGCCAAGCATTCAATGCAGCGTTGAGGCATGGCGTTCACCAGGGTTCGGAGAACATGTTGTGGGCTCGCTTTCTACTCTTGATGCAAAAACTGAGTCAGCTGGGGGACGCCTTGAGGTGGGGGGTGGTTGCTGACTACACGTTGCCCCAGCACGTCCCAGAGGTGCTCGATGGGAGCCAGATTTGGTGAACGAGCTGGCCACTCCATCCTCATGGTGTCCCGTTGCTCAAGGTACTCATCCACCACACGGGCGCGATGAGGTCGAGCGTTGTCGTCCTGCAGAACAGCATTGTCGCCTATGGCTTGGAGAGATGGCTGGATGAGGGGCTGCACAATCTCATCCCGATACTGCAGTCCAGTCAGGGTGGTTCGGATGACGTGGAGGGGGGTCCTGCCTTCCCTGCTGAAGCCTGCCCAGACCATGACTGAGCCTCCTCTGTAGGGATCTACCTCTTGGACGTATCCATCCGTGAATCGCTCGCCCCGGCGTCTCCAGACTGTCACCCTGCCGTCGTTGAAGGACACAGTGAATCGTGACTCATCTTTAAACAGAACCTGAGTCCACTGGAGCCTGTTCCACCTCACATGTTGACGAGACCAGGCAACCCGGGCTCTGCGATGAGCTGGAGTGAGGGGTATTCTCACTGCTGCTCTGCACGAAGCTAGGCCAATTTATCGCAGACGTCGGCAGACTGTGCTTCTGACGTTAACGTTTGCAGCTTGCATCAGTCGACGCCGCAGAGTGGTTGACGTGACAGTTCGGTCGCGCAGAGCCGCCACACAGAGGTATCTGTCCTCCTTTCTGCTGGTGCAGCGCGGGCGTCCTGAGCAGGTTCGTCGTTCTGCCCTTCCATTTTCTTGTAATCGTGCCAGCAGCCTCTGGATCACCGAATGGGACAGCCCAAGACGTCTCCCAACGTCCGGAAATTCCATCCTGCAGCCATGCTAGCGCCCGGCTTTGATCTAAAGACGTTAGGCTTCGTCGTGGTGGCATGGTTAGGAAAGTGACAATTATGCCCCTACTGTACCGGTATTTGTAGCGAAACAGTAGTGCTCAGTGTTCACGAATAACCCATTTAGCACGTGCATCACGACTATACCGTGTTTTTCCACCTGCCTGCCTTTGGTACGCTTGCCAATATCGCACATCAATTCTCAAAAACTGACGATATTTCACTGCATTTGACACGTTCGTTGAAATTGATGAATTGTTGTCTATTGTACCCTGTAAAGTGGGCTGTATAAGGTCAACTTTTAACCCATTTGGATCGAAAGAACATTGTATTTTATTAGCGTACTTGCCTCTGACACAAAAAGTGGGGTGGCCCTTAAGTTTTGAACATTAGTATATTATAGTCAAGTTGATTTTAAGCAATAGTGTATGAGGATGAAAAGGGTTAATAATTTAAAAAAAAACTGTATTAGTTTGTTAACAAAAACAGTCCACTAAGACGAAGTATCAGAACGTAAAGCGAGTCTACTAGTGTATTTACGTCAGCGATAGCAGATTGACCCCATCTCCCTCTCTGACTCGGTCAAGAACCTTGGCGTTATCCTCGATTCCTCTCTTTCCATGACCAGCTTCGTCTCCGCCACGACCCAGTCATGTTATTTCCTCCTCCGCCGCATCAGTCAGATCAGAAAATACCTCACTACCGAAGCTGCCACCAAACTCGCTGTCTCTCTCATCTTATCTCGCATCGACTACTGCAACTCTCTCCTTTCCGGCCTTCCTCACTCCACCACTCTCACTCTCCAGCGCGTCCAGAACAATGCTGCCCGCCTCGTCCTCAGAAAGAAAAAATCCGACCACATCACTCCCCTGTTCAAGCTCCTTCACTGGCTCCCCATCCCCCAACGCATCCAATACAAGATTCTGTCTCTCTGCTACAAATCCCTGAACAACTACGCTCCTGCCTATCTCTCCAACTTACTTCACCCCTACACTCCTCCCCGCTCCCTCCGCTCCGCCTCCGAACCTCTCCGCCTCTTCATCCCCCGCACCAAACTCAGCACTTTCGGCCCCCGCTCCTTCTCAGTATACGGTCCATCCACCTGGAACACTCTCCCACTCTCTCTCCGTCAGAAACACTCGCTCTCCTCCTTCCAGTCCGCCCTCAAAGCTCACCTCTTTCAACAGTTCTAGCACTATATCACCACACTCCCCACCCCAAGCTGACCGTCGTAATGTATTTTCACTATTTGTGTTACGTGAGTCATTGTCTAAAGCGTGCGCATGCGTGTGCGAGTTGTGAGTGCGCGCTTAGAGATATAATTATTTTAAGATAAGCGCATTATAAATACCGTAATTATTAATTATTATTATTATTCACTGCGAAGAAAAAGTCAACAGGATCCAATTGCAAGGGTCATTGATCCTCATGAGCCCCCGCGACTGCGGTGGCTCATGAGGATGTATGCCTCTTGCTAAGACCAGTTTGTATCCATGTTTCTTGGACGGTGTTGGCTTTTAATCGTTGGCCGAACAAAGACTTTAGAAGCAAAATGTGCGTTAAGAGGTTAACGATGAACGATTGTTACGATTGTGATTGTGTTTTTCTGTGAGAGCATGCATGTGCTAATCGTAGGAAACGATCCGATATTTATTTGAGCTATCTTGGTTTCGTATCACGTACCTTTTCAGTAAGACTTTTTATCGTTCGCGCAGATAGCGGATTTGGCTTTGCTATGATACGCTAAGTTTAATCCGGAAGCTTCTGGCAAAGTCGCACGGAGAATAGCGGTCGATTTTTGTTTTGCGTAGTTTCGCTGAGAATAAACCAGAATGTTTGAGAATGGTCGCGCTGTCCAGTGACCTCGTATGTGTGACGTCGGAGTGTATGCAACATTGTGTACACAGTAATAGAGCTGCTCTATTTTTAGTCATAGTTGTTTTATGTGCGCGTGAAGTTGGCAGCCGGTCGGTCTGAGTGTGTTGTGAAAGATCGTGGAACTTCTAGAACGGTCTGCCATACTTTTGTGTGACATCTTTACACAATGGGATTTGGGGTTGAAATGAGCAGTCAAATTTTATATACCATTGTAGTTTATTCTAGAAAGTTCTTTTTTTAAAAATTAATATTTATGAGTTTCGGTTACGTGTTATGTTTTCATTGGTTGCGTTGAGGGAATTCTTTAGATTATTCTGGAAAGTTGTTGTACTATAAACGTTGGGGCTAGGAAGCACGTGGGTACATTGTCATGTCATGCATTGTCAGTTTTAGGGACCCACAGTTTATCGTAGGTACGTGGCCCGTTTAGGGTGTACATTGTGAGACGCAGCGTAACGGTGGTGTACGTTGTTTGAGAAACTTTGTGTCGCCAGTGTTGACATTTTCGCAGATTAGACATTGTATCAGTGTATGTGCATTTGGGAATGCATTGTGTGGAGATCGCATCGCTGAATTAAAATATTGTTGGAACTGTTACTCCAGTGTAGCCTACATCCTTAAGCCACGTGTGACGGGTTTCCAGCTGAATGAAGCTTATTTAAAAGAACCTTACGTGCTTAAGCCTGGTGTGTTTATCATACTACGACTACGACTTAACACGTAACAACTCTCATTAAGAAGAATTATGCATAACGAAATGTGTGTATTTCTATTAGTGTATTAACAATGTCAGCGATAGTGATACTTTGTTCGCTTAGAAATAACCGTGCTATTTCTCTGCTTGATAAACGACAAATGACGTCGCTGGAAATGAACCTTTCATATGACCCCGGAACTCAATATGCAGTATTTATTTTAAAACATGACTTATTTATAAAGTTATTTATAGTGAACGTTTCAAATATAATGACAATAACAATGAGACTTCTAATGTTATGAACAAAATAAATAGTTTGTAATGAGGTGAACTTTGACCTGATGGAATTACCGCCACGTCTGCTGTAGCCTACTTTGTTCGCTTCAAAATAATCCTCTAGCATTCTGGCCATTCTCTGGAGTCACGTGTTTCAAAGTTATACCGACCTAGTCCTGAGACTGGATAGCCTGCTTTGTTGGCTTCGAAATACCCGTGCCATTTCTCAGCTTACTCAACGACAAATGACGTTTGTGACAGCTGACCTAATTGCATAATATCCCGAAAGTCAATGAGCAGCATTTTTTTTTTTAACCTGACTTTCCTATGAAGTTATGTATAGTGAGCGCGTGAAATATAATCGCAATAGCAATAAACAATATCACATGAAAAAACAACAACAAACAAACCAGATTGTAAATAGGTAAACTTTGACCGGACGGAATTCTTCCAGTCACAGGATTATCCCCATCAGTTTAACCAGCCGCGAGGGACATTTTTTTTATCTGTTCTGCTTTCCCTCCACTTGAGTGTTTTCGTTAAAAATCATGTATCACTGTTTATATCAAACTTTGTCACTAAATTTTCTTTATTCTCGCACAGCTCTAGAGAAAGTGACGTATTTTGTTTATTGTGGAAAATAGCACTGGAAAACCCTCTGGCATTCTGGCCAATCATTATAATAATAATAATAATAATATAATAATAATAATAATAATAATAATAATAATAATAAATTTAATAATAATAAATTTATTTCAGTTTTTGCAGGCCATCAGGCCCATATGAACACAAAATACAATTTACAACCAGAAAATACAGGAAGGTGGTTGTAAAACACACTCATATAGCATTACATCAGCGCACATAAATAAACAAAAAACAAGAAAAGTTCAAAGCAAATCCCTCTAATTCCTTAATTTAAGGCAACCTGAAATATACATAGCAACTTTAAAGACCAGTTTATCATGTAGGTTTCCACACAGCAGCTGAACTTTAAGATCGGATGGGAATCTGTAGTAAAACAGTGGAATGTACTTTTTACGTAAAGGGGCATATTTTGGACACTCGAACAGAAAATGACACAAATCTTCAGCCTTATGCCAATCACATGAATTACATTCTGGATTAGTGATGGGTTTTCCAAATCTGGATACTCCGTTTAAAGGTAAACGGTTACATCTAAGTAAACATATTGCCCGCCTGAGTTCACAAGAGTTCAGCTGCCCTATGTAACTGGCTCTAAGTATTTCTGGGTGGTAATGGCAGTATTCTGTGTTTGAGGTAAGGGATGCATGCCAGTCCTGTCGGAAACAATCCATCAGCCGATCTTTGAATATCTGAATGAACAGAGGAGTGTTTCCAACTGACTGCATTTCCCATACATACCCAAACCCGTGCATACACAATAGAGTCTTTATTTGAGTAGCCCAGTTCGATCTACCCGAAGTATCATGCATATATAACATCGTGTAACACTGGCCAATCATTGAAGTCACGTGAGTCAACGTTTCACAGGCGTAGTTAAACAAGTCTGCAGGGAGACTATGGACAGGTCTGTAAGGAGACTATAGACAGGTCTGCAGGGAGACTTTGGGCAGGTCCGCTGAAGGGATACTATGGGCAGATCTGCAGGGAGACATTAGACAGGTCTTCCGGGAGACTATAGGCAGGTCTGCAGGGAAACTCTGCAGGGATTACAGTTCTGCAGGGAGACCACAGGCCGGCCTGTAGGGAGACAGGTCTGCAGGGAGACTATAGGCAGGTCTGCCGTGAGACTATAGGCAGGTCTGCAAAGAGACTATAGACATGTCTGCAGGGAGACTATAGACAGGTCAGCAGGGAGACTATAGGCATGTCTGTTGGGAGACTATAGACAGGTCTGAATGGAGAATATAAACAGATCTGTAGGGAGACTATAGGCAGGTCTGCAGGAAGACTATAGGCATGTCTGCAGGGAGACTATGTTACCTTGCCCGCCAGCAAGCCGTGGTGACCTATGACCTTGTCAAAGATGTGCATGCCCACGTGAATGTCCACGGCGCTGAGGGGGTCGTCGAGGAGGTAGACGTCCTGGTCGCTGTACACTGCACGTGCCAGACTCACGCGCTGCTTCTGACCCCCGCTCAGGTTGATGCCCTTGGGAGGAAAGTACAAGTTAACATTAACCCCTTCATTGCGGATAAAACAATGGAACACGGTCCAACTGCGAGAGACATATACAGATACTCTTGAGAATCTCCAGGCCTCTTGCTGAGGTTACTGTGTATCTGTGTATCTTAGACGGCGGAGGTCGAGTTGGTGTTAACTCACTGTACCCCAAGACCCAAATCCCCAATTTTTTTGCCGTTGTCCTCTGAAGACTGCATTGCAGTGCAGGACACAGATCGACCATGATAGTTCAAGGGTGATGCCAGAATAGCTTGGCGCCCATAGCCGCCAAGCTATTCTGGCATCACCCTTGAACTATCATGGGCGATCAATATCTTGCTGTCGTGTGTCTGGGGTAGAATGAGTCAAGTTTGTTAACCCTTTGCGTGTCGGTAGCGGTTTTTGTCGCGATGATTCCGATGATCTCAGGACCACAGACTGTAAGATCCAAAATCACAGACCAGCACACCTATTTAGCGAGACCTGGATAAACTAGAGCAGAACAGAATAGCAATAACAGTACATGCTGCCGTCAGAAAAGCGAACACACAGCAACCCAAATAGAAGTATCAACGTTGACTCATTCGACCTGTGCCGGCTACGGATATGCGGCGCTACGTCGCGTGTCCGTAGGCGGTAAGTCTCGAGTGAGTTAACGAGAAAAAGACACAGACAGTCAGTCAGCCTTTCAACCATGCAGCCGGTCAGTCGGCCAGTAAGTCAGTCAGTCAGTCAGCAAATCAGTCAGCCGATCAGCCAGTCAGTCAGCAATCAGCCATGCAGTCAGTTAGCCTTTCAGTCAGCCATGCAGCCAGTCAGTCAGCAAGTCTGTCAGTAAGTCAGCCAGCCAACCAGCCAGTCATTTATTCAGTAAATCAGTCAGCTAATTAGTCAACCAGCAGCCAGCAACAAGCCAGTCATCAAGTCTCTCAAGTGAAAATGTTGATAATACCTGAAAAAGAACACGTGCTTCATCTTGTAGGGAATAGACAGAAATTAAAATAAATTAAAAAAAAAACACACAAAAAAACATAAGTACGAAATATAAATAGAATGTAGTCCATACACCTACCTTCTCTCCAATCTCTGTCATATCCCCACCGGGCAGAATGTCAAGGTCAGGGGTAAGTGCACATGCACTAATACACTGGTTGTAGAAGTCCTGTTTCATCGGTTTCCCGAACAAGACGTTGCCACGGAGGCTGTTGTGCTGAATCCACGCTTGCTGGGGCACGTAGGCCACATAACCCTTCGAACGTAAAACGCAGTTAGTAAATCTTAAGACGACCCGGTGTCCGCCGTAGTTGGTCCGCGCACAGTCATGCGCGGGCCAGCTGAGGCTGACATCAAGTCAAGTCAAGTAACTTTATTCTTCCAAATACATGTTGCCACGTACAGGAAAATTTGTTTCGCCACCTCAGGTGCAACTCGCAATCACCCAAACTCACACAACATTTACAACAACAAATGGACAATGGCTCGGGACGGGTGAAGCCCGTCGCCAAGGCGTCTCATGGCCGGCGCCAGCGGCCCCAACCCGACCTGAACCGCCCTGACACAAAGCAAACTAAGGACAGCCCTATCATAGTATCTCTTAAACACGTTATATAATGTTTTTATACTTCCTGCTTGGCTGAGACTAGTTTCACAAATAAAATTAAAAAAAAATACGCATAAACAAAACAAAAAGACAAATTATACTTCCACAGTTGCTACCTGGGGGCCCGTCGCTGGGCCCCAGTATTTTATTTTTTATGACACACTTCAAACTGTGCGCTAATATTCTGTTGTTACATCCTTGTAGTTCCCTGAATTAAAGAAAATATGGTATTTAAGTGTTTGTTTGTTTGGTTTTTGTTTTTTTGTTTTTTTGTTTTTTTTAGGGGGGGGGGTTCGGGGGTAGGGGGTGTATAAGAGAACACACTGAAAACAGACCAGAAACGATTAGGGAAAAAAGCTAATAAACAAGAAGAAATTAAAGACAAAAGAGCAAAAGACAAGGACAGAATCGAAAAGACAAGGAAAGAAATAAAAGAGACAGGAAGAAAAAGAAAAGAAAAGGAAACAAGATGGGGTGAACCATAACCCACAAAGTCTCTTCCATATGAGAGCTGTCCTCGCTGTCAAGGGTGTCTACCTTTTGTCATTGACCTGATTCTGACGTTGAAATGTCTCCTATTAAAAAACGGACGAATTTGATGTTCACGTCACTTGTCCGTGAGGCACGAAGCCTCTTCCAAAAGCTGACTGTTTTGTTCCACACAGCCTCATCCAGGGCTGACTGTTTGATGGGAGTAAAGTCTCTCTCTCTCTCTCTCTCTCTCTCTCTCTCTCTCTCTCTCTCTCTCTCTCTCTCTCTCTCTCTCTCTCTCTCTCTCTCTCTCTCTCTCTCCACCCTTCCCCCCTCTTGCCTGATCCGCACGGCAATCGCACACACAAACACAGACGCAGACACACGGCGCTTCCAACCGGTTATACGTTCTGTGGGCTGGCCTAGCCAAAGCCTTTTTAAAGAATAAGGTGAATGGCCCATGCCCACAAAGCTTCTTCTGTATGAACTTGCATGCATATTCCACCTTTTCCACAATACGTTCGTAAATATCATACAAAAATAGAGAAACTGTCTTCCTAAATGAAGGAGAAAATCGTGCCAGCTAATACACATGCAAAAACACTGAAGTGCTCTGATTTGCGTCAATTAGGAACAGTGTATAATATATATAGATTGAAAGTTAAACACTGGTACCTTGACTACGACCTTGCCAGAGAACTTGTGCATCTCCCCAAGCAGAGCAGAGAGGAGCGAAGACTTGCCAGCTCCGACACTGCCGACCACAGCGACAAGCGTGCCTTTGTAGACACTCAAGTTGATGTCTTTCAGTGTTGGCGACAAGTCTGCACTCCATGTAAATGTTCCGTCTTCAATGGACAGTGCTGCTCCCTCGCCTGGAACATACACAGCCAACCCCGGATACAGTCAATGAACAGGGCGACAGTCATCTTCTTGTAAGCCAAGGCACGGAAAGATACGAATCGTTTTCTCCGGAAACCCAAGCAGACCCACTCGGGGAGTACGTCGCAAGTACACTTCTATTCAAATGAGACGCTTAGCGTCTCATTTGAATAGAAGTTTACTTGTAAGCATCTCATTTGAATAGAAGTGTACTTGTGCAGACTCCCCGAGTGGGTTTACCTGGGGAGTAATCCCGAAAAGGGTCTAAGCATCTCCCCAGGCAGACCCACGCGGGAAGTACGCCACAAGCACACTCAGTCTATTCAAATGAGATGCTTCGACGGTTTGCGAGAGTACTGCCCAGGTAGACCCACTGGGGGAGTACGCCACAAGTACATTTCTATTCAAATGAAGTGCTAAGCATATCATTTGAACAGAAATGTACCTGTGGCGTACTCCCCAAGTGGGAGTAATCGAGCAAACGGTGCGAGCAATGGCTGCCTCTGAAAACCGCCTTACATAGTGTGCAGGACAAACACTCCTGCTGACGGTCTTGAAACAAATCATCCACAACACATATTCTCAGTTTCATAAATCTCTAAGCATGCCTAGTTAGTAACTTAGTGTAGACGTAAATAGGTACACTTGCTCTGTGATGTAGAGAAAAAACAAACCAATGTCTGTATAGTACATTGTCAATCTTAAGCGGCTTAAAGCGGGCTTGCTCCGACAGCCATAAGGGTTAACAAACACTTATAGTACCATCGTTGTTCTCCTCTCTCGTCACATTGGACGTGTCGATGTCGGTGTGATTAAGATACAGATCCAGACGACGCAAGGACACCACCGACTTGATAATGTCACTGAGGACCATAGGAGCTGTATTGATGGCGTGGCGTAACACTTCCAGAAACCCGTAGGACACGAAGGCAGTCTTGGGGCTGAGGTAGTGGTCCGGGCTTGTGTAGATGTACGTTACAAACATGGCGAACAGAACCTGCACAGAAACGTTTCTTTCAGTGTACCTTTAGTGGGAGGTTTCGTTTGAAACGAAGACTCCCAACAACTAACGAGAATGAAATCACAGTGCATAACCAGATTGTACCGTAAGCATAGACAACACTCCAAACAAGGTGCATAGATCCTCATGAGACCTCCGGACTCACGAGAATCTATGCCTCTTTGACAGGTTTTTCTTGTGTTTGCCTCGTTGAGATGTTTGTCATGTGTTTTTTTCCGCTTTTAGATGCTTGTCGCGTGTTTTCCTCTTAGGGATGTTTATCTTGCGTGTCGTTTTTTTGGCTCTTGGAGATGTTTGTCGTGTGGTTGTCTCTTAGGACGTTTGTCTTGCGTGTCTTGTGTTTGCCTCTCGGAAATGTTTGTCTTGCCTCTTGGAGATATTTTTATCGTGTTTTTCCTCTTGGAAATGTGTGTCGTATGTTTGCCTCTCGGAGATGTTTGTCAAGTGTGCTGTGTGTTGCCTCTTGGCGATTCTTGTCATGTGTTTGCCCCCAGGAGATGTTTGTCGTGTGTTTGCCTCTCGGTGATGCTTGTCGTGCGTTTGCCTCTTCGAGATGTTTGTCTTGTGTTTGCCTCTTGGAGATATATGTCGCGTGTTTGCTTCTTGGAGATGCTTGTCGCGTTTGCCTATTGGATATGTTTGTCTTGTGTTTGCCTCTTGGAGATGTGTGTCATATGTGCCGTGTGTTTTGCCTCTTGGAGATGTTTGTCTTGTGTTTGCCTATTGGACATGTTTGCCGGGTGTTTGCCTCTTGGAAATGTTTGCCGCGTGTTTGCCTCTTGGAGATGTTTGCCGTGTGTTTGCCTCCTAAAGATGTTTGTCTTGTGTATGCCTCTTGGAGATGCTTGTCATGTGTGCCTTGTGTTTTGCCTCTTGGAGATGTTTGTCTTGTGTTTGCCTCTTGGAGATGCTTGTCGTGTGTTTGCCTCTTGGATATGTTTGTCGTATCTTTAACTGCTGTCGAGACGATAAAATCAAAAGCAAAGATCAACGAATTTCACAGGGCATTCAGTTACTTCCCGACGAGACAGTCAGACAAAGCAGAGGCTACAGAGACTCACGGCAAAAGGCGCAACTGTCCAGGAAAAGTGCAGGAAGGTGTCGAACAGGGCTCGCCGGTACTGCAAGCGGAGCTCTTCCTCTCGCACTAAGTTGATTTTGGTACGGAAAGACGTCTCCCACGCGTACATTTTCAAAATCTGCAACGGGATTAGTCAGGCTGAAAATGTGTTTTTGAAATCTTGAAATCCGACATAAAACGTGTGATCGCTGGTGACTTCACATGGACCAGCAAACACGCAGCACAAACAATGGAGATACACCTCGCTAAGGGCAAAAGTGTGACAAGACCTATTATTTATTGTCTGTCCAGTCCGTTTAACCCATTCAATGCCAAAGAAAATCCGAACACCACCCAACTGCAAGAGGTATAGATCCGCATGAGCCCCCTCTTGCTGAGACCATATTGCGTCCACGATTGTGGCACGCTGGGATTCTTTGGTGCTGTACTAATAAATATCGCACAAACACAACCTTGCCACAAATGGCAGCGAGGCGGTTATATAGATTCTTACATCGGTGTTAACCTTACCACCGATGTAAGAATCTATTTCTTACTCACCTGTTTTTTGGCATAAATCTTACGTGAGTTGGTCTTCGGCACACACCTAAGCACAACACAGCCAACATTGTGTCTTGGCAAAGATCGTGACGTAATTTACTTTGTAATGAGACGTCAATATTTTGGATGCCAGACAAATGTTTCTACATGATGATGTAGTAGCGTAATACATGACGCCAGAGTGCCAGGCATCAATATGAAATGATGTCAGTGCTCGTGAGCTGAAAGTAGGTCACGTTTCAATATTGCGTGTGCCCATACTTTTTTTTTAAAACCAGACTTTCTACAAGACAATTTTGTGCACACTTGGCCGCACACGCAGCAAGGCTGTATCACACATGTGTGATACAGCTTGTCCGCTCAAAGAAGGAGGTGTATAAGAAAAACTGTTCTATACCTTGATACCATTGAGGACCTCGCTGAGTGTTTTGAGGCGTGTGTCCTTGAGGTCCATCCGCTGTTCCTCGAAATGACGCATATACCACAGGACAAACATGTTCACCGGTATCATGAATAATACGACAGCTAGACCTGAAAAGAAGGTAAGATCAGAATCATTCATAAATAGGCCGCTATAGGAGGTACAACACAGTGGATTTCCGTACTACGAGGATATATGCCTATTGCTGAGACCAACTTATACCCATGCGTCTGGGACAGTTTTGGCTTTTGGGCGTTGGACGAACACAGAAACAAAACTGCATGTGCTGTCCCAGCTGTTAAAATGCCTTAGCCTTAGTCTGTCTCTGTCGTTCCTTAATGTTCAGTCCCCTTAAATAACACTGCCACCCACCTGCTGCACATTTGCCTTGCTCATAATCGCCCCCCCCCCCCCCACAACCCCCCGCCCAAAAATGAAGGGCAGGACATCAGCCGTCTCATATTCTGGCTATATATGACCCTGATTCCGTACCAACCCTACACCCAAGAGCAGCCAGTTAAAATCACCATCCACACGGCAACTCAAACTAGGCCAAAAGAAGTAAAAGGAGCCGCTGGTTAAACCAAGGCTGGTATGAATCAAAGCACAAATCAAATGACAATATTGATAAATGTGCCGATTCTGGTATGAAAAACTGTCCATCTGCAGAGACCGCTTTTCAGGTCAGCCTCTGACATGTCTTTGTCGTGTAACAGAGAAATTTGTGCAAGAAACGATGAATAAGATGTCGCCTAAAACGTGTGACCTCGACCCTGTTCCTTCTTCTCTTCGACTTGAATGTTGAGGTGAGATTGTTCCAGCCATCACAGAAATTATAAACCAGTCTCTTAAAACAGGTGTTGTCTCATCATGTTTTAAAACTGTCATTGTAAAACCTCTCTCAAAGATGACCACTCTTGACCCAAATGATCTGAAAAATTACAAACCTGTATCTAACCTCACATTTCTTTCAAAATTACTAGAGAAAATAGTTTGTCGCAGTTATTCGAACATATCAAACGTAATGACCTCTGGTACGTTTTTCAATCCGCCTACCGGCCTCGTCACAGCACGGAGACGGCGTTGCTTCGTGTCGTGAATGACCTGCTCAACGCCAGCGATGAAGATAATGTTTCTGTTCTGGCCCTTCTTGATTTGAGCGCTGCTTTTGACACGATAGATCACCAGATTCTCATTCAACGTTTAGACTCTGTTTTTGGCATCTCTTTACACTTTTTTTTTTAGTCTTACCTCTTTGGAAGAAAGCAAGTAGTGTCTGTGTTGGGAGTAGAGTCCGATCCCACTGAGCTTGTGTACGGTGTTCCCCAAGGCAACTGTTTTGGACCCGATTCTTTTCACGTTGTATACCCAGCCTTTATCTAGTGTTATCAAATGTCACTCTGTTTCTCACTATTTTTATGCTGATGACACAGAGCTGTATGCCAGTGTCCAGCGAAAACATATTAGTCAGATGTTCCAGTCTTTAGAGTCCTGTGTCACAGACTTTCAGAATTGGACCACACAGAACAAATTGCAAATGAATAGTGATAAAACTGAGGCCTTAAGATTTTCTTGTTCAACCTCCGCTGATCTCCCAGACTCGTTTATGGTTGGTCAGAACAGTATCCCTTTTCCGAGTCGGCCCATAATCGTGGTGTTATCTTTGACAATATGCTGACCATGACAGAACATGACTATATTGTCAATAATGTTTGCCAGTGTTCCTTCTTTGAATTGAGGAAGATCAGTTCAATTCGACACCTTCTCACTACCGAAGCAACCAAAACGCTTGTTCTCTCCCTTGTTCTTTCCCGCATTGATTTTTGTAATTCCCTTTTTGCTGGTGTTCCTCAGAATCTTAAAGATAAACGTCAAAGAGTTATAAACTGCTCTGCCCGACTAATATACAGTTTACCGAAACGTGAGCACATAACACCCTTACTTGTTGACCTGCACTGGCTGCCTGTATCTCAAAGAATTGTGTACAAGGTTTTTGTTATTTGCTACAATGCTATTACCGGTTCTGCTCCCCCATATTTGTCCGACCTGGTTCATATTTACACGCCTTCAAGATCCCTCCGTTAAGACACGCGTATTTTCAGGGTTCCTAGGCGAAAGAAGTCTAGCCTGCCAGCGTGCCTTTTCTTATTTTGGTGCAGTCACCTGGAACGACCTTCCAGCCCATGTCAGACATGCTCCAACTCTGTCTGCTTTTAAATCACTGCACAAGACCTATCTGATTTCTTATGCATATAGTTAGATGCATTTTCACTGCGTTAGCAATCTTTGACAGTAACTGTTCTTGTAACGGTGTGTGCGTATGTGTGAGTGTGAGCTTTTGATATGTGTCGCTTTAATTTTTGTAACATTTATTCTAGTGTTTTCTTTCTTGTACTTTTTGTTCTGTGATTTTTGATCTTGTAAAATGCTTAGAGCACCATTCATTTGGAGGTTAAGCGCTATATAAATGTCACATTGTTATTATTATTATTTTGTCTCGAATCTCGTCTATCAAGAAATTTCAAGCAAATTCCAACAAACTGCTCCTGTACTCAATTAAAAAAAAAAAACATGGTCCCCTTAACGCTTAACCTGCCTAATTTGAATATAAATCGTGACCTGTAGAGTTTCGCTGCCATGATGAATTTTGTGCATGCATGTCTGACATCTTTCACATCGCAGTAACTGACAGTGGCTTGTGCATTGAATAGAACCTTACACATGAGTTTATGGTGGCATAGGAGCTCCAGGTATTTTAGGTTTTCGGGTGCCTTTCTTTCTTTTTGACCACTATTGAAAATACGGCAGTGAAGAATGAAGAAGTCAGTTTGGCTCCTAGCTCACCTGCTAGCATGGGAGGCCCCAGGATGACGTAAAGAAAAGCCATGGCAACCAGGAGCTGTAGGGGCCCGGACCAGATCATGTACAACCACGTGGTCGTGTGCTCCAAGTGCTCCGCGTCCACAGACATGAGGTTCACGATCTCTCCCACCGTCGCTTCCTGACGCGACTCCCCGTCCATCGTCAGAGCCTGCAGCGCAATCAGTGTCAGCAAACTGTCAGACCGTTATACTGAACGAAGAGTTTGTGTGCTGACGAGCAATCGCATTTCTTTTGCTCGTAATTAGTGTTTTTCCGATGATTTCAAAATTGTCGCATTTCTTTTGCTCGTCAGTATAACTGCAACAGCGAGTTTATATTATGTCATTCTTTGCTAATGGTGACTGCAGATGGTCCTTGTAAACTTGACTCATTTTCAGGAAATCGGGAAAAGGACATAATAAAACAAGATGGGATGAACCATAACCCATTCTAAAAGAGAGCTGTCCTCGCTGTCAATGGTCTCTACCTTTTGCCTTTGACCTGATTCTGATGTTGAATTATCTCCTATTAAAAAAGTCTCGCAGATCTGCCAATGCGTCAGTGAGTTCTATAAAGGGCGCAGGACATACGCGTTATTGATTTGTGAAACGTCATTTGTCATGACGTAAGTTTTAGTTTTTACGCAATTTTATATTTTACGTTCGCTTCAAAGGCTTGAGAAAATAGTGACAAAACTAGAACTTCACAGTACATTTTCAGTCTTGCTATAATTTGTGTGAAAGCAGATTGACATTACCCAGCTACATGATATACTAAGCACACGGGTCACATACATGCTCTTCTGAAAGGGCGTCGATGTGTGTGTGTGTTTGTGCATGCGCACACGCTCCAAACATATCCAAGAGGCATAGGTCCTCATGCGCCTGGAGGGCTCATGAATATCTATTCCTCCTGGAGATGCGCGCATGTTTGTGTCTGAGAGAGAGAGAGAGAGAGAGAGAGAGAGAGAGAGAGAGAGAGAGAGAGAGAGAGAGAGAGAGAGAGAGAGAGAGAGAGAGAGAGAGAGAGAGAGAGAGAGAGAGAGAGAGAGAGAGAGAGAGAGAGACAATGACAATGAATCTTTATTTTCCAAGGATAAAATGATTTAGGTCTGAAGACCTTTCTTCCATCTTGTCCTTGCTAAACTACTTACACAAACACTCACGCGGCCGCACGCACTGACACACCATAAGCGCCCAACAAGGCGAGTCATACTGGCTGCCCCTCTCGATCAGCTGCTGCTCGAAATCGACAGCAGGGATACAGCCAGTGTGTACATATGGCGATCATATACAAAAACATCATTAACACATTTAATACACATAATGAGATATACATGCGCTACCATCTAACAAGTGTACCATAAGAATGCAAAAAAACCAACAACAAAAAAACACACAAAAAAACAATCAAATAGACAAATTCAAAATACCACGTCATTCTAAAACAAAAGCAGTTTACGCTTGTCGTAGCAAATGCTGATGAAGCCGTATCTTGAAAGCATTTATGGTCGTGATAGATTTTATTTCTTTTGGAAGCAAATTCCATTCTTTCGCTGCTGAATATGACAAGGCTGATTTAAAAATGTCAAGGCGGGGCCTAGGCACTACCAGGTCGTTCCTCAGTGTCGGGTACGGAGTGTGGGGAGCCTTAAAGAGAGCAGCGAGATATCCAGGTGATTTTGAAAGAGTGATCTTACGCATAAATACACATTTATTGAATAAAAAGTGCTTACGAAGGGGCAACATATTTAGTTTTGTTAGTTTATCGTCGGTAGTCAAAGGGGTGTGGGAATCTTTTAGGATAAGCTTTGCCGCACGTCTATGAAGTGAATTTATTCTTTTTAAAGAAATATCGCTGCATCCATCCCATACTGTCTATGCGTAATCTAGATGGGATTTTATGTGTGCATTATAAAACAACTGCCTGGTTGAAACGTCGGTGAATAGAACTAGTCTAGATAACAAATATAGATTTTTTGACAAAACCTTACAAATAGAATTAGTATGCGAGTGCCAACTGAGCTGGTCGTCTACAGTGACACCAAGCAAACGATGTTCTCTAACTTGCACTATTGGTTGCTGTTCAAGGTAAAGTTTGAGTGGCGGTGGGCTCAGCTGATGCTTTTGCCTTGTTGTCACAAGCATACATTCCGTATTTGATGGATTTGGAATCATGAAATTAGTCTGGCACCAACCAAAGACTTCATTTATTGTTTGCTGGAGTGAACTAGTGATTGTGGGCACGCCTGGCGCATACACATCCAAAGTTGCATCATCTGCAAATAGGCTACAGGTAACGTCAGGCTGTGAGATATGTAAAGGTAAGTCATTTATGAAAAGTGTGAACAATAAAGGCCCGAGAATAGATCCCTGGGGCACGCCATGCATAATCAGCCCCTCAGAGGACAGAGAGAGAGAGAGAGAGAGAGAGAGAGAGAGAGAGAGAGAGAGAGAGAGAGAGAGAGAGAGAGAGAGAGAGAGAGAGAGAGAGAGAGAGAGAGAGAGAGAGAGCCGCGTGCGAGAGAGACAATGACGTCATATTTAGAGAATTATATCAGTGTCTGCGTGTGACGGAGTTGCCTCTTTTACGTCACCGCCACTGTCTGACTTTCTCTAAAAGTAATTTTTTTTTAGTGTTTTAATTCTTTTCTAAAAAGAATTTATTTTGCTAAAGAAGTTGAAAGGATACAAAGCTGGCTAACGAACGCATCCAATGTCTTTATCTAAAGCAGCTATATGTAAAGGTTCAAGTAAATATGACAAAATTACGGTCTCTAATCTGGGTCAACCGACTTCCTAAAAACGGTTGTTCATGTCTTCAATGAGACATTCAGTTACAATATGCTTGGAGGCTATCTTAGCCACCTACTTAAGAAATTATTTTCGCCAAGTTTCAAGCCTGTGTGTACAGAAATATCGGAGATTCTCTTGTTTACATACATACGAACACACATGCTCACATACATACATACGCACATAGTGCTTCGCACCAAATGTACGTTCAGCAGCGAGGTTAGCGTAAATAGACATGACCTAATTTTTATCTTGTTACTCCAATTGTTAGAGATTTAGCCTGCCCGCCTTTGACATCATGGGCATGCTATTAAATTCGCCCCACCGCGATCAGTTTTAAAAAGTCCCTTCTATTAATTGGAGGGACTTAAATTAGATGTTTGTTGCATGCTTCAAATATAACAGTATCATCAAACGCAACTTTGAGGCAATTCGTGCACAATCTATCTATCTTTCTATATCCCGTAGACCTGCCGACAATTGGGGCACCACTGATGAATTGGCAACCAGCTCCCTCCATTCCTCTCTGTTCTCTACCATTCGTAGCGTATCACCCAGCCTCAGTCCTGTTCACTCTGAGATATTGTCCTCCCATCTTTTCCTCTGTCTTCCTCTCCTTCGTCCTCCTTGCACAGTGCCTTGCAGGATTGTTTTGGCAAGCCCTGCTGAACGCGTGACATGCCCATACCACTTCAGTTTCCGTTTTTTTTCACAATGGCTAATAAGTCTTCATAGGGCCCGATGGCTTGCCTGATTCTACTTTCAACTTCCTCGTTCGTGATGTGACCTCTGTATGAAATGCCAAGCAGCCTTCGAAAACATCTCATTTCAGTGGCTTGAATCCTCCTTTCAAGGTCTGCTGTGAGGGTCCATGACTCACAGGCATACAAGAACACTGAGATGACTAAGGAGCGCATCAGTCTGATGTTGGAGCAGAGTGTGATGTTTCTGTCCTTCTACATGGTCTTCAATCTTGTCAGTGCTGTTATTGTCTGCGCAATCCTGGACCGTATTTCTGGTTTTGATCCCTCATCTGTCACAATGGCTCCTAAGTATTTGAATTTATTAACTGTTTCTAATTTTTGGCATCCAATCATGACGTCAGTGCCAATGACACTGGTGTTATTTGTCATCAGTTTGGTCTTCTCTGCGCTGATTTCCATCCCATACGCAATGGCTGTGCTGTCAAGCTTTTCCACCAGCTGAGCTAGCTTCCTCTCTGTTCCTGCAAGGGCATCAATGTCGTCCGCAAAGCGCAAGTTCGTGATTGTTCTGCCTCCAATACTGACAGTTCCTTCGTGATCTTTCAGAGCGTCTGTCATGATTCTTTCCAGGAAGATGTTGAAAAGAGTAGGTGAGAGTAAGCAGCCTTGTCTGACTCCGACTGTAGTCCTAAACCAGTTTCCTATTTTGCCGTTGAAGCAGACTGGGCTAGTGGCCTTGTTGTGAAGGTTTGCTATGACTTTGATCAGGTTGGCATTGATGTTGTATAGCTACATGGTGGACCAAAGGGCTGCATGCCACACCCTATCAAACGCTTTCTTAAAATCCACAAAGACATGATAGAGGTCTTGCTGGTGGTAGAGGTACCTCTCACATAGAACTCTCAGGTTGAAGATCTGCTCAGTTGTGCTGCCCCCTGGTCTGAAGCCTGTCTGTTCCTCAGCTATGATTTCCTCTGCCTGTGGCTTCAGCCTATTCAGTATGTTATTTAACATGACTTTGCTTGGGTGGCATATAAGACTGATCGTGCGATAATTCTGGAATTGATGTAAGCTGCCTGTTTTGGGGAGTGTTATTATAAGTGATTGGGTCCATGGTATGGGCCAATCCCCTGACTGCCAGATCTTATTGCAGATTGTTAGTAAGGCGCTTATCATGTCTTCTCCCCCTTCTTGGACTAGTTATGCAGAGATGTTGTCTGCTCCTGCTGCCTTCCCTTTTTTCAGCGACTTCACTGCAGCCTCTACTTCGTCTCGGAGGATGGGATAGTTGCCATTGTTGGTCACGGGTGGGTTGAAAAGTATGCCTGGGTCCCCTGTAGCTCGGTGGTTGTACAAATCTGAGCAGTACTCTGTCCATCTCTTCAGTATGTCTTTGTCTTCCGTAATACAGTTTCCTTCACTATCTTGAATGATCGTGGAGCGTCATTGTTTTACACTGGTCAGGTCTTTCACCAGCTGGTATGTTTTTTTGCTATTATTTTTGTTCAGATTTTCTTCTACGTGTTTACACTGAACTTTAATCCACTTATTCTTTGCCTTTTTCATATTTTCTTGATATCCTGGTTAATTTCCCTGTATTGTTTAGCTCCTTCTACCTCTGATTTTTTTTTCTTTAATTCTTGACGCTTGTCACATAGAACAAAGATGTCAGCTGTAACCCAATGTTTCTTTGCTTATTGGTGTTTGCCAAGGATCTCACTGGCTGTTTGGGTTACAGCAGTGTTAAATGTGTCGATCAGTGTGTCCACATCAGTGTCTTCTGCACCTAGATGTAGCAGTGGCGCGAATTTTCCTCCTATCTTTGCCGGGAAGGCTTCTGCTACCTCTGGGTCTTTCAGTTTCTCGAGGTCAAACTTGATTCTGGTGGGACCTTGCTTGTTGACCTTCTTTAGTCGGAGTCGGAAGGTCATCACCACTAAGTCATGGTCGCTTCCAATCTCTTCTCCTGGAAAACTTCTTGTCTTGGCAATGTTCACACTGGTATGGAAGCGTCTCTTCACCATGATGTAGTCAATTTGGTTATGATGCTCTCCGTTCGAGCTGTGCCATGTCCACCTTCTGGATGCTTTGTATGAGTCGAACGTTTTCATCAGCTTTAGATTATTTGAGCTGGCAAATTCCAGGAGCCTTAAGCCTCTGTCGTTGGTCTCTGCATTGCAGTAGCGTCCGCATGTGCCTTTCCAGTTCCTAGCAGCATCCTCTCCTATATTGGCATTCCAGTCTCCCTTCCGGTTCGTGTAACATTGGCTGCAGGTGATTGACTTTCAGATGTTTTGCAAATCTATTTTTTTAACGATTATAGTGAAAAATCTTTCCCCTTCTCTTTTTTTATGGCACAGCTTTAGTAGATGTTTAAGTTCAGCTTCAAATTGTTCAGACACTGTTTGAAAAGTTTTTGATTTGATTGATTTTGGTCACCTGCACTATGTGTGACATCGGACGATTTCATTAAACTATCATAACTGTTGATTATGGTCAAGATATTTATATGTCACTTATTCCTGTTTTCAGATCAAAGACGTCAAAACTGAAGAGACGGCGTCTGAAGTCAGCTTACTCAAACAACACGGCGACTTCTTTGCATATCCAGACATCCCACATGAATCCATAGTTGTTTTTTATTAGGAGATTGAGAGGGTCCTACCAGAGCCTCGATTTTGATCGCCGTGGACATTTATATTTCGAAGCATGAATGTTCCGCATAGAAAGTTGATTTGTAAAATTTTCTTGAGTTGTGTGATGCTCTGGTAGTAAAGTTCAGAAAATTGACTTTGTTTGTTTGCTTTTTTATGTGTGTAATGTTGAACTTCTCTTTCCCGCACTTTATTCTCCTATTTTTTTTACTCATTCTTTTTTAATAAACAAAGCATGCCTTGTGAATATTTAACATCTTTGAAAGATATTTGTGGACGATTGATTAATTTATCCACAAGTGCTGTGACACTTGAGCATCATTCAAGCCGACCATGGCAACATTCCGATGGCAGGCGATATTTATAAAATAAATATTGCTCCTAAAGTAAATAATTATGGGTATTATTTTTGTATGTTAGCATTAAATCACTTTTTGTTTTATTTTCTGAAGGCATCCTAGTTTGGTGCCGCAAATCATGTAGGTTACCATAATATTTTGCATTATTTTGTTTTTAATTTTGATTGACTGGATCAATACAGCGTACTTTGTCTGACTCATCTCTATACAGAGAATATTAAAAGTATTATTAAAACTTAGTTGTGACAATTATGTACACCAGAAAACGTTTTGTTTTCACGGTAATTAACCTGCAAATGGCGTCACAGGTTTATGCCGATCCCACGTACTACATTTTGGACTTCAGAATTTCCAAAGTCATATAAATAGAGTGTAATTGGTGTGTTTTAATTGGACATTTAACATAGGAAATCGCACAACTAGTTTCTAGATTTGACAAAATATCATGTCGCGTCACAGCGTGTTCAGGTTAACATTTTAGCACCCCTCCCCCCCCCCCACCCACCCGGGTCTGCCCTGGGGCACTTGGGTGGGGATAACTACTTTTTAGTTCCCAGGGTCACCCTGGTCAGCCTCACAGGGTGGGTTTTCCCCTCTATTCTGGGGCATGTGTTTCTGTCTACCCTTGGTCCATTCACCTGTATTTTCCTTTTTAAAACTCTACCTACTCTCTGCGCTGCCTTAGCTCTTGATATTGGATGTGTGTTGCTAAGTGGTCTTCGGTTTATTTAGCGTATTAGACCGGCTGGCGACGTACATTCAATATTCTGTTTAGTTTTATTTTTCATAAGCAGTGCAGGCACGTCCTGAGAAAGACTTTTTGCTGTCAGGAAGTTAAGCATTGTAACAACCAACCAACCACCCTCCCCCCCCCCCCCCCCCAAATAAAATCGCTCTGACGCCCGAACCATCACAGCTACTGAATTATTTTTAAATATTTCAGGTAATTGACAAAATCGACTTCAGAAAATTATGTAGAGTCCGAAATAGCTCAGGCGGTTAAACGTCGGAGCAGGAGAGCGAAGGGAATCGCCAGGTCGTTGGTTCGAATCCCGTCCCGGCCCCGGTAGCTGGACTCACAATCCAGGGGGGAAAAAACGGATTTGTTCAATAGCATGTCCGTTGAAAGGTCCTGGTAAATCAATATGGCACAGTTGGAGTGCGCCTGAGTTGATCAGTGTTCAGATTGTTCTCCATAGGCAATAGATTTCCCTGTCCCCCATAACCCGCCCGTCAGGGCCGTCCATGATCACCTCGGTGCTGTGGACGTTAAACCCGAACTAAACAACCAACCAACCATCAGAAAAGTATATATTAATTAGTCGTACACAGAGTTTTAGAATTTGGCTGGTTTTTCACCTTTTTGTCACCATTAGCAAAGAATGACTTACATGCAACTGATTCAGTGTCACCTCTATAATAAATGACCAGGTTTTTGTAAAATTCCCAAAGGCCGGGTAACTGCTGTGAAAACACACACACACACACACACACACACACACACACACACACACACACACACACACACACACACACACACACACACACACGCGCGCGCGCGCGCGCGCGAATTATGTGCATGGTAAATGTGCAGCAGGTGGGCAGAAGTGTCATTTAAGGGGACTGAATAATTAGGGGATGACAGACTAAGGCTAAGGCATTTTAACAAATGGGACAGCACGTACAGTTTTGTACCTGTGATCATCCAACGCCATCAATGACCAACCTCTGCAAGAGGTGGACGAGTTCACGTACCTGGGCAGCAAGGTTACCACAGATGGAGACTGCACAAGGGAGATCACCACAAGAATCAGCAAAGCCAACCAAGCCTTCGCAATGCTGAAACCCATCTGGAGGACCACAAGCCTGAGCATCCACACCAAGCTCCGTATTTTTAAGAGCAACGTGCTGAGTGTCCTTCTATATGGGTCAGAATGCTGGAAATCCACTACCGCTACGGAACGCAAGCTGGATGTCTTCCAGAACAAGTGCCTGCGACGGATCATGAAGGTCTTCTGGCCAAACATGATTACAAACGAGGAACTACGGAAGAGAGCAGGCGCAGACAGCATCGCTGAAACCATCGCCACACGGAGATGGAGATGGCTAGGCCACGTTTGCAGAATGTCACCTGACTCATTACCAAGGGTGGCACTGAGATGGACACCACAGGGGAAGAGAAACCGTGGGCGACCAAAGGAGACGTGGCGCCGAACCGTGGAGCGAGAGCTCAAGAACAGAGGCCTTACTCTGCAAACAGCACCCAAAATAGCAGCTGACAGACAAAAGTGGCGCTCCCTTGCCGTCGCCTCAAGCACCAGACGGCGCAGAGAGGACTGAATGAATGAATGATCATCCAACGACCAAAAGACAGCATGGTCTGGATTATCGTAATGAATGACGCCTTTTGACATAAAACTAGAAAATGACATCACCGCAAAACCTGATTGCTAATCCGCTGACGTCATATTTTGGGATGTGTCGTCTGTGTGCTACATTGTTTTGCAGGCAAGCTTTTCAATGAGTGGGCGCATATATGTCTTTACACAGCAGTTACAGAAAAACGACCACTGGTAATTTTCAGTCAACCTGGTCATTTATCACTGAGGTGTCACTGAATAAGTTGCATATAGAAACTCCAAGGTTGCAATTGAGTTCTATGTCCAGCGTAACGATTTTACAGTTTCCATACTCTATTAATTTTATACAACCCTAATTGATGATACTACCCCAACTGATATCACAATTTAATCTCAATTTAAGCGCGACACAATGGGCCAGACTGAGTATTGTTTCACCAACCTTTCTGAAGACAGCCGACATGACGGCGGTTCGAACCCGCAACCCCAGACACCCTGAGAGATGGTAGACCCTGATGTGACACACCGACTGCAAGGCAATAGAGGTGCAGAGAAGCACGCTGAACAAATACCCATTCCACATTGGCGCGCTGCCCTCGTCCATAAAATCAAGCAACAACCTGAAAACAACGAGACCTAATATAATAATAATAATAATAATAATAATAATAATAAATAATATAATGATGATGATAATGAAGATGATGATATGGTGGTGGTAGTAGTGGCAGTAATAATGATGATGATGATGATGATGATGATGATGATGATGATGATAATGATAATAATAAATCGCTCTTACGTTACATTGAGAACCACGCACATTCCACATGATAAAAACAAACTCAAAAAGAAAAAGAAAGAAACAAACAAACAATAATGAGTGATATTAACCCCCTTGTGCATGCAACGACCGGTACTGTAAACAGAACCTGTAGCTGCATTCACAAGGGGTTAACTAGAGCGGCACTCTAACTAGCATAGCTGTGAAATCAGTAAGAGATAAATTCTACTGAAGATCATGAATTTTGAAAGTCACTGGCGCTCGCGGAACTCAGTATAGAAAGACCGACAATGACCGCAGATTACTTACTGATTCAGCAGGAAAGCAACAAATTTCGGGTGGGCGGTCAAGCCAAGCTCTTGCTTTACGCGTTGCCACATGTCCAAAATCCCTTGTCCGATGTTAATTATACTTAAGGGTATCTTGTCTCTATTGCTCTTTCTTCTCTTCAATTCCGAGTCTGACATTGTCAGCGCGAGTCGATGATACTTTTTTTTTTTTCTTCGCTGGTTCATACGCTTGTTTCTGATTGGTAATAATTATGCAGATGACCTAAGGTCGTATTGAATAGAGATGACGTCAGCTACATCGCCTTTTTGACGTCAAATGATGATGTGTCGCAGGTGCCAGTGTCCGATGCGTCATAACCTGACTTCACATGCAGTGATAAACACTGCGTGACGTCAAATGATGATGTGACGAAGTTGTCTGCGTCCAATCTGTCATAATAATTAATATATCGCAACACAACATAGTTTACATTCTTACAGATAAAATAGTTATGAAACGTTTGCTGTTCACCAAACTGTAATATGGAGGTGCCTATATAGGGAAATTCGTCAATTTCCTAATCGTCGTAAGCAGGCACTCTTCAGAAATAATAGCGAGGGTGCGTTTGCAACGAACCACTCCCAATAACGAACGAGAGCAACATCACCAGCCTCTACTACAAGCATAGGGCTCGTGAGGATCTATGCCTCGTGGATATGCGTGGAGAAGTCTTCTCTGCTTACAGTACACGCTGGTTATTCGCCGTCATTTCGCCGTTGGGAGTCGCCGTCCGGCATGAACGTAACTTGACATCTGGAGTAAATGTGTGCTAGTCTGTGATTCTGGACCTTACGACCAAGGCCACGAGATGCAGCCACAGACACACACACGTCTCTCGACTCGCCAGAAAATTAAACTACAACTTGTTTTCACACCAGTTGACACACAGTTGAAGGAGGAGTGAAAATACTAAACATGGCGCGTGTCTAGCACGAGTCGAAAGCACAGCTTTCACCAGCAGATATTTATAGACAGGCGATGGCAAGTACAGTTGGGCATTCACTTTTCTGTGACTATTAATTGCTTTTAATTGATTCGTTTTGAAATTGGACACGCGGTGCACGGGCTAACAACGGCCGACGCCGGCTCGAGGACCATTTGCGCGTGTTTTATGTATTATGTATTATTATTATTATTATTATTATTATTATTATTATTATTATTATTATTATTATTATTATTATTATTATTATTATTATCTTTTCATTTTTAAAAAATTCTATTTTATTTTATTATTATTATTTTTTTAGGGAGGTGGGGGTGGAAATGCGGGGAAAGGGGGAAGGGGGGGGGGGGGGGGGGCTGGTGGTTTTGTCCAAGTATGTTCTCTTGTTTTGCTTACGTGTTTCTTTCTTATTTTTAATGTGATATTGATATCATTGAAAAAAAAATAATGCTGTTGTTTTCCCGCCGCATTACTACAATTGACCTTTACTGGACAAATAAAGGGACTGAACTGAATTTAATGTGTCACGCGCTGCACTGAAAGCTGGAAATAGCTGTATGCAGTTTCCACAACCCTCGTGTAATGGCTGCATTTTCACAAAGTTTGTTACAACACTTGCCAATAGTGAGGTTTCTTTTGAGACGAACGACTCCCAACGACGAATGAAATCAAAGTCACGGCGGGTAGCGGAAGCATGTCGGTGTGTCCACAAGTCTGTGTTCCCACAGGTCTATGTTCCCACAGGTCTGTGTTCCCACAGGTCTATGTTCCCACAGGTCTGTGTTCCCACAGCTCTATGTTCCCTCAACTCTATGTCCCTACAGGTCTATGTCCCCACAACTCTGTGTTCCTACAGCTCTGTGTTCCCACAGGCCTATCATCCCACAGGTCTATCATCCCACAGGTCTTTTTTCCCACAGCTTTGTGTTCCCACAGGTCTCTGTTCCCACAGCTCTATCATCCGACAGGTCTATGTTCCGGCAGCTCTATTTTCTCACAGGTTTATATTCCCACAGCTGCATGTTATCACAGGGCTATCTTCCCACAACTCTGTGTTCCCACAGGTCTATGATCCCACAGCTCTGTGTTCCCACAGGTCTATCTTCCCACAGCTCTATCTTCCTACAGGAATATGTTCCCACAGGTCTATGTTCCCAACAGCTCTTCGTTCCCAAAGGTCTATGTTCCCACAGCCCTATGTTCCCACAGCTCTATGTCCTCACAGGTCTATCTTCCCACAGCTCTATCTTCCACAGCTCTATCTTCCCACAGGAACATGTTCCCGCAGGTCTATGTTCCCAACAGCTCTACGTTTCCACAGGTCTATGTTCCCACAGCCCTATGTTCCCACAGGTCTATGTTCCCACAGTTCTATGTTCCCACAGGAATATGTTCCCACAGGTCTATGTTCCCAACAGCTCTACGTTCCCACAGGTCTATGTTCCCACAGCCCTATGTTCCCACAGCTCTATGTTCCCACAGCTCTATGTTCCCACATATATTTGTTCCCACAGCTCTATGTTCTCACAGTTCTATGTTCCCACAGCCATATGTTCCCACAGCTCTATGTTCTCACAGCTCTATGTTCAAACAGCTCTATGTTCTCACAGCTCTATGTTCACACAGCTCTATGTTCTCACAGCTCTATGCTTGACAGTATAACACAGACAATACGGCGAACATCTCCAAGAGGCATATATCCTCATGAGCCTAGGTGACACATGAGGATCGATACCTCTTGGAGATGTTTTGAGAGACGTTTGTGCTGGTTGCCGGTCATGACTTGGCTGTCGTTCGTTGTGGCAAGTGGATCGCTGCGAACGAGTCCTCTCTAATACACACTTTGCATCTGTCGCTAATGTTTGTAAATGACTGTTTTCCGTGCGCGGTGTAGATTGTGCGTGATACATTTCGCTTTTCGCATAACTCATAGCGGCGTGTAATTAACCCCATCACTGTCGACGTAATAACAACAGGATCCAACTGCAAGAGGCATAGAGCTTCATGAGCCCGCGCAAATGCGCGGGCTCATGATGGATCGATGCCTTTTGCTGACACCAATTTGCATCTGTGTTTATGGGACGGCTGGGGCTCTTTGGAGTGGAAATATCAGATCTCAGAAACAATCTGCGTCCACTGGCAGCAAAAGGGTTAACCCATTCATTTCCACTGCTCGAGAATTGCGTTTGTGATCTATTTGTTAACTCATTCTACCCCAACACCGAAATCCCCAAATTTTGCCGCTGTCCTCTGAAGACTGCATTGCAGTGCAGGACACAGATCGACCATGATAGTTCAAGGGTGATGCCAGAATAGCTTGGCGCCCATAGGCGCCAAGCTATTCTGGCATCACCCTTGAACTATCATGGTCGATCCTTATCTTGCTGTGGTGTGTCTGGGGCGGAAAGAGTTAATTCAACATGAAACAGCCCCCACCGTCAAGGCACGTGTATTGGTGTCATCAAGAGGCAAAGACCCTCATAAGCCCCAGCAACTCAGTTGCGGGGGTCTTTGGAGGATCTACGTCTCTGCAATCATTGTACCCCTCAGGCCTTCGGCCTGAAGGATACAAGGTTCCTTTGACCTCCCTCAGGCGTACAAGGCTCCGTGTAGCAATCCCCTGTGACCAATAACTTATATAAATATATAATATATAAATATCAAACTGAGTGATAACAATGATGCTTATATGAACCTGACGGGGACGAAGTATGGCCTTGTAACAAATTGTGTGACATTGTGACAGATATAATAGGACGCAGAGGCGTATCAGGGAAAGGGGGGGGGAGGGAGGGGGGGGGGTCTAGGTGGCACCTGAGATAGCATTAGGTGTTGCCCCGCCCCCCCCCCCCCCCACACCTCCCTCTCCCCACCCTCACCCGACCCCTCTTCCTCCCCACTCTGCTATTGGGACACGATTTTTGAGGGGACAAAGCTCATGATTGTGAATGTCCAAATTCTGTAGATGTCGCGGCGGTTCTCAATTTACATTCGGTATAAAGTGTGTGTGTGTGTGTGTGTGGGGGGGGGGGGGCAGGGGGGGGGGGTGTTGCGGGGTGGGGGTCGGGTGGGGGGAGGGGGTGGGTGGGTGGGTGTGTGGGTAGGGGGCGGGGGTTGCGTTCATTCAAAGTTCACTTTTCCCAGGTTACATCTGTAGTACATTTAGTGAGCTTTAACATTACAGTAAAACATCCCTCACCTCAACTCCCCCCCCCCTCCCCCCGAAAAAGAAAAAAAAAAGAAAAGAAAAAAAGAAATAGAAAAAAGAAACTTTAAATAAAAAGATGTCCGAAAAAATGTCCAAAATAATTAAAAAATAAATAAATAAAATAAAATAAATAAAAGAACATACAATGAAATAAAAACAATTTTTAAAAACAAATTTTAATTTTTTTTATTTTTTTTTTACTGAAAAATCTCAAAATAAATATAAAACATCTTCCAAAAAGTCCCCCCCCCCCACCGCCCCCCCCCCCCCTCTTCCAAAGAAAAAAAATCTCCCCTGCCAAAATAAATAAATAAATAAATAAAAAAAAGAAATAACTTAAAATAAAATAAATAAAAAACTTACCCAGCTATAAGCGGATTTGTCAGCCTGAAGACATCATGAACTAACTGCCACACTTGTATACACACGGCCTCGCCCCCAAAAGTTCGGACCAGTACGCTGAACAAAGACACGTTTGTCCTGCGATCTCGACTTTTAAAATCTTCTTCACATGACAACGATGGAAAGTCTTCATTGTCAGAAAAGTCTTGCGGTGTGTGCCCATTTAAGAGTAGTAATGAATGTGCCTCGTCTGTTTCGTATTTTCGTTTTTGAGACCTGAAAGTAAAAAGACATTTTAAAAAATGATAGACTTGTACTGGTCTGTGATTTTGGACTTATGGCTTTAACCGTAAGGTCCAAAATCACGAACCAGCACACACGTGTATTATATCACAAAAAAACATCAAAGTAACAAGCGACACAAATCTGACAATCACACAATTTGTAACAAAAACCAGGAACTGACAGGCCAAATACAAGGAGCGCTCGATGTGTTTTGCAATGCTTTCCATATGAAGGAGTAGAGTCCTCAAATGCAACGAATTCATAAAAAACATAATTACATTACTAATCGTTCACGATTTCAAATGCCTATGACATACTACAGTCAGTCAGCCAGACAAGGCAACCAACCAGCAAACAAACCAACCAAACAATCAACCAGTCTCCCGACCATCACACCAACCAACCAACCAAACAGCCAGCCAACCAATCAATCAGTCTCCCATCATCTCAGCAACCAACCAACCAGACCAGTCTCCCACCAACAAGCAACTTTCCAGTCTACCACCAACCAACCAACCAACCAACCAACCAACCAACCAACCAACCAACCAACACCTCCCCACCAACCATCCACCAACCAACCCAATCCGACCACCACCAATCCGACCACCGACCGATCGACTGACTGGCCGACCACCAGCCAGCCAACCATTTGACCCAACGACTGACCAACCAATCAAACATCACACCAATCAACCACCTACCCAGGCACCCATCCAGGCCCCCACCCGGCCACCAGCCAATAACCAACCAACCAACCAACCAACCAACCAACCAACCAACCAACCAACCAACCAACCAACCAACCAACCAACCAACCAACCAACCAACCAACCAACCAACCAACCCAACCAACCAACCAAGCAGCCGACATACAAACATATATTTACCAAACGAGCCGGAAATACAAAACTCACTTTTTCTTTACATATGGCGCTGGCTGTTTCCAACGTTTGAGGAATCGTCGCACGATGTTCCTGGCCTCCTGTCTGGGCGGGAGAGCGCCCACATCCTCCTCCGTCAGGGGTGCTCGATGTCCAGCCACTAGCAGTCTACACAAACAAGTACATCCGGTCAGACTCACGCCCCGTGTCCGTTCGGCTTCTGATACTGCCAGCAGTGACTACACGCACAAGGGGTTAATGTCATGCGCCGTCAGCACTATAACGCCCCGTGTCCGTTCGGCTTCTGAAACTGCCAGCAGTGACTACACGCACAAGGGGTTAATGTCATGCGCCGTCAGCACTATAACGCCCCGTGTCCGTGCGGCGCCTGATACTGCCAGCGGTAGCTATCAGACACTATTCGGTGCTCCGTCTTTGAAATCACCTTCGTGATGAAACAAAAAGAAGACGTCAAACCCTAAAAGTTTAACTTTTAACGTGCCCCCCCCCCCCCCCCCCCCCCCCAATTTACAATGGTTTGACAAAAACACAAAGCTGCGTCCGCAGGCAGTGAAGGAGGTAAAGCACGTAGTACTGTGTAGCTGTTTTCTCTCCCGGAATTTAAGTCAGGTCTCTAAAATGAATTAAACTCACTCAAGACGTGTGGAATAAAGGATACGAGGCTTGTAGCGCGTGTCCATATGCGACATGTCGCGAACAAGTTAGCGAAACGACAAAGTGAGCAAAAGTCCTCGGGCCCACGACGGCCGCAGTGGGCCCGTGCACGACTGTGCGCGGGCCCACTGCGGCCGTCGTGGGCCCGAAAACGTTTTGGTACTGGGGGAAACGTAAGAAAAACGAACTGACCTGTTCATCCACCAGAACGTGAGCTGGGAGAGATAGGAAGCTTTTAGCTCGGCACATTCTTCCTGAAACAACACAAATACTTTGTTGTAAAGACCTCAAGTTAAGCCACGTTTCCATAAGGAAGAATCCGATACCAATATGCGTGATCCGAAAAACCAGAAGTGGGTTCAAAACAGAGAAGTTATGCAGGTCGTTTTTATGATTGTGTGTTTCCATGTACCCGATTCGGAACCGAATCTCGCAACCTGTTCGGCTCGTATTCGTGACGGATTTCCCATGGAAATGTAACTTTGTCCGACGAGGAAGCGAATTAGCATCTGATTACGAAACAAACATGACACAAGTGTGGAACGAAAATGGCGACACCGTGTTCGGTTTAGATCATATTTTGCGTATCAGATTCGTATTTATGTAACCGTAGCCTACATTTCCATGATCACGAATACAATACGAATACGACCTGAACCCGATAAGTCAATGCAATTTTCGTTCAAAATTCACGTGCGTGGGTTTCCATTAAAGAAAGAAAACCTGCAGTACCCGAATCCGGCCTTTGTGGAAACGATTAAATATGGCGCAAAGATCAGAATGGTGCGAGAAAGTGCGACATGTGAAAAAATGTACAATATACAATCACTTTTCGGTCAAAACACATCTGACGTTCGAAACATCGTTTCCTTGAACAGACAAACAATCGTGTCATGTTTGCAGTCTTATGCGAAATGCGGTAACGCATCGGACAAATGGAAACACTAACGACATGTAACGACTTGTGCAAACTTTTCTGTTTCGGCTCCGCTTCTGATCGTATTCCAATCGGATTCGTGCTTCTGGAAACATAGTCAGTTGTTGGGACATTGCACCAAGCAGGCCACTACAGCCACCTCACTGAGGGTCAAGACTAACAGACGCCACATTTCTGTAGTATCAGTCTACGGGTTGGCGAGTTTCTCCTGAACATTGAAATAACTACATTCCCCATTGGCAAAAAATAATCGGGCTGATGTCTGCCACAGTGGGCCCGCGCACGAGAGTGCGCGGGCCCACTGCGGCCGACATCGGCCCGAGGACCTTTGTTTACTGGGTCATGAAACCATACGTACAATGTATAAGCATAGACAACACTTCAAATATCCCCAAGTGTCATGGATCCTCATGAGCGATGAGTCCAAAGATGGACGTTTTGACATATTATCGGTCAATTATGAAATATCGATCCAATTCGTCCATTATTTCATCCATTCACCAATATAGACAAAACGTTTTACCGATTTTTGCAATTGGCAGTTGATATATGCACCATTCCTCTTTAGATAATCCATTTCATCGTACACTGTACGTACTGTTCTTTCAACAACTCCTAGCGCGCACAAAATATGTACCAAAAACTGTTGTATGCACAGGGCACGACGAGTTGTAATTCACGCGCATGGAATCAGTCCCTGTGTGCAATGTGTTGTAATTCACTCTTATAAAATCATAGCGTACGAAGTGTTGTATTTCACGCGTATGAAATCCTAGCGTACGAAGTCTTGCAATTCACGCGTATTAAATCCTAGCGTACGAAGTCTTGCAGCTTACGCGTTTGAAATCCTAGCGTACGGAGTCTTGCAATTAACGCGTATGAAATCCTAGAGTACAAGGCGTTGTAATTCTCGCGTATGACACTTTCCTGCTGCGCACAAGTTGAGCTATAAACCATATGTTCCGGCCCGGCGTGTCATTTGCGGGAGGAGTCCGCACACACAGACCCGTTAGAGGAGTACGTCACAAGTACACTTCTATTCAAATGAGATGCATCAAATGTACTTGTGGCGCCACTACTGCCTAATCGGTGCCATAGTGCGGAGCGCACCTGCAAAACGCCAGGGCAAGTGTCTAAAGGCCCCGCCAAACGAGCCGGTTGTGCCCCGATTTTGAAGCCGATTCCGATCCGATTGCGATCGGATGACGTCAATTATCCGATCCGGTCCCAATCGGCTGGGAATCGGGTGTCTAGAACCTGCTCTATTTTCCCGATCCGATTCGGCCCCGGTTGTAAGCTTCAACCAATCACAGCGCGTCTCGCAAAGCACGTCGTTTCACAGTTTGGAAATGGCCGAACACGCCTGTTGTGATCAGTACCATCGCCGTTGCCGCTGATGTTTCGCACACCTCTTCCCGAATATGATGCAAAACTGCTGATAATGCAAGCACATCATCATCACTGTCAAAACTAGCAGTCATTTTGCAGAACAGGTACGACTTTGATCTTCGGTTCAAACCGGTCGGATAAACAAGTCGGGACCGTGTGGCAGTGCACACGTTTTTTAGTCCGGCCCGATCACCCTGCTACCGATTCGAAAACTGATCGGGAATCGGCCTCAAAACCGGGCTCGTGTAGCGGGGCCTTGAGTTGTACACAACACGTGCGGCAAGTCTGACAATGCGTATACATCAACAGCTGTTGCACTGAGCTTTGTAGCAATGTGGAAGTTGTTATGAAACTGGTCGGGTCGATCTCGGGGAGACTCCGGCAAACGGTATATGGGCACTAGTGATATTTCGTTTGCGACCAACGACTAACGACACCGAACGAGAGCGAAGTCACGGTGGATAACCAGCTCCTACAATGGGATGGGACAACACTCCAAACAGGGTTCATGCGGATCTATGTCTCTTGGAGATGTTTGAAGTGTAGTCTATGCTTATGATCCTGACTGATTATCCGCCGTGACTTGGCTCTCGTTCATCGTTGGATGTCGTTCATTGTTGGATGTCGTTTGTTGTTGGATGTCGTTCATTGTTGGATGTCGTGCATTGTTGATGTCGTTGGATGATGTTCGTTGTTGGATGTTTCTCACTGTTGGATGTCGTTCGTTGTTGGATGTTGTTCGCTGTGGATGTCGTTGTTTGTTGGATGTCGTTGGATGATGTTCTTTGTTGGATGTTGTTCGTTGTTAGATGACGTTCGTTGTTGTATGTCGTTCGATGTCGGATGTCGTTCGTTGCAAACAAAGCTTCGCTAATATCCCCGTTTTTCTCAACACCTTAATTAACATCTTTTGTGTCGAGTTTTGTAGCAATGTGGCAGATGTAACAAAACTAGTCGACACTACGTGGCGTTTCCACGTGCGTGCTTTGACTGTAACTATAGTCTGCTGTTGAGTTCCGCTGCCATGAAGGTTTTCGCGCATGCGCAGCGCGCTGAAACTGAAATTTCTAGTAAACAGACAAGCACGATTGTGTCACCTGAGAGCGCTGTCAATCTCAAAATGACGCCTGTGGAGCCTAGAAGCACCACTGAAAAGCCGCTAGAAGCCTCGACCTTTACTCGACCTTTATGCTGTCTGAAGCCCCTCGTGCATGCAGCCTGCGGTTCTGCTTCAGCTTTAATGTAGCTCTAATGGCATGAATCAAGGTGTTACTTAACAACTATATCTTCTTACCTGAGGTTTGCATTTCCTAGGTTCGCCCATTGCACCTGTCCTATGTGTAAATGGCTGTAAGTAATAATAATAACAATATAATAATAATAATAATAATAATAATAATAATAATAACGATAATGATAATGATGATGCTGATGATAATAATAATAATAACGATGATGACGACAACGACAATAATAATAATAATAATAATAATAATAATAATAATAATAATAATAATAATAATAATAATAATAATATAAAATAATGAAAAACGTAAGCTACTGTGTGGTGCTGTTAGCCTGCCGAGAGAAAATGAACACCACCCAGCTGCAAGTGGTCGAGATCCTCAGTGCCGATTTCAAAGTGGCGTGATGCGCCACTTTCTTCCAAACTGTGATCAAACTCTATGCTCACGCATAGGTTCGCACAGTGAGTTTATTAGGGTACAGTTTTGTAGTGGTTTGTCTTGTGACAACTATTCTGTGTGGCACAAGGCCCACTTGTAATCTTAAAGGAACGTTTAGGGCCAGAGCTCAGTCTGTCAGAGGGTGAAATAAGTTAGTACGGGGCTTTACTGTCAGTGTGGACAGACGTGTGTGAGATATCTTAGCCCGTATCATAAGACTCTGAAACCTAGAATTCAGGTATGTTTCTATATGTGTCATTGAAGGTTACTGCGTTGAAGATAGTATGCGTTAATAGGAGTTGATTCGGTTGTGTAGTTTTGACTGGTTTGGTTCAGTTATGTTGGTTTGGAATTCAACGTAACCGGCATTTTCGAATATAGTTATTTACCAAGATGGATAACTAAGGAATGTGAGGTGTGTATGCCTAAGTCGTTATGAAGGCAGCACGTGGTTAAGTATAGTCTTTTCCAGTGTATGGGATAACGTATAGCGAGAGCGTTAGGTTATAGTCTGTTTAAATGTAGTTGTACAGTTATGGGGTGTTACAAAAGTAGTCGGGTTATGAAGCACGTGTGTGTGTGTGAATGAACGTGTGAGTAATTTGTATCAGCCAGGTTACGTAATGTATCTCATATTATCCAATATGTGTGTGTGTTTAGCAAGTGTTACGATTTAGGACTTTATTATTGTTCAGAGTGCTTGTCGGAGTTGGAGACGGACGCCGAAACGTCAGTCACCAGGGACCTAATGCGAGGTCATCACTCCATCTCTTCACTCAGGGAGTGAGCGACCGGTGCCGAGACACTCGGGTCACAGCGAGGACTACGCTATACGATACGAGCTACGAGGACGTCCACGATACGAGAGACAGGACGACTCGAGAGCGTACGAGAAAGGACTTGCACACCTAGACGTGAAAGGACTGAGCGTAACCGGGCGAGAACACCAAACAGGTTGGAGACTGTGAGAGACTACTACCTAGCCTGGCATTTGATATTGTGTGCGTGTATGTGATGAGGTGCTGGTAGTGGGGAAGGTGTGGTGTATCACGTGGTGATAGTTTTTAAGCGTTCTTTTATTGTCTATTTTGTTATAAACGTCTTTGTTAGAAAGGTGTTGAGGTTTACCGCGTGAATGCGCCCGTCTTCGTCAGTGGCGGTGTACGCGTCTGTTGTGTGAGAGTCTGTACGTGCGACTGGTGGAAAGACTGCGTGCGTTACACAAACACTTACTTACTTACTTACGCCTGTCACCCCTACCCGGGTATAGGCCGTCGACGAGAGACCTCCAGCAACTCCTGTCCTGTGCTTCTCCTTCGATTCTACTCCAGGTGGTTCCCAGTCTCTTGATGTCTGCTTGGAGGTCTCGACGCCAGGAGTTTCTCGGCCTACCTCTTTTCCTCTTTCCCTGGGGGTTCCATGACAATGCCTGCCTAGTGATACTGGAAGCTGGCTTTCTCAGACTGTGACCGATCCATCCCCATCTTCTTCGCCCAATTTCATTCTCCGCTGTTATCTGCTCTGTTCTCTCCCAGAGTCTGACGTTGCTGATCTTCTCTGGCCAGTGGATTTTCAAAATTCTTCTAAGGCAACTGTTCATGAAGGTCTGTACTCTGTTGACTGTGGTTTTTGTCAATCTCCATGTCTCTGCTCCATATAGGAGAACTGCTTTTACATTGGAGTTGAAAATCCGGACTTTGGTGTGTTGTGACAGCTCTCTGGAACTCCACACTTTTTTCAACTGGAGAAAGGCTGCTCTGGCTTTACCGATTTGTGCTCTGACATCTGCATCAGTGCCGCCTTTTTTGTCTATGATGCTCCCGAGATAGGTGAAGGACTCCACCTCCTCCAACGGGGTGCCAGCAAGCAAGACTGGTTCTTCCCTGGTTGCGTTCAGCCTCATTGTCTTTGTTTTCTGTTTGTGAATGGTGAGGCCCACTTGGGACGAGATGTCAGCAAGCCTCGTGGTCTTGTCCTGCATTTGTTGATGAGTGTGGGACAGTAATGCCAAGTCGTCTGCAAAATCGAGGTCGTCAAGCTGTGTCCACAGTGTCCACTGTATTCCACTTCGTCTGTGCTCTGTGGTCATCTTCATGACCCAGTCTATGGCCAGTAGGAAGAGGAACGGAGACAGCAGACACCCCTGCCTGACACCAGTTCTGACCTGGAGCTCTCTGGTGAACTGCCCTTCGTGGATCACGCGACATGTCATGCCATCATAGCTGCTCTTGATCAGGCGGACGAGCTTTGTGGGTACACCGTAGTGTCGTAGGAGTTTCCACAGAGTCTCTCGGTCCACGCTGTCAAATGCTTTCTCATAATCCACAAAGTTGACGTACAGCGGGGAGCTCCACTCCAGAGACTGTTCCACGATGATGCGGAGAGTGGCGATCTGGTCTGTACATGATCGGTTCTTCCTGAATCCTGCTTGCTGGTCTCTCAGCTGGGGGTCAACGGAGCTCTTCATTCTCTCTAGGATGATCCTGTTGAAGACCTTTCCTGGTACTGACAGCAAGGTGATTCCTCTGTAGTTGGAACACTTGCTGAGGTCGCCTTTCTTGGGAAGCTTGATTAGGTACCCCTCCTTCCAGTCAGCTGGCATCACCTCCTCTTCCCAGATCTTTCCAAACAGTGGGTACAGCATCTCAACTGTTGTCTCTAGGTCTGCTTTCAGAGACTCCGCTGGGATGCCATCTGGCCCTGCTGCTTTGCCATTCTTCAAAAATGCCACTGCTTTTCTGATCTCTTCCCGGCTGGGTCTGTCACAGCTGATGGGTAGGTCGGTCTCTGCCGGCTGGATGTCCGGGGGGGGGGGGGGGGGGGGGTGGGCTAGGTCTGTTCAGTAACTCTTCAAAATACTCGGCCCATCTGTCGAGTTGGTCTGCTCTGTCTGCAATAGGCTTGCCTTCTTTGTCTTTTACTGGTCTTTCTGTATGGCCATACTTACCCGACAATCTTCTGGTAATGTCGTAGAGCTGTTTCATGTTGCCGCTGCCTGCTGCCTTTTCTGCCTCTGCTGCCAGGCTGTCTGTGTAGGCCCTCTTGTCTGCCCTGATACTCCTCTTCACCTCGCGGTTGGCTTCCGAGTATTCCCCCTGTGCCCTTACTTTGGCTGCTCTCGTGCGACTGTTGTTGACTGCTGCTTTCTTCTGCTTCCTCGCTTCTATCTTCTTCAAGGTCTGTGCCGACAGCCAGTCCTTGTGGTGGTTTTTTCTGAACCCTACAGTGTCTTTGCAGGTTGAGTTCAGCGCCTCTCTAACTGCCTTCCACTGCTGCTCTGTGGTGACCGCCTCCTCTTCATTTACTAGCTCCTGTAGCGCTTGAAACCGGTTGGACAGCACCAGTTTGAACTCTTCTCTAACTCCAGTTTCTCTCAGGAGGCCTACATTATAGCGCTGTCTTCTTGTTGTCTCTGTGCGGCTTTTCTTTAGCTTGAGCTTCATTCTTAAGGTAAGCAGATGGTGGTCTGAGGCGACATCTGCTCCCCTCCTCACTCGAACATCTTGAATGGATCTTCTAAATTTCTTGCTAATGCAGATATGGTCTATTTGGTTCTCTGTTGTATGGTCAGGTGAGACCCAAGTTGCTTTGTGTATTCTTCTGTGTGGGAAGATGCTGCCTCCAATGACAAGTCGGTTTAGAGCACAAAAGTCTACAAACCTCTCCCCGTTCTCACTCATCTCCGAGCCTAGTCCCTGTCTCCCCATCACCTCTTCGTATCCGGTGTTGTCCTCCCCTATTTTGGCATTAAAATCGCCCATGACGATGGTGATGTCTCGCTCCGCACATTTGTCCACGGCACTCTGGAGTCGGTCGTAGAACTCTTGTTTCTCTTCCTCGTCACTGTCATTGGTGGGCGCATAACACTGGATGACGTTCAGCTTGAGCTTTTTCTTGGTTCTAAAGGCTGCTGTTATAATTCTTGGCCCAAGAGGTTCCCAGCCCATCAGCGCTCTCTGTGCCACTGGTGACAGCATGAGTGCTACTCCTTCTGTATGGGGGGCATTCTCCTCTTCATGACCTGAATACAGAACCATCTCCCCACTTAACAGCCTTTTCTGGCCAGACTGCGTCCATCTGGCTTCACTGATGCCTAGCAGGGAAAGGTTGTACTTTTGCATTTCCGCTGCTATCTGGGCGGCCTTGCCGCTCTGGTACATGGTCTTGACGTTCCATGTGCCCATGGTTGTATCCCTGGATAGAGAGAGGCGGCTCGGTCCTGTGGCTTCCGAAGACTTCCGGCTTTCACCACAGGACGTCATAAGTCTTCTAGTAGAAGAACCTTCCTCCTCCAGGAAAGGAGTTACTGTTAGTCTTTTCGTCGGCGTTTTTGTAGCTATTTCCTTTTTTGCAGGGTGGGGAAGCTACCCCCACGCCCAACCCCCTTACTAGGAGGACCAGGGGTTTTCTGTCGAGGTCACCTTCCCTTAGACCATGTTGGTTCACGGCACCTTATTTCATTCGGTGCACCCCTCTCACGAGGGACCCCCTATCCACCACCCAGGGGACGCGCCTCAATGCCGTATGGTCCCAGCGCGAGGGTTACACAAACACATCGCTACTTTTTTGTAGTCTTGCGCTTTGCGTGCATGGAACAGTCAGTCTCGATAGTACACTCATTAGACTAGCTTTGTAGATTAGTTTCGTATAAATTTTGTATGTGCGACACGGATGCAACACAGTTTTTCTAGAATAAATAACCATAAAATAGCACTTTCTAAATTATGAAAAATATGATTTAAAAAAAAAGTGCACCTTTATGAGTTGTGTGCAACAAATGATCAAATACTGCGCATTTTTATACTTTTTCCATTGTGTGTTAGTCAGAACCTGATATATTGGTGTTTTGCACTTGGACCGATGAGTCAAAGTCAGTGAATTTGCCGTATTTGAAAGCTCCTAAGAAAAGAATAATTTTATTCTCAATTCTGAAAATGATTCACTCACAAACCGGATAGGTGAGGCTAGCGCTGGCAGAATTGTACAACAAACCAAGGGGAATTACTCAGTATAACTCGAGGCAAATTTGTATCGTTACATTGTTGTGTAATGTTCTGTGCATCTACTGTGGGAATACAGGGTATTTACCCGACCACATATAGTAATGCACCTTCGTGTTTGTGTATGTATGTTTCCCCTGCCTACTTCCTAAGTTCCGGAGAAAGACATGGGTTATATAAGAGACCTGATGCATCTTATTTGAAGATGCAAATGATCGTCTTATTCTATACCTGCGTATTTCTCTGTGAGCTGGCGATTGGGTGCCTGATAGGCGGGGGCAGGGGATCTAACTGTTGTCCAGCGCTGAGTAATTCCCCTTGGTTTGTTGTGAAAATGATTCAGTTTACTCCGTGAACAACAGACAAAAGGATAGTACAATATTGGATCTATCAGCAACGGAGTTATGAGCTAGTGAAAATGGCTTTTTTGTGTCGTTTCAAAATAAAAAAAAATGCGTTATTTTTAAATAAGAAAGAAATCATAACTTTTGAACCAAATGACATATCAAAACAACTTTGGTATAACTATATTCAGAAAATGCAGATCTATCTAATGCTACAAGTTTCATACCTAACATAGTACAATTTAAAATCACTTTGGAGTCTAAGACCATTTATAAAAGGCGACAGTGTAAACGACTTAAACTTTTTTAGCCTGAAGCAGGTCGCCTTCCAAAATGAAATGATTTATTATATTACCTCACGGGAAAGAATTTTCCAAACGAATTCAAGCTCTCAACGTTTGAGTTAGAAAATCACACACTGGAACACTGAGAACGTCAAGCACCGAAACCGCCATACAACACATACACTATAAGAATAACGTTTCTGTGTCAGGGAAAGTCTCGTCAACATCCACACGCTGTTTCGCGCAGTCTCATTTTGCTCGTTGGTTGGTTAGTTCGGGTTTAACATCCACAGGACAGAGGTGATTTTGCTCGTATCAGAACACCACCATTTATAACAGCGCCAGCCTCTCTTGCACAATCGGTTGTAACAGCGCCAGTCTCTCTTGCACAATCGGTTTACAGTAGCGTGCGCGCAACTAACAGCAAAACACCCCTGCCACTCCCGGTCAAAAATTGAACGCCGCGTGAACTAGCCTCACCCGTTCAATGCCGATAACATTATGAATACCACCCTAGCTGCAAGAGGCATAGATCCTCATGAGCCCCCGCATCTGCGGGGGCTCATGAGGATCTATGCCTCTTGCTAAACAAACGCCGCGTTGAATACACGTTACCGGGGCAGCGGGTTGGTTTTGTGTGTCGAATTAACGGGGAAGTCTGTATAAACACAGTCTGCGGAGCTGATGGGGTTAAATTCCGAAAGGCGAGGAACACAGGCGGAGATAAGACTAACAAGAGACAGATCCCTCATAAGCCCCGGGGACTCACGAGGTTTTGTGTCTTTTGGACGCGTGGAAAGATTACTGTCGGAGAGTTTCGAGCTGTGACCAGAGACCTTCCCTAAGCCGAGGAAGATAGACGAAGGTGGGAACAGCAAGAAGAATAGATTCTCATGAGCGCCTGCATCTGCGGGGGTGCATGAGGATCTGTTTCTCTTGCCTGAGTAGGAAGCGCTCTATTAAAATGTTTCCTCGAAATGATCTTTCCCATAGTCCCCGATCTCTTCGGTGCCAGTGGGACATTAATCTGGATATAACTAACTGATCTTTCCAAAACCGAGGAACATAGACAAAGATAAGGACAGAATTCCCTGAGCCCCCGCATATGCGTGGGCCCATGAGGCTCTATACCTCTAGTGTAAGTATGACGCGCCCTGTCAGGAGAGTGTCCCTCTTTTACCTAGTGCACTCATTCATTCTGGCTAAGATAATAATTATGCAGGCATCTGCCGCCGAATTAGTTAAACTCAAAATTATTGCCGAGAAACTGAGCGCCCGCATATGCGCCGGCCCATGAGGCTCTATGCCTCTAGCGTAAGTATGACGCGCCCTGTCAGGAGAGTGTCCCGCCTTGAACTAGTGCACTCATTTATTCTGGCTAAGATAATATACAGGCATCTGCCGCTGAATAAGTTAAACTCAAAATTATTGCCGAGAAACTGGCGTGAGGGGGAAGATTGCCGTGCACTGGGGCGAGGGATGAGTGCGTGTGTGTGTGTGTGTGTGTGTGTGCGTGTGTGTGTGTGTGTGTGTGTGTGCGTTTGTGTATATATATATAGTATTTATGTATATATATATATATATATATATATATATATATATATATATATATATATATATATATATATATATATATATATATATATATATATATATATATATATATATCACCCGCATGTGTGTGTGTGTGTCTGTATGTGTATGTGTGTGTGTGTGTGTTTGCCGTGTGTGTGTGTGTGTTTACGTGTGTGTGTGTGTGTGTGTGTGTGTGTGTGTGTGTGTGTGTGTGTGTGTGTGTGTTTACGTGTGTTTGCCGTGTATGTGTGTGTGTGCATGCGTATGTTTATGTCCGTGTGCTCGCGTGTGTGTTTGAGTGTGTATCAGTGTTTCCGCGTGTGTGTGCTTGCGTGCTTGCGTGTGCTCGTGTGTGTGTCCGAGCGTGCGTGCGTGCGTGCGTGTGTGTGTGTGTGTGTTAGAGCTGACAACTACCTTGAACTCGCCTTGACTACACCGCACATTTACAATGGATATTTCTTCTTGACACTATACACATGAAAAAACATAGGTTGATTTGTTCAACCCGGTCGGGTCAGCGCAAGCTGACGCAACACTCTCCCCCTAGCGGTACAGGGAACAGGAGGAAGTCACAGTGATGTGTAGGAGGCTGGACTGCCACTTGCATTTGAGGAAGGTTAGCAGGTCTTCGTCTCTACATCTCTGTATGTTTCGCACGCTTTATTAACGTTATTTGACGGACATTTGTTTCTATATGCCTGTGTCGCAGGACAGTCATGCAGAGTGTCTCTTTAAAAGAAAATAGGCAAACCGCGTCTCCGGATGCCGTTCGTCTCGAATGAGCTAAACTGGCTTTCATCAGTCATCATTTAGTGCAGTTTAGATCTGTTTTGGCGCTAGGCTGTCTATGAACAATGATTACAACGTAAGCATGAAAATGAGTCTCGTACATCAAAATGTAATAAATGACTCGTCAGGGATCGCTTTGCAGTAGCAGAAATTCGTTCATACATTTGTTTGTGCGGCGTGTCATAACCCCGGAGGTATCTGCATGCGTGCGCTTTGTATGATATACCATAAAACATCAGTTGTCATTTTCACGTAAACGGTATACCTATTACGCCAAAACGAGAACTGACGGCTTTTTTTTTTTTTAATTCAAATTTCAATTAATTATTAGAGGTCCGGCTTGCCACCCTACCTGGACCAACTTCACCGTATGTATCTGTCATTTCAGTGAACACATCAGTAGTTTTGCTCTTTGCCATTCAATATGAATCCAAGACAGACTGAGCTTAGTCTCGAAATTTGCTACGACGTCAACAGGAGATGCACGCAATAAAAGCGATAGCACCAACGTCATTAAACTGAACTAAACGACGATAAACACTTCAGTGAGCTGCATCAGAACTTGTTCGTTGGTTACTCTAGACATGGCTAGCAAAGGACTGTTCTACGTTTTTCTGATAATCATGGCTATGCAGCCGGTCAAAACCGAGTGGACTGGGTGAGGATATTTCATATTATTTTAGACGTTTAATTGCTGATGTATACTAAGCAGCAGAGACAGTCGAACAAAATGTTAACAACAATAAAACAGTGCAAAAGTGAAACACTGCAACAATCAGACGGATGATATCACGTTTATATTTTTCACTGTCATGGTTTTCATGTTCGAAATCACTTCTCAAAACCCACCTCTACAACGCTGTCTTTTACTAGTCCATTTCCCCAGCCATACAAAATATATCACCTCCATCACGAGTGTGTGTGTGTGTGTGTGTGTGTGTGTGTGTGTGTGTGTGTGTGTGTGAGAGTGAGAGAGAGAGAGAGTGTTTGTGTGTGTGTTTGTGTGTTTGTGTGTGTGTGTATGTGTGTGTGTGCTGTGTGTGTGTGTGTGTGTGTGTGTATGTGCGTGTGTGTGTGTGTGCGTGTGTGTGTGTGTGCATGTGTTTGTGTGTCTGTGTGTGTTTATATGTGCCCCCCTTTTAGAATTCACTGTGGCGCATTTCAGATCTGCAAGGCTTTTTTCAAAAGGAGATATTCTAACATCAGAATCAGGTCAAAGACAAAAGATAGAGACCATTGACAGAAAGGACAGCTGTCATATAGAAGGGACTTTGTAGGTTATGGTTCATCCCATCTTGTTCCGTAGCATGCAGATTTAAACCCCAGGCACTTTAGTTTACATTACAGCTCCTGATCCTTAGTGGTTTCTTTCATTCTGTTTTTCTACTATAGTGACAATACGGTAGACTTTGAAATGGAGTTAGTCATAGAGCATTTAGGAGCATGCAAATGACGTTTTTGGCGTGCGGGGCAGAAATTCTGGCAAAGAAGTAACACGATAAAAATGACCTCACGTCTAGCTACGCAAACCTTGCTAGAGAACGTCTTTTTGGCGCCAAAGCGCAGTATGAGTGTGTCGGTGTGTGTGTGTGTGTGTGTGTGTGTGTGTGTGTGTGTGTGTGTGTGTGTGTGTGTGTGTGTGTGTGTGTGTGTGTGTGAGAGAGAGAGAGCGACTAGAGCTCTTGTTTGAGAACTGACAAGCTTAAAATTTTAGGATAGTGTCCCTAAAGAAAATAATCTCGAGACCTTTCTTTCGATTTTTCATTAAAACGCCCATTGGCGACAAAATGACCGTTTCTCAAAAACAGGTTGATCCACACCGGAGTCCGTAATTTTTCATATTTGTACTAGATATTTTGCGTATAGCTAGAAAAAAGGACATATTGAATGAGTTCGTTAACCAGCATTGTACCTCTAGAACTTTTTGAGTGATAATTAAATATTTAAAAATGTATATATATATATCTTCCGTTTTCGAGATTAATTTCAGGAATAATATGGGTTAATCTTAAAACAATTGAATCTTTGTTTTACGAAAACAATATTCTCATTAATAATTGTATGATTTTTTTTGTATGTCTGATGACTTTGAAGACGATTACGAGCTCAACGTCAGCGAAGAAATCCCCATGCCCCATGCAGGAGCAGAGGGTGGGTGTGGTGTATGTAAATTACACCTTTGTTTACATTTGTATACAGATGTGTAGGCAGTGGGCAGATGTTCACATCTGCACGGGACATAGACGACCCCGCCCTCCACGAGTCCCCTGCTGCCTTGCAGGACTGGCCGCTTGGCTGCGGAAAGGCTAAGGGAGGAAAACCCTGACATCAAAGCCCCCGTGTCTCCGGGGAAGGTTTTTGAGCCAGAGACTAGGACAAGGACAGTCTGATATAAAACCTACGACCCGAGGACCTCGATGCCACCGTCCTAGCGTGCTAGGCCATGGCAGACGAACCAAGGGTTTAAAGGGTGGGGCCAGTACTGCGCACACTGCACTCCACCAAAAAGCTCCACCGCGCAGGCTTTAGGAAACGCCCACGGACCATGACAACGACCTTTCCAAGTCCTGTAGCGATGGGCAAGGGGCGAAACGGCAGGTGAAAGATGTCACTGGAAGCCGCAGTCTCAAACCTGCATGCAGGCGGTTCAGGATATTGGTCGCCTGATGTTGACCTGGGGATGACAACGTCACTCGGCACACCCTGAACGACCAAGCAGCCTTCTCTAGGGACAGCACTGCTTGCTCCACACGGAGAGGGGCCTAGAAAAGGTGGCCTAACCAAAGCTCATCCCCTCGTAACCCCAGTTGGCTAGCCGCGGTCAACGGGCATCTTCTCCTGCGGTCAGAAAACAAGAAAAAACAATGGATCCACTTTCATGACGACCACGACCGGACTCAACGTAGCATGCTGGAACATCCGAACCATGCTCGACACAGCAGACAGCGGACGCCCTGAACGTCGCTCCGCCCTTATTGCCCATGAATTGCGGAGGTTAAACATCGACATCGCCGCGCTCAGCGAAGTACGCCTCCCGGAGGAAGGCAGCCTCCAAGAACTTGGCGCTGGCTACACCCTCTACTGGTCAGGCAGGCCTGCATCAGAAAGACGGCTCTCAGGCGTGGGCTTTATGGTCAAGACCCCCATTGCGAATAAGTTGGAAAACCTACCAATGGGTCACTCCGACCGCATCATGTCCATGCGCCTCCCACTGAGACACCAGCAATACGTCACCCTTCTCAGTGTGTACTCCCCAACCCTCCTGGCAGAGCCTGCAGAAAAAGACAAGTTCTACTCTGACCTGCGCAGCCTCCTGCAGAGCACCCCCGCAGACGACAAAGTCATCATCCTTGGCGACTTCAACGCCAGAGTGGGCCAAGACTCTGAAGCCTGGAAAGGAGTCCTCGGCAAGCATGGCGTTGGGAACTGCAATGACAATGGCCGCCTGCTGTTGGAGTTCTGTGCAGAACAGCAACTTGTCATCACCAACACTACTTTCCAGCAAAAGGACAGTCGAAAGACCACCTGGATGCATCCTCGCTCCAAGCACTGGCACCTTATCGACTATGTCCTTGTGCGTCAGAGGGACCGCAGTGATGTCCTCCTCACCAGAGTGATGCCCAGTGCAGAGTGCCACACTGACCACCGCCTTGTCCGCTGCAAACTCAGGCTCCACCTCAAGCTGAAACCCAAGAAAAGAGGCCCCCTCAAGAAAAAGCTTGATGTCACCAGCCTTCAGCGTGATGACAAGAAAGCTGCCCTTCAGACAGATTTACAGCGCATGCTCAAAGACACAGTTGATCCAGCAGACTCCTCCCCTGAAACACTCTGGGAGCAACTGAAAACTGCTATTGTAAAATCTTCTGTGGAAGTCTTGGGCTTTGTTAGAAAGAGGAACAAAGACTGGTTTGACGAAAACGACGTGGAGATCCAGGAACTTCTAGCAAACAAAAGAGCCGCCCACCAGGCCCACCTAGCCCAGCCTTCCTGCCCTGTGAAGAAATCTGCCTTTCGCCTCATCTGCAGCAGTCTCCAGCTCAAGCTTAGAGAGCTCCAGAACGAGTGGTGGTCGAGACTGGCACAGAGGACCCAGCTTTGCGCTGACAACGGTGACTACAGGGGCTTCTATGAAGCACTGAAAGCAGTGTATGGCCCTAGGCACCTGGTACAAAGTCCCCTGCGAAGCGCCGATGGACAGGCACTCCTCACAGATAATACCTCCATCTTGAACCGCTGGTCAGAATACTTTCAGGACCTCTTCGGCGCTGAGCGCACTATTCAAGAAACAGTCATCCTCCAAATCCCACAGCTCCCACTAAAGGTTGAATTGGACGAACCGCCCACCGCCGAAGAGACCCACACAGCCATCCACCAGCTCAAGAGTGGCAAAGCAGCAGGCATTGACGGAATCCCGCCAGAGATCTGGAAACATGGAGGCCCAGCACTGCACAACAAGCTCCATGACCTCTTTCTCTGCTGCTGGGAGAAAGGAACACTACCAAAGGATCTCCGTGATGCAGTCATCATCACCCTATACAAGAACAAAGGAGAGAAATCTGAATGCTCTAATTATCGTGGAATTACCCTGCTGTCCATTGCCGGGAAAATTCTCGCAAGGCTGCTCCTGAATCGGCTGGTACCTGCCATCGCTGAAGACCACCTCCCAGAGGGCCAGTGTGGCTTCAGAGCCAACAGGAGTACCACCGACATGGTCTTTGTGCTGAGACAGCTTCAGGAGAAGTGCCGCGAGCAGAACAAAGGGCTGTACGTAACGTTTGTCGACCTAACAAAAGCATTCGACACTGTGAGCAGGCAAGGCATGTGGCAGATCCTGGAGCGACTTGGCTGTCCCCCAAAGTTCCTAAGCTTGATCGTCCAGCTCCACGAGGACCAGCAAGGCCAGGTTAGACTCAACAGTAACCTCTCAGAACCATTCCCCATTATCAACGGCGTGAAACAGGGCTGCGTGCTGGCACCAACCCTCTTCACCATCTTCTTTAGCATGATGTTGAAGCAGGCCACAGTAGACCTCGACGATGACGATGCAGTGTACATCAGGTATCGTCTCGATGGCAGCCTGTTCAACCTCAGACGACTGCAGGCCCACACGAAAACCCTAGACCAACTGATTCGTGAGCTGCTCTTTGCTGATGACGCTGCCCTTGTTGCACACACAGAGAGAGCCTTGCAGCGCATCACATCCTGCTTTGCAGATGCTGCCCAGCTCTTTGGACTCGAGGTCAGTCTGAAAAAGACAGAGGTACTACATCAGCCGGCACCCAAGGTAGAGCATCGCCCTCCCCACATCACCATCGGCGAGTCTGAACTGAAGTCAGTACACCAGTTTACCTACCTTGGCTGCATCATCACGTCAGATGCCAAGCTGGACAAGGAGCTTGACAGCAGGCTGGCAAAAGCGAACAGCGCTTTTGGGCGACTTTTCGTGCGGGTGTGGCACAATCAACAGCTGAAAACGGGCACCAAGATCAGTGTGTACAGAGCTGTCGTCCTCACCACCCTGCTGTACGGTTCCGAGTCCTGGGCCCTCTACCGCAACCAACTACGACTCCTCGAACGCTTTCACCAGCGCTGCCTGCGTACCATCCTGGGCATTCACTGGAGTGACTATGTCACCAACGTCGAGGTCCTTGAACAGGCAGAAACTATGAGCATCGAGGCTTTGTTGCTGCGGACACAGCTTCGCTGGGCGGGGCACGTCTCCAGGATGGAGGATCATCGCCTACCCAAGATCACTCTGTTCGGCGAGCTTGCTACTGGACACCGTGACAGAGGGGCACCAAAGAAGAGATACAAAGACGGTCTCAAGAAGTCACTTAGTGCTTGCCAAATCGACCACCGCCAGTGGTCTTCGCTTGCTGCGGACCGTGACACCTGGCGCTCCACCATCTACAAGGCAGCCGTCTCCTTTGAGGACTCTCGCAGAGCTAACCTTAAGGACAAACGGCTCAGGAGAAAAAACCGAGTTGCCGTAACTCAGAACCCTGACCAGACCTTCCCCTGCAGCCACTGCGGTCGAACCTGCCTGTCCCGGATTGGCCTCCGCAGCCACGAAATTGCCTGCAGACGACGTGGGCAAGCCCTATAGAATCTTCGTTCGCGAAGTCAAGCCAAGATGACAGTTTGTCTCGGCTGTCGGGTAAGACTAGGTCAATTGTGACCTGTATGCCCTAGGTGTGAAAATCAGGCAGTTTTATGCACCACTTTTTAGGAGTCATTTGTAAAACCTCTAACGTAATTTTATTTTTCTTTAACGAAAAAAGCTATCTTCTCATTAATACCCTCATGATTTTTCATAAACAGTGTTTGCATAAGCCTACTATTTGTCCCGGCTCTGGGGTAGGATTAGGTCAGATTATGACATGTAAGCTCTAAGCATAAAAATCAGCAAAAAAAAAAAAAAAAAAAGAATTGCAAAGTTGATCCTCTGATACATCAAATGTTAGTACTGCAATGATGACGTGTAAGATTGAGTCGTCACTATGAACACAACAACGTGGGGCTAATGATGCCATGACGTGAGGCTTGAAGTGACGTCATTTCGCTGCTCGTTATATTATTCTTCATCAGAATAGCTATGCTACGCCAAACCACAAAGCGTACGAATGGCGGGAATCGCCGTGTGTTCGTCGTTATTTATGTTTACCAGTGTGTGTGGATCAGATGGTGGGTTAGAGTAGAAGGAGATGGATTCCTGACGCTACTCGAGCCCACAGCGCGTACTAATGGCGAGAAGCGCCGTGTGTCTGTCTTTATTTGTGTGCGCCGACGTGTGTGTTGATCAGAGGTTGGCTTAGAGAAGGGAAATGGATCAGCATTATAAGCCTAATAATATGAACAACTCTGAATGTTTCTAAAAGATAAACGCATCTGAGCTCCAAACAATACGGTAGACTTTGGGACGAAATCCTTATCTTGTTTTCACTAGACGAGGAAAGAGCAACCTATTGTATTTTTGCTGAGTGTAATCAAAATTGTGTGCCATGAATAAAAGACCAGTGTGACATATTCAGACGACCCAAGCACTGACTGTTTGTACATTTGTACAGTCATTAAGTTGATTCTACTCATTAAGGCAATTTGTTTTCGTCTTGACGTTCAGGTTTCTTTTACATGAAAACTGTACAGGTTTGAAATGTCTTTGTTCTTCTTTGAGAAGTCTTGCATTCGATGCTGTGTATTCAGAATCTTCGGACAGGTACATGTTTTATGCATTGCAAATGAAAGAAAACTTACTAGAGCTTAGCAGGAGACC
>BTPG01000002.1:15708865-15731365 GCA_036245525.1 Semisulcospira habei | reverse complement strand
TCTCTCTCTCTCTCTCTCTCTCTCTCTCCCTCTATCTGTTTAATCTGCTTGATAGGATCAGGCCACGTGCCGGACAGTAGATAGTGCGATTCTAGGCGTCTGGTGTAATTTCTTGCCCAGGGATTTTTGACAGATTTCTAGTGTGTGATCGGTTAACTGCTTAATTGGAATAACAAATTTGACGAAGTTGATATTTCTTTCTTTTAATTATTGTATCTTCTTTGCAACAGAATAGCGTGTAGTCATAACATTTATTCTCCTTTTTTTCAATCACCTTTTTGTGATAATCAATTATCTTGTACTTTGCATTTATCGACAAGCGAAAACTGTGACACGTAACTTGTTCTTTTTGTGAGACAGTGGCACTGACGTGGACACGTGTGTGTATGTACTGTGAGAACCTTTGAGTGCCCGTGTGTGTATTGCTCAATTTCACTTCCAAACGGTTTTGTTCATTATCTCTTATTGACACTTCATACACCAAGTGAATACTGTCTCTTCCTGTAGTTTTATTTGTGTACGAAACCCTCCTTGTCACAAAGCTTCTTTTTTATTTTATATATACCTCTTTAAAGAAGATAATTTTTGTACTTTTATATACTTTGACGTTCATAGTGATAGTATGCCTGACGGTGGTACAAAAAATGATTTATTTTGTGGTGGTGGACTTAAAATAGGTCACCTGAATATATATCATCTTGTCAATAAGGTGCCAGATCTCTGTGTGTTTTTGAACCAGCCCGAACACTTCCACATTTTTGGTGTTTCTGAATCAAGACTTAAGAACAAAATCAGAAATGCTTCCATCTCTATTCCTAACTATAAAATATTTCGTAAAGATGCCGCTTTGCCACAACACACAGGGCTAGCGATTTACATGCATACGTCTGTATCTAGCAACGCCAAGCGGCGTCTAGACCTCGAATTTACCAAAGTGGAGTGTATGTGGCTCGAGTTAAAAACACCACAGTCATCACCTATACTAATCGGCTTTGTCTATAGAAATCCGGCAGCCGGCTGGGATTCGTTTGATGAGTTTACAGCTTTGATGGACAAGGCAAGTCAGAGCAAATGTGACATATTTCTTCTAGGTGATTTCAATATAGACCTATCTAGACCTAAGGGATCAAATGCAGCATGGATCATGACCACATCGCTATTTGGTTGCGGCAGATTCACCCAGACCATGCATAAAAAATCATTTTTTTGGAATACATGAATTTTGATATATAATTTTATTTAGAAATCATTCTAATTTCAATTGACAATAATATTTTTGCTTAGACTGCAGTAGTTTTTTAGTTATTAGCATACAAAGAGGGGAGGGTCACTGTCAAAATGATCAAAATGCCGAACGTTTGATGAAATACGCTATATATGCACACTGTTTTCCAGATAATTTCCACATTTGTGGATGGATTTTCTTCAAATTTTGCACAAATGCTGCTGGGGGCTGCTGCTTTGGCATGAAGCAGGATTATTGGACTAAACTGACTGAACAAATTTATGTCGGAGTGTGTGCTGTATTTTTACGAAAAGTTTTACGTAAATTTGCAAATGCCATAACTGACAAACTATTGACACAAGAATAAACATAGCGGTTCATACTATAGTCCTACATACATATAGTCTGCTGTAAAAGAGTTGGGGCTCAATCTCTTTTTGTTGTGCACTGGTGAGTTTGACACTGCCAGGCATTTTCCGTTATATGATAAAAGCATATTTTCAAATATTTAATTTTTTGGGCATCTTATTCACTAAGTATGTTTAAATAATTGTTATCACACTAAAGTACCACATTTCTGCTATCACTCTGCCAAATTTCATAGCTGTACGTGGATTAGACAGCCGACACTGTTTTGAATGATTTTGGTACCCAAGTCTGGGTGACTGTGCCGCCTTGACACAAATAATTAAAGAACAAACTAGAATCACATCTACATCATCCACGCTCATTGATCATATTTATGTTACCAACAAGGACAGAATAACTAGTGCGAATGTCCCGACCTTAGCCATTAGTGATCATAACCCGGTATGTTGTACAATTGCTCTGAAGCTTGATAGGCCAAAGAAAAGCAAACACACAACTATTATGTATCGTTCTTATAAAAAATTTGATAGTGATAAATTCATGCACGATTTGCACAATACACCCTTTGATGATGTATACTGCCACACTTGCCCTGACAATGCCTTGTCTTGCTGGATGAGTCTGTTCCTCGGAGTCCTTAACAAGCACGCGCCCCTCAGGGTAAAACGCGTTAAACATGCTACCATGCCGCCCTGGTTAACATTGGACATTAAAAATGCTATGTCGCTCAGAGACAAACTTAGAAAAGAAAAACGCTTTGATGACTACAAAAAACAACGTAGTCAAGTAAAATATCTGGTAAGGGCTGCAAAAAAAGCATTCTTCAATCAAATGATCTCAGAAAACCGTGACACAGCATCCATTTGGAGAGCACTAAATGCTATTACTAAAGGAAACGCAGCCCCAGAAATACCATCTCATTTAACTTCAGACAAATTTAACAAGTATTTCCTATCAGCCGCTGAAAATCTAGCCCAATCGGCATCACATATCAGTACGTAATATAGTATCTCAAGTCTTCTGAGATCTTTCAGCGAAGCAACAAGTATAACACAAAAATTCGTAATTCCTAATATATCAATAGCAGAAATCGGTAAGTATATTTCTGACATGCCGAATAAGAAAAGTAGAGGGATTGATGATATTGATAACCAATCGCTAAAATTGTCGTTGCCTTACACAATACAATCCCTTACATACATTTTTAATCTGTGTATAAATAAAAGTTATTTTCCTACAGTCCTGAAGGAAGCAAAGGTAGTTCCGATCCCCAAAACTAAAAACCTTGAAGATATTTATAATTACCGACCGATCACTTTGCTCTCAGCCTTGTCAAAGCCATTAGAGCGGCACATTCACAAGCATCTTCTTAATTTCCTTGAGAAGGGTAATTTACTAAACATTCATCAGTCCGGTTTTCGCCTGACCCATTCATGCCAGTCAGCACTCACACATATTGTAGATTGCTGGCTAGAGTCAATTAATAAAAATTTAATGTCGGGAGCAGTTTTCCTAGATCTTAAAAAAGCTTTTGATCTTGTAGACCATGAGATTCTCTTAAATAAGCTTACAATATACCACATGGACGAAACTACAATAACTTTTCTCAGATCTTATTTGGAAGACCGAAAGCAAAAAGTATACGTCCATGGTCAGTACTCTATGCAAGGCCATGTTAAATTTGGAGTTCCCCGAGGATCAATTCTAGGACCCCTCCTATTTTTACTTTTCATAAATGACCTTCCTTTACATATTTCCGACCCTAACGTTAACTGTAATCTCTTTGCGGAAGACACAAGCCTTCACGTTCCTGGTAAGAACAGTCATGATATTAGTCGTCGTTTACAATCCAGGCTTGACGAAGTTTCTGATTGGTGCTGTAAAAACCACATGGTACTACATCCTGATAAGACGAAGAGCATGTTAATCACCTCACGACAAAAACATCAACTTCACCCCCCTTCACTAACTCTCAGTCTTAATTGCCAACCTATTGAACAAGTTCATGAACGCAACTTCCTTGGAATATGTATAGATGAGCAGCTAAGTTGGGAGAAACATGTGACTAATATATGTAAGAAGATATCAAAAATATATTTCTTTTGTCACAATTGAGAAGTGTGAGTGACATAAATACACGAAAAATGTTTTTTCATGCGCACATTAAATCTCATGTTGATTACATCTCCACTGTTTGGGATGGTAGCGGTTATGTGCGTATCAAAAAACTAAATTCACTATACAAAAGAGCCATTAAAAATGTAGATATAAGACCCATTCCTACCGCTGTAAAACTGCAAAATCTCAAACTTCTTGGCCTTCGTCAACAACTCGTTTACAACAAGTGCATACTTATGTTTAAAATTCTCTACAACAATGCTCCACAGTATCTAACAGCTAAATTTACCCCACAACGACAGTGTGAAAGGTCCTCGAGGAACAGTACTCTTCGATTACCACTACCTCGTATTGACTTATTCAAATCAAGCCTAGCCTTTTCGGGACCACTTTTATGGAATTCACTTCCACAACATTTAAAAACACTAACCCACCTTTCCTCCTTTAAAACAAAACTACACATATACCTGATGGAAACTGCTTAGATATATTATTTTTATCCTGTCATTCTGATGAAAGGTTATGTAAATGTATATATGTCAGTGTGTGCATTTACATGGCTGTAAAGGTGTGTGTATGTATGTTTGATTCTTGGTACTTTGTGCTTGTTTTTGCTGTGCTATGATTTTTGTTCCTATGTAATTTGTGCCGAGGAGTGTTACTTCCTTTTTTTTGTATTTGTTTATTGCTACCTTAGTACTATCATTTTCTGTACTGCGTGTGTCTGTACTTATTTAGTTATGTTTTTTTGCTTCCGTTAAATATTTTTTTTGTTTGTCTTCATTATATTTCATGTTGTAGTACGTTAGAAACGGCAAGTTTGAAAAATGACGTATTTGTATCTGTCAAAACTTCTACCGTTATGTAATAAAGTTTCATCATCATCATCATCATCATCATCATCATCATCATCATCATCATCATCATCATCTCTCTCTCTCTCTCTCTCTCTCTCTCTCTCTCTCTCTCTCTCTCTCTCTCTCTCCCCCTTAATAAAAGCTCTATCCCTATCACGCACTGGTCTCATGCTGGCATATAACTAATTCCTTGCACTGTGGTGCCCTTTCTGCAGTGCACTAACAGCTCCTTGCCAATAAATCCATGTGTGACTGTCTAGTGTGTTCGTGTTAGCAAGATGGCGGACTAGATAACTCCAGTGAAGGACACTAAACTGAAGCCATGCCCCCGCACACGAGATCTATCAAAGCCAAAACTCCATTGACATGGAAAAAGTTACGAGAAACAAAAGACTGGCATCAGATCACTTTTGATACAAACGGTCTTCACTTGCCGGTGTGAAGGCATGCTACACGAGAACGATACCAGTTCGCATACAAACCCCCTGAGCTTTCCTCTACATGGGCTGACCACCAAAAGGACCACACAAAGACGCTCTCCCTCACCCATCCCCTGGACACTGACCTTCCTCCGGAACCTTTTTAATCTGTGCTTGATCTCTCGCTTGATGGAAATAAGATATTAAAAATCTCCATCTACTATACCACGGGCACAATTCTAGTCCAGGGGAAGGCGTGTGTGGACTGGGTGCAACAGGAATTCGGCAAACTGAGGTCAGTCGTGAACCTCCTCCTCCCCAGCTATAGCATGTCAGGTGAACCTCCTGATCAACGGGCCCTGCCACCATGCGCCACTATGTGCTCACAGCTCCCTAAAGCTGACGATACTGACACGGTCGGTGTAGGTCTAGAGCAGGTAGCAGGAAGTGCTAATATCGACCAGGACCACGACAGCGCCAATGATATGGCTGCCAGTGCAGATTCAAACAGCGCGACTGGCAGTGCCGATGTTGCTTCAGCCGGCATTGACCGCAGTGGCTGTACCTGTGACGCCACCCCTTCGGTGGCCAGTGACCAGTGTGACAGCCCGGGCGGTTGCCCCCCTCTCGCGGACACCAGTTCTGCCTTGCAACCGTCTACTTCCATGCTCCAAGCTGACACGGCCAAGAAGCTGACGGAACTCGGCCCTGTTGTTGATAGTCCCGGTGCTGCGATCGGCTCTCAACACGACACAGCCATGTGTGCAGTGTAGGACTTACAGAAAGAGGTACGTGAGGTGGTCCGGATTGAGATTCGTGACATCAAGGCCGAGTTCCACCAGCAGCTTGAACAACTTTGTTGTCGTGTCAAGTCACTGGAGGATGAAAACAAGAAACTCAAGTCTCAGCTTGGTGACCACAACAAAATGTTTACTTCACTGCGCATCACTTCCCAGCCCTCCAAGAAGCAGATGACAGATGCACAGGTGGACGGCACTCTGTTGTCAACCAAGCCTGACCCATCCCTGACCTCCTCTCAGCCCCGACAGGCCGTTCCCACTGACCAATCTCCGCCTGCCATCAACCTAGCCAAGACTCCCTCAGTTGGTATGGCTTCCCCGTTATCCATTCAAAGCTCAGGTCTCACTGCCTCCACTCCCTCGCCGACCCAGCCCGCACACAACACTGACCGAGCCTCATACAGTGACGTTTTAGTCGCCGCCGTGCCTGTGTCCAATCGCTTTGCTGCCCTCTCTGTTGACGACTGCACAAACGTCCAGGTAAAAAATATAGGCACGGAATCGCTCAGCAACACGTGCCGTCCCAAGCGTGATCAGCATCAGGATCACCCTATCCCCGCTGATGTCTTGACCAAAGAGAGGATTTTGCCTGGGGTCCATGCAGTGCTAATAGGTGATTCGATCTTGCGAGAGGTGGGTAGCAAGATTGTATCACCGACTGTACCTATGCAGAAGATCTGCGTGCGGGCATGTCCATTGCTGAATTGATGGCGTGGCTCGACTCGCAGCCTCCTGCACCGCACATTGGTTTAGCCATGCTGCATGTCGGGATCAACACATGCAAACGCCGACAAGTGATCAGTGTGGACACCTGGGCCGCCCTCCTCAAACTGGTAAAAATTAAGTTTCCATGCGCCTCCGTCAAAATGTCGTCTGTTTTGCCTGCTTTTGGTCGACACCCCGCCAACAGCGCCATCATTCCATCCAATAGGAACCTGATGGCGGCGTGTGATCAGGCGAGGACTCTGTACATTGACAACGTGCCAGTGTTTCTGTCTCGTGGTGGGGCCCCACGTAAGTTGCTCTACAGACAGAATGATAATTTCCATCCAAGCACTGAGGGGACCTCGCGACTTGCCTTCAACCTTAGGTCCACATCTCTGTGCCGTCTATGCGATCTAGCTCTGCCCACCAGCCTGTGCTGCGGCCAACTATGTGTGACGACCGCCTGCAATACTGACCCCCCATGCCGCCTCTAGGAGGTTTTCACCGTAACGGTCACCTACCCATTGATCTCAACTGTAAAGTACCCATCCTCCCCACCCCCCATTATCCACCCCAGTCAATGACCAATCAGCGTGTTTCCTACCCCGTGGCCCCTTCCCCCAAATTTTTCTGTGATCCTGCCACTTGGAGTGTTGTTTTCCCTGTGCCACCTGTTGCCCCTAGCCATGGCCGGTACGGCTACATCCCCTGTACATAGTATCATGAGCGGCACTATGAGACCCTCGTCTGAGTGAATTTCAGTGTGAACCCATACTGGTTGCCTCCCTCGCTTCTCACCAGTGGTTCGACGGGCACAATCAGTGTCGTCTATCGTTCGTCCCTTGACTGAGTGAAGTGACATTCTGAACCCACGCTCGATGTCTCCCTCGATTCGTTCTGGAAGAGCGACGGAGACAACTTGCGCGAGTACCATGATGTCTCAATGTCGTATTTATAAGTCCATATGGGTTTTCTCCCTCGCTTCTCTACTGTGAATCGACGGAGTCAACCAGTGTGGCGCACACCTTCCCTCTCATACGGAAAGACAGTCACTCAGTGTAGCACAAACCTTACCTCTCATTAATTGTGAAATCTGAAAGTGACAATCTGGCAAACTGTTTAGTGTCCGACATTGAATATATAGTTTTTTTTTTTAGTCAAATAGCACTTTGGATTTAATTCGTGACATGAATTTTTCTTCTGTGAATGGTGCCGATTATTATCTTCCTGCGTTTTCCTTTCTATCAAAACTGAGGAAATATACTCTTCTTGGTATAGCGAAGGAGCCAGTGTGTGTATCGTATATTATACAGTCTCCGACCAGTGACAAGAGCATGCTTGTTGGGTTCAGTTCGCGGCGGCGCTTTGAGCCGATTTTCAATTGGGATAAAGCGCCTATTTAATGCGCTTATTATTATTATTATTATTATTATTATTATTATTATTATTATTATTATTATTATTATTACTCATTTATTTCGCTTTTCAGAACGTAACAAAAACATTATTTCCCCTACGTGGGATGTGACGCTAAGAAGCCAGTTTAGATATTTATATATATATATCGCAGATACGGTATACGTTCAGTGACTCATTCGCCTACAAAACGTAACGACCTATTATTTCCCCTGCGTGGGGCGTGACGTTGTCTGCAGCAAAAGCAATAGACTGAGCTGAGTTTTCAACACTGTAGTTTCTCCTGGAATTTTGTTTAGCTTTGTTAGCGTTCAAAAGTTTTCATTTGTTCTTAATTGACTTTTGTAAACATTTTTCCCCCACCTGTTGATTCATCATGCCTGCCTGTAGCCCACATGTACATCAGTGTTCGCTGAATAAGCATGATTTACGGATAGGGCACCTTAACGTTTATCATTTATACAACAAAGTACCCGACGCCACTGTTTTACTTTCACAACCCCAACCCTTTCATATATTTGGATTTACTGAGTCTAGACTCAGGGAACATATTAGTAACGCCTCGATCTCCATTCATAACTATACTGTATTCCGTAGAGATGCATCATCCCCCCGGTCATACCGGTATAGCTGTGTACATTCATAACTCTATCCGCCAGTACGTTACCCGCCGCATGGATTTAGAGTCTTGTCACGTTGAAAGTTTATTTCTTGAATTAAAATGTGACAAATCTTCCCCCACACTAATTGGATTTATTTATGGCACCCCTTCAGCCACATTCTCATGGTATGATGATTTTGTCACCATGATGGATAAGGTGCAACAACGTCACAACAAAGATATACACCTTCTAGGCAATTTTAATATTGACCTGCTAAAGACTGGTAATGCGGCGTGGAATTGCACCACCTCATTATTTGGCCTGCAGCAGATGGTTCGGTCTCCCACTAGAGTTTCTTTGTCATCCGCCACATTGATTGACCACATCTACACTACAAATGCACCTGCTGTCACAAACGTCCACGTGCCGAATGTTGCCATTAGTGATCACTTTCCTACTTGTTTTAATCTTTCAGTTAAACGTGATAGACCCCAGCACAAACACCACACTACCATCACATACAGGTCTTACACAAAGTTCAACAAAGATGACTTTCTTCACGACCTCTCAATCACGCCTTTCACCTTATTTATAACACTTATGATCCCGATGAAGCCCTCTCGCTTTGGTACAAGCTATTTCTTTGGGTCCTCGATAAACATGCCCCACTAATGACTAAACGCGTTAAACACCCTACCCTTCCGCCTTGGTTGTCCAAGGACATCATTCACGCAATGAAAATAAGAGATGACTTTAAACGGCAGAAAAAAAATTGCGGATTTTAAGAAACAACGTAATCTTGTAAAATCATTAGTTAGAAAAGCACAGAAAACGCTTGCAGAAAAAGTTATCGCAGAGGGTAAAGATACCCGAAGTGTCTAGAATGCAATCAATTTGTTTACAAAGAAGAGGAGTTCCATCAATGCTGCTACCTCTCCCGGCATAACTCCAGACGACTTCAATTCCCACTTTTTAAATATTGCTGAGTCTCTTGTACAGTCTTTTTCCAGTGCCACTGATAGTTACTGTTGTTCTGATAAACTGCGCACAAACTGTGAGTCTGCAACAGGTGCGTCATTCTCCATACCTCTTATGACAGTGTTTGAAGTAGGTAAATATCTTTCTACTCTAACAAGTAAATCGTGTGGCCTGGATGGAATAAACAACATGGTACTGAAATTGTCCCTCCCATACACAGCTGACACCTTGACATGTATATGCAACCTTTCTATCAAGCAAGGTATTTTTCCAGATGCCATGAAAGATGCTAAAGTTGTCCCCATTGCTAAATGTACAGATCCCAAAAGTCCAAACGATTTCCGTCCTATTTCAGTGTCATTACTATTATCGAAGCCACTAGAAAGACACGTTCATAAGCACCAACTCCAATTCTTGGAGAAGCACCGCCTACTCGTATCTCTTCAGTCCGGTTTTAGACCTAAACACTCATGTCATACTGCACTCGTTCACATTGTCGACTCTTGGCTCTCATCAATAAACAATTCCAAATTAAATGGTGCAGTTTTTCTGGACCTAACCAAAGCATTTGATTTAGTCGATCACAACATTCTTTTAAAGAAACGTTCAGTATATAAGCTTGATTCGAACTCTATAGCTTTTTTCTCCTCCTACCTCAGTAACCGAGGACAGAAGGTGTACTCAAACGGAAGGTATTCGAAAGAAGGTATAGTGAGGCACGGAGTCCCCCAAGGATCTATCCTCGGGCCTCTTTTATTTTCTTTATTCATCAATGACCTACCTCTTTCCATCTCAAATCCTGAGGTTAATTGCGAACTCTTTGCTGATGATTCAATGCTGCATACATCAGACAAACGTAAAACAACGCTAAATTGCATCCTCCAGCAAAGTCTCGATGAAGTGTCAGATTGGTGTACGCAAAATCGCATGCTAATCAGTACTTCTAAAACCAAAAGCATGTTGATAACAACCCAACAAAAGCGTCAGCTACATCCTGCCCCTCTGAAACTGTCACTTGGCAATAAACCTATCCAACAAGTATCGAGGCACCGCCTACTGGGAGTTGTAATTGATGACCAGCTGAACTGGTCGCCGCATATCGACAGTTTGTGCAAGACCTTGTCCAGGAATGTATTTCTGCTATCTAAACTTAGACATATTCTTAGTACAAAGTGCTGTACATTGTTCTTTCATTCACACATTAAAAGCCTCTGTGACTATGCGTCCTCTTTGTGGGACGCTTGCAGTGAACTTCATTTAAAAAAAAAACTAAACTCGGTGTATCGTCGTTCAGTTAAGTTAATTATTCTTAACCCTACTTCCACGGACAAGAAAATAAAATCCCTTGGCCTGCTTACACGGAAGGAACAACTCAAATTTAACAAATGCGTCCTCATGCACAAAATATTTCATTATCAAGCCCCGGAATATCTGCGCATGATATTTAACTTCAGCCCACGGCATCAACTACATACGAGGAATGACTTGCTTCACTTACCCTGCACACGGATAGATCTCTACAAGTCAAGCCTTCTATTTTCAGGTAGTTCTGTCTGGAACTCATTGCAATTAAATATTAAATCATTTTCCGATAAAACCCATTTTAAACGAGCATTGCACACTCACTTCCAATCAGCGTGACTTCACAGTTTGCCATATAAGAATAATACTGCTGATAACACGTAAACGTCAAATATTTTCTCTTTCTCCTTACCTTTGCTACCTGATCATCTATTGTCTTGTCGCTGTCACTATACGCTATTGATGCTGCTGATTCTATGACACTGTCTTAGATGAGTGTAATATTAATGCTTTGCACGCGTCTCGTTCTCTTGTTTTTTTGCATCGGAGGCAGTTACAAATTCTCCATTGTCATTTTTTCCCCTCCTTTCGACGATTCCCTTATTGTGTTTTTTTTATTTTCCCCGTAGTTTTGCTTCCTCATCTTACTATTGTTGTTATTATTATTATTATTATTTGCATGCTATGTTTCTTTTCCTGTTGTGTTCTCTTTTGTTTACAGGACAGCTTGTAAGACAGGCATTGAGTTGCCTAATGGCTTTATCCTGAATAAATAAAGATTCATCATCATTATCATCATCAAGACAACAGCACTTGATGGCTAATGGATCTTACTCTTCAAGTCGTTTAGTAACAAGAGGAGTGCCCCAGGGCTCTGTCCTGGGACCTCTTCTCTTTTGCATATTTATCAATGACCTGCCACTACATTTCACAAAAGACAGAATTTAAACGTGAGCGCAATCGTGTCATATGTTTAGTGCGGCAGGCTAAAAAGTCTTTTATTGATCGTTTGATTAAACAAGACAAAGATGTATCCACGCTCTGGCGCGCTATGGCCGTAGTGACTGAAGGCAAGAGTAGGAAATCCCCTGTTATCCCGTCTACCCTGACTGCCGATAATTTTAACGATCATTTCCTTTCAATTGCCGAGTCCCTGGTCCCTTCTAAAAGAAACTCCTGACACCCTGATTGATTTCTGTAGAACGCGAACTGCGAGATTTGATCCTTTTGCTATTCCACCTCTGGCAGTTCACGAGGTTGGTAAGACAATAAGTTCCATGAAGAATAAAAAATCTTCCGGGCCAGATGAAATAAGCCCCAAAATACTGAAACGATCACTTCCCTATGTTGTAGAAACAATAACTTATATCTACAATTTATGCATACAGAAAAATGTTTTCCCAAAAGAACTAAAAAAGGCTAAAGTTATTCCCCTACCTAAAACAAAAGATCTGTCCGATGTTAAAAATTATCGCCCCATTTCACTTTTGTCTGTCTTAAGTAAACCCTTTGGATGACACATTCATAAGCATCTGTTAGAATACCTGGCAAAACGTCAGAGTCCGAAATAGCTCAGGCGGTTAAACGTCGGAGCAGGAGAGTGAAGGGAATCGCCGGGTCGTGGGTTCGAATCCCGTCCCGGCCCCGGTAGCTGGACTCTCAATCCAGGGGGAAAAACGGATTTGTTCAATAGCATGTCCGTTGAAAGGTCCTGGTAAATCAAAGTGGCACAGTTGGAGTGCGCCTGAGTTGATCAGTGTTCAGGTCGTACTCCATAGGCAATAGATATCCCTGTCCCCCATAACCCGCCCATCAGGACCGTCCATGATCACCTCGGTGCTGTGGACGTTCAACCAGAACTAACCAACCCAACCCTGGGAAAACGCAAATTAATCCACCCCCTCCAGTCAGATTTTCGCCCGAAGCATAGTTGTCATACAGCCTTAGCGCGACTTACCGATGCGTGGCTAAGTTCAATGAACAAAGGCGAATTTACAGGTGCTGTTTTCATAGATCTTTGGAAAGCTTTCGACATGGTAGATCATGAAATTCTCCTTTCCAAGCTCAGTATATATCTGAATGGTTCATTTTTAAGTAACTGTTTTCAAACATCAGATGGCAGTTCACAGGCATCTATTCATTCCTTTAAAACAACCTCGTTTTTCGCTTCCTATCTTACAGACAGACAGCAACGTGTGATGGCCAATGGATCTTACTCTTCAAGTGGTTTAGTAACAAGAGGAGTGCCCCAGGGCTCTGTCCTGGGACCTCTTCTCTTTTGCATATGTATCAATGACCTGCCACTACATTTCACGAATGACAGAATTGCATGTGGTTTGTTTGCCGATGACGCAACAATCCACACCCCCCCCCCGATAAGTGTCTTGAGTCTTTAAATGGTCGTTTGCAACAGGGACTGAGTGAAATTTCCAAATGGTGTGAAAATAATGCAATGAACCTTAATCCCACCAAAACCGATTGTATGACGATAGCAACCCGTCCGAAGCATCAGCTCAAGCCACTTTCGCTTAGCCTGGAAATCCAAGACCACTCCATTACACAAGTAACTGAACATCGCCTACTTGGAGTTATTGTTGATAACCAGATGAAATGGCAAACTCACATCAATGTCTTCTTTGCAGGTAGGCAGTGACGACGGCAATACTACTGTGGGGACCTAAATTTCCATGCATAAAAGGATAGTTAGCTATTTGGGTTTTACGCTGGTGACATCTCACTGTGCATAAAAGGGTGTTAAAACCAGTGAGATATATCATATGCCACTTAGTTCGACATTGCTTCCACTAGTTCTGGTCACAGCAAACACGACCACCCTTTTTCTAATTTAGTTTACCTTCTCGTTGCTGATGTCTGATGAGATTTTGTTGTTTTCCTGACTGCCACGTAGACTGCTTCCCGTCTGGTTGGACCGTTAATTTTTTTTCTTCACTGAGAAATGATGTTTTGTTTCACGCCATCTTACGCCGGTTATGCATTACGCTCGATGACTTGTCGCAACTTTATGCAAAATTATCTTATTTCTGAGGAAACAAAACATTTTATGCATAGAAACAGTCAGCTTACACACCTATTTCAGACAATATATTTCTTTTGTCAACTATCCATCAATTGAGCTTGTTTGCAATACGACCTGCCGTACGGTTTATTCAGTGAACTCCATCTCAGGTTTCAGACGCAAGTTAGCGGTATCTAAATGTTCAGAAACTATGCGCGAAAGAGGTGTGTCATACCACCTTAAGGCTTCAAATGAAAGGCCGAATACAGCCAGGTTCTGCACGCAGCAGTCTTTACACGACATTTGTCGCTTGCTGACTGGCTTCATTTTAATGTTCATGCTGCAGAGGTGGTGGTATGATGTCTTAGCAGCCTGCACTAAGTTGATTTTAGGGGTTGTCCGCTCATCTTCTTGTGAAAAACAGAACGAGGATGCGTCATTACTTTCGTCGGTGGTGAGGGCTGCGAAGCGATTTCTTGTTTCCATAACAGCTGTGGTGGGGGTTCCGTTTAGTAATAACACACGTTGAGCCCCCTCCCCCAAAGTGTATATCGAAGGCACTGAGCTGAAGACTGTCGACCAGTTCAGGTACCTGGGGAGCATCATCTCTTCTGACGGTATTATCGACAAGGAAATCGCAGCTCGCAACAGCAAAGCCAGCCAAGCCCTGGGTCGCCTGCGCACTCGTGTGTTAAATAACAACAACGTAAAGCTCTCCAACAATATCAAAGTCTACAAGGCAGTAGTCATCCACAGCCTCCTCTACGGCTGTGAGTCATGGACGCTGTACAGAAAGCACCTCAAGCAGCTTGAACGTGATCCTTGCGCTCACTCAAGGGCATCAAATGGCAAGACAAGGTGACGAACCTGGAAGTCCTGGACAATGCTGGCTTAGTGAGTGTTGAAGCCTTGATCTTAAAGACACAACTTCGCTGTACAGGTCATGTCATACGCATGGATAATTCTCGCATGCCACGCCAACTCCTGTATGGTGCACTCATAGAAGGCCACAGGAAGCAAAGACGGCCAAAGAAACGCTTCAAAGACTGCATAAAAGACAGCCTCAAGTACCGCGTCTTCCCGGTAAAGGAACTTGAAGCACAAGCACAAGACAGATCCGGCTGGCGTGCGAACGGATCACCAGTGCCAGAGCTCGCAGAAAGACAGCGTTCACTCTCCCCACAGCTACGTTCCAGTGCCCCCATTGCCCTCGCAGGTGTGGCTCCATGATTGGCTTGGCCAGCCACACCCGCACCCACAAATAGAAGTCATGCACAATGATGTACATCATCGGTTTTCGATGGTCTACCCATACTGTCCTTGATGACGTCAGACGAGGGATATGAAGGGGAGGAGCTAGAGTATACTTGCTTTAGAGAAGAAGTTTCGTCGTACTGGAGGCCGGTCGTGAATCGGTGGAGGGATGGGGGAGCCTCTTTGACAGATCTGGTGGTTGTCATCTCGGGTGAAAGAGTACACCGGCGGGACTGAGTGGAAGGTGGGCAGACTATGCTTGGAATTCCCTCCTCTGTGTTTGAGGATGATGTGTGTGTGTATGGGGGGGGGGGGGGGAGGAGAAGCACTTGGACATAAAATCAAGGTTGTCTACCATATCTTGAATAGGTTGAAACTCGTTGTCGATCCACCACTTACAGTTTTGAGATAGGACGTGTAGAACACGGTAATTGTGACAGCATACCCTGAGGTTCCATCTGAAACTTGTATGAGGGTGTTATTCAGTGCATCAGGATAGGGGTGTGGGGGTGGGGGTGGGGGTTGTCGAGGGATTCCTTGTTTTTGTTGCGGTCTTCCCATGACGCTGAAACCCCGTGGGCTGGATGGGCGATGTTGCGTTGGGCAGTGCTAGTCTCCACGCGAAAACTCTGGAGGGGTCTGGCAAGAAGTGTTTTTGGATTGGGTCATTAGTATCCGTGATCTCTTCAAGGGGTTCGAGTGACGACTGGGGAAGGGGTTCGAGTCGGGACTGGGATTTGGCATAAGTTGATCGGATGATGGGGCCTGACATGGTGGGAGTTGGTCATCACTGGGCTCGCCTTACTCACCACGTGCCATAGTGTTCGCTGATATACTGACCCGGCCACTCTGCTCACTGAAGTGTAACGAGAGTGTTACGATTGCGGCTGTGTTGTTCTGTAAGTGCATGCATGTATTGATCGTAGGAAACGATTCGATATTTATTTGAGCTATCGTGGTTACGAATCATGTACCTTTTCAGTAAGATTCTCTGTCGTTCGCGCACAGAGCGGAATTGGCTTTGTTTTGATACGCTAAGATTAGTCCGGAAGCTTCTAGCAAAGTCGCACGGAGCATAGCGGTCGATTTTTGAAATGCATAGATTCGCTGAAAATAAAACAGAACGTTCGAGCAAAATCGCGCTGTCTAGAGACCTCGCATGTGTGACATAAAAGTGTCGGCAACATTTTGCAACACAGTAGTAAAGCCGCTCTAATATTCTTAGCCATATTTGTTTTCTGTACGCGTGAAGTTGGCAGCCGGTCAGTGTGTATTATAAAAGGTCGTGAATTTTCTTCCATACTTTTGTGAGACGTCATAAAGCGCCGGGATTTCCAAAAAATAGGGGCTGAAATTAGCAGTCTAATTTCGTAGACCATTGTAGTCTATTTTAGAAAGTTCTTTTTTTTTAATTAATATTTATGAATTTCGGTTACGTGTTCCGTTCTGATTGGTTGCGTTGTGCGAATTCGTTGGATTATTCTAGAAAGCTGTTTTACTATAAAAGGTGGTGCTAGGAAGCACGTGTGTACATTGTCATACATTGTCAGTTGTAGGGGCACACAGTTTATCGTAGGTACGTGGCCCGTATAGGGTGTACATTGTGAGAGACGCAGCGTAACGGTGGTGTACGTTGTATGAGAAACGCATTGTGTCGCCAGTGTTGACATTTCGCAGAGAAGACATTGTATCAGTGTTGGTGCATTTGGGAATGCATTGAGTGGAGATCGCATCGCTGAAATAAAATATTGTTGGAACAGTTACTCCAGTGTAGTCTACATCCTTAAGCCACGTGTGACGGGTTGCAGCTGAGTGAAGTTTCTTTAAAAAAAAAAAAAATTACGTGCGTGCGTCTGGTGTGATATCATACTACGACTATGACTCAACACGTAACAGAGAGCGAGGCGTAACATCAGCAGGACCATGGCCGACGTTTGCCTCGGGTAAACACAGGCGAGTAAAGAGGTGGACTAAGATGGCGGAAATAAGCTGGTTAGCCTCAGTTACACAACTAAGATGGCAACATGGCGACAACAAGAGTCAACGAAATTTCAAAGTAAACCTTTTCTCTTGAAGAAACGCAAAACAAAAAATGGAAAATAGTCACTATATACGAAAAATGGAAAATAGTCACTATATACCTGAAGAAAGCCGAATGTGATGAGCCAGGGATGAGGATTCATAATTATATCGTAGTCATATGAACCAGAATGTATTCACACATATACACCGCACATAGCACTGGCACAAACACGGCGACAAGGAATCTGTAACTGTTTAGAATATGAACTCCGGAGAGTTCACTTGTAGAAAAACACAATTGTCATAGTTAATGACATACAAGCATAAAACACGCTGCGACTTGGCCACGTAGGATGTAGACCTAAGTGAGCAAATCCAACGAATACACACTATGTAGAAATATACGCTTCAGGGCGCCATGGGCGCACTTCACGGATGACTGAACATCGGTGCTCCACAGTAAGGGTCGAACTTTCACGACTGGGGAGGGGAGAGAGAGAGAGAGAGAGAGAGAGAGAGAGAGAGAGAGAGAGAGAGAGAGAGAGAGAGAGAGAGAGAGAGAGAGAGAGAGAGAGAGAGAGATAGGAGAGAGAGAGAGAGAGAGAGAGAGAGAGAGAGAGAGAGAGAGAGAGAGAGAGAGAGAGAGAGAGAGAGAGAGAGAGAGAGAGAGACTGACTGACTGACTGACTGAAACTTTATTTATCATGGATTGAGATATTAGGCGCACAGGCCTTTCTTCCAATCTGTCCTTGCTACATCTACTGACATATAATAACAGGCAAAGCTACATTAAACTCACAAACAACATCGAACTGAAATTAATGCGAATTACGACAACACTACAAACTGCAACAATGATTTAACAAAACACACAGGTACCCATACGAAGATGTTTGCACGTGTCATAATATCCGTTTGCGGGAGCCCTCCCCAGACACTCCCACTCGGGGGGCACGCCACAAATATACTTTCACTCGAATGACATACTAAGCACATCGTTTGAATAAACTGTGCACCGGCACTGCATCCCCTGACCATGTCTATACGGGAAGCACCCTCACAAACGGCACGTGAACGCAAATGGTATAATAAAAATAATAGTTGCATAAAATGAAATAAGAATATATTATGGTTAGACAACACGAGATAATTAAATTTACGTTGCCTTGGATAAGTGCTTGAACAGTTTTGCTTTAAAAGCAGCTAGGGAATTAACTTGTTGTAGATGCAGAGGAATAGAATTCCACAGGAAACCACCTGAGTATGACAAACTGGATTTATACAAATCAATGCGGGGCCGTTTTATGCTCAGGTTGCTCCGAGAGGTGCTGTATCTCTTCTCAGTAAGAGTAAAAAGTTCCGATAAGTAGCCGGGGGCCTTACCCTTAAGAGCTTTGTGCACTAGTACGCACTTGTTAAATACTAAGTGTTTGTCAAGAGGAAGGAGTCCAGCTGCCTCGAGCCTCGCCTCAGTGGGTAGAGATGAGCTAGGAATAATGAGTTTGGCTGCTCTTCTGTATAGCGAATTTATTTTCTTGAACTGAACCTCGCTACAGCCATCCCAAACTGTTGAGGCATAATCAATGTGGGGCTTGATGTATCCATTGAAAAATAGTTTACGCGTGTTCAGATTAATGACCGCTTTCAGTTTAGACAGTAAAAATAATTTCTTTGAAATTGTCTTTCCGATGTGTATGAGATGAGGCTGCCAACTAAGTTGGTTATCTACAACTACCCCTAGTAAACGGTGCTGCTGTACTTGCTCTATGGGGACAGCTTCAAATGAGAGGTTTAGAGGCGCGGGTTGCAGCTGATGTTTCTGACGTGTTGTGACTAACATGCTTTTTGTTTTAGTTGGATTGACTATCATTCTATTTCTACTGCACCATTTAGAGACTTCTTGTAGGCTCTGCTGGAGGCTGTTGGTTATGTCAGCTACAGTTTTACCGGATGCATGTAGCGTCGAATCGTCAGCAAACATGTCACACTCGGCACTAGCACATGTGATGTGTAGTGGTAAATCATTAATAAAGATACAGAATAACAATGGGCCCAGAACCGAACCCTGAGGAACACCAAGATCTACCTTACCCTCTGAGGAATAGTTACCATTTACATAGACAGCTTGTGTTCTCGCAGAAAGATACGAGTTAAAAAATGAAAGGGCTGACGGGCTGTTGTTGTTGAAATAAACATTAAGTTTCCTCAGCAAGATTTCATGATTTATCAGATCGAACGCTTTTTTCAGGTCCAAGAATACCGTGCCAGTCATTTTGTTATTGTTGATGTTATCTAGCCATGAATCAACCATACGTACTAATGCTGAGTGGCATGAGTGTTTGGGTCTAAAACCGGACTGGAACTTATTTAACAAGGACCGTTCTTCGAGGTACTGGAGGAGATGCTTTTGAATATGCTTCTCAAGTGGCTTTGATAAAACAGACAGAAGAGAAATGGGACGAAGGTCATTTACATCAGTAGTATCTTTGGTCTTGGGTATAGGAACAACTTTTGCTTTTTTAAACGCCACAGGAAAAGTATTGTACTGTATGCATAAGTTAAAAATGTAAGTGAGGGGTTCAACAATATAAGGCAGTGATATGTGGAGTATATAACCATTTATACCGTCCACACCAGCAGATGTCTTGTTCTTAAGGCACGTAATATAACGCCCGACTTCGTGAACAGCGATAAAGGGGATACCAAACGTATCATCGGACGATAATCGTTCCTGGCAAAACATGGACAGTTGATCCGATATTACATACGCTGACGGATCAGGGCTGTTGGAAGTAAGTAGCTGTTCTGGAGCTGAGAGAAAGCAATTGTTTATGCTTTCCGCAGAGAATTCGTGTGGAATGATATGAGTCTGCCTGCGCGTGTTGCTTGTTAGAGTATTCAAAGCAGTCCAAACAGAAGCAGGAGATTTTTCGTTCTCAATTGTCTTTTCAACAAATAACTTTTGAGCTTCTCGAACTAAGTACTTAACTTTGTTACGCAAACGTTTAAACTCAGCGAAGTTCTTTTCTCGTTTAGCGGTGTTTCGTGCCTCCATAGTTTGTTTGATTTCCTCCGTTATCCAGGAGGGAGGCTCGCGGCGTCGGACTCGCTTCCTTCTTAGCGGCGCGCGTGTTTATTCAGCACACCGAGGCGGAACAGATCAAGCCATATAGTGAGCGCATTATCAGGGTCAGTGCAGTTATACACTTGATCAAATCCTGCATAGCTTAGATCATGTAAGAAAGCATTCGTATTGAGCTTTTTAAACGATCTGTACGTTATGTACGAGTGCTGGTCCCGACTTTGTTTTGCGGGCAGATTGCACGACCATGTACAGGCGATGGGAAAGTGGTCACTGACGGCTAATGAAGAAACATTAGTTTCCGCTATTGCTGGTGGGTTATTAGTGTAAATGTGGTCGATGATGGTGGCAGCAGAGCGTGATACTCGCGTTGGAGATTTAATCATCTGCTTTAGCCCGAAAAGAGTGATCGCTGATTGCCATGTAGGCTTGGGTTTCAGCATATCGATGTTAAAGTCTCCCAGAATGAGAACATTTTTACCGGTGTCGTTCACTTTATCCATCACTTGTACAAAGTCGTCATACCAGTCAGCAGTAGCAGCTGGATTTCTGTACATAAAGGCGACAAGGATGGGAGAGGAATGTGGTATTTTCACCTCCAGCCACACACACTCTAGCTCTCTGGACTCAAGGTCTTCACGTCTGCGCACCATATTTCGGATAGAGCTATGTACATAGACAGCTATTCCAGTGTGTCCAGGGTAGCCTGGGTCACGCCGGATTAGAGAAAAGTTAGGAATAATTAAGCTAGCATCACTGATGTTTGGGGCCAGACGTGATTCCGTGAGACCAAAGAGATGGAAGTGCGATGGCTCATTTAAAAATAAACGAATATCGGGGACCTTGTGAAACAGGTGAAAAATATTAAGGTGTCCGATTTTCAAAGAGAGAGAGAGAGAGAGAGAGAGAGAGAGAGAGAGAGAGAGAGAGAGAGAGAGAGAGAGAGAGAGAGAGAGAGAGAGAGAGAGAGAGAGAGAGAGAGAGAGAGAGAGAGAGAGAGAATGAATCAATGAATCAATGATACTTTATTTCTCAAGGATGGAAACAATAGGCATACAGGCCTCTTTTCGTGTTTGTCCTTGCTAAACTACAACACTAAAACAACATTAAAACAACATGTTAACAGCACAAACAAGCGGCTTTACCCACAGGTCACTTGTGTTACATTCCGATATAAGTTAACAAGCCGCTGAAGGTTACATATACTCACACACACACACACACACACACACACACACACACACACACACACACACACACACACACACACACACATCAATTGACAGGGTCGGGGGGGGGGGGGATGTAAAGTGAGTGTTTATAGACAGCGAATGCGCGCTTATGATACAGCTAGAGAGAGAGAGAGAGAGAGAGAGAGAGAGAGAGAGAGAGAGAGAGAGAGAGAGAGAGAGAGAGAGAGAGAGAGAGAGAGAGAGAGAGAGACAGACAGACAGACAGACAGACAGACAGACAGAGATTGTGGACTGGTCTATGATGTACATTAAGGCTCTAAGCCTTCAGGTCCGAAATCACAGACCACACCTGGCAAATATGTTCTTTGTAAATGTTTTTCCTCTTGGATTTCAGTTTTTGCATCCGTTCGACAATTCACTATTATCGACACGACAACCCTGAGTACAGCTGCTGTCCGGGATGGGCACAACTTGGAAAGGAGGACTGTTCCATGCGTTAGTAATGCTTGGTATTAACCCTTTCACTGTCGAGAACAAAGCGAACACGGTCCAACTGTAAGAGACATAGATCCTGATGAGTCACCACAACTGCGGGGGTCCGTGATGATTTATGCTTCTTGCTGAGACCAATGTATATCTATGTTCCTTGAGCGGTTTTGGCTTTTGGTCGCTGAGTGTACCAAGATTTCAGAAAGGAAAATGTAGGCGGTGTCAACCCTGTCACTGGCAGTGGCCGCGGGCTGTGTTTCTGAAAACTTTGTTCATTCAACGCCCGAGGACACCCGCCAACCTGGAATTAAAGGGATGTCACCAACAGACATAGAGCCTCATGATCCCTCGCGACTGCTAGGGATCAGGGATCATGAGGAGCAGTAGGATCGTACTCAGTTTTTGTCTGCCGTACTGACAATACGGTAGACTTTGGGATGGGGCTGGTCGGAGCACGTTCCGTAGCATGCAAATGACGAATATAAGCGGGCACACATCAGACTCTGACAGTGAAGTAATACGATAAAAATTACGTCATGCCGCGCTGTTCAACGTACATTTGGCGGGAAACGCCGTGTGTGTGTGTGTGTGTGTGTGTGTGTGTGTGTGTGTGTGTGTGTGTGTGTGTGTGTGTGTGTGTGTGTTTGTGTGTG
>BTPG01000002.1:15671365-15703865 GCA_036245525.1 Semisulcospira habei | reverse complement strand
ACCTCAGTGTAGTTTCGAGAAACGTACAGTACATATTGGGAGTCTGCCCACAAAATTTGGAATGCCACCTACAATCATTTAGAACAGGCTATCTGAAAACGCAGAGCTTGGCTGTTTAATCATGGGTGCAAAAAGCATCACCAGAACCATGACAACACTAAACAAAATGTCTTTTGGGCCCATAGCATGTTTTTTTGTGTGTTGTTGTTGTTGTTGTTTTCAGTGCTAATAAACATACCAGATTTAAAGACCAACTGTTATGGCATGATGCCGCATTTTATGTGACGGTGAATAGTGAAAACCCATGAGCGCAGATCAGTCTCGGTTTCGCTGTTCAGTACAAAAATGACTGGACTTTCCAGATCCGTGGCTGCTTGCAACCCTTGAAACACGCACTTGGTTTAAGGGTGCAGACAAGAGAGGTTATTTTGTCAAAACACACAAATACGAATGCATATGTACGTTCTTTAAACGATAGTAACGAATGTTAGGATAGCTTGGGCAGGGTAGGCATTGAAGGGCTGGGACCCAAGGGGACATTAGGAAGTCATTTTTAAAGCTGTTTTTTGTTTGTTTGTTTGTTTGGGTTTGAAATCACAGTGCACCAGAGTACTTTGACCCATAACTATAAGTGTTCTTAAAAGCGAAGTGTGGAAGGGGAAAAAGTCAACGTATCAGGCACATTCTATACATGGATACGTTTCAATGACGCATTTATGTGCACTTTGTAGTTTGCATTTTCATGTATTGTTTCTGTACGTTAGATCTGTATACTTTGGTACACATTTTGTTTGAATCCACACATCGGTCCGCCATGCATCTGTCCACCCATCCATGCATCGATCTTGACCATCTGTCCATCACTTACTTACTCATTGCTATGCTATGCTATTTTAGAAAGGGATCGGGACTTCCAGCTTTCGTTGATTTCGTCCGGGGGGGGGGGGGGGGGTGGGGCGGGGGATGGGGGGGGGGGGAGGGGGTTTATTTTGACTGTTGCTGATGTACGCGCTTGGTTTAAGGGGGCGAAAGATACCTAGTCCACCCGAACCAAATAGTATGCACATGCGGCCACATACTCACTACGGAGCACGTACTATTAGACTGCCAAAATATAGAAGAAACCAGAGCCACAATAGCAGAAAGACTGAACACGCCCCTCACTTTAGAAGGCCTCATAAACCCTGACCCTACAACATGGTCCACCACCACCAAACTCACAATACACCTGCTCAACGAGCACCCCCTAGTTAAGTACATATAAACAAACAAGGAAAGAGAGAGAAGGCAAACAACACCACCGACCCAGCGAGACCGGGACCCGGACACCCACTGGAGCACGGGCTCTCCCCAACGACCCAACCGCCCAAGGCGCGGACAGGCATGATGAAGGATAGAATAAAGCGATGCGCGTACTTACTCATTCACTACACCCATCTATTTATCTAGGCCAGCAGCCAGACTTGACAACCGTGCACTCCACTACTCAATACTCAGGCACGATTGTGTTAAGGCACACGTTCTGCATGCGTTATAAGAGAAAACGTAATTAAAATGTATTGAAACACTGACTCACAGTAAAGGTATTTGTGCACCCAGTGAACAGCCATTTCCGCGAAATCGGAAAAAAGATACAAACAATACTGTATCAGATGCCTTCAGACATTTTCTATAGCACTGGAAGTTCATTTCAGGCGTATATCATTAGAACAAGATGTCAGAAGTACTATAAAATGGACTAGGTGATGTTGTGATCTCTATGAGAGCCACAGTCTTTGATTTTATAACTTCAAGTTGTAAAAATACACAAAATCAATTAGAACAAAAAGCTTTATACAGCCATTCCCCTTCATTTTGACCTCTCTTTACTTATTTAGTTTCAATAATGTGCAATTAAATGAGGAAAGTTGCTATACTTTATGATAATTTGGTTGTAAACCATAGCCTTGTCCCCTTTAAAATGTTGATTTGGAAAATATAGGTTGTTTCCTAAGCCCTTAGACATTTTGTATCCAACTGTTAACGTCATTTTTGGCTGAAATCGTTAGGATGGAGTACCACAGTAACTTTACACTTTATTTGATGATGCTTCTTGAATGGATTCTGATCTTTTTTTGAGAAAGGTTGTACTGAAACTTATTTTAGCATATGCGAATTGGAGTACCCATACGCTATCGGCTATTCACTGGTGTGTTACTAAAGATTCTATGGGAGCGTGGCTTAAACATCGTAAGACAAACTGAGGTAGACTTTAAATCCTATCTTATTGAGTGTGTATGTCCGTGTGCGTGTACTTTGGGAAGTTGGTGCACGGTAGTCTGGTTTGGCTAATGGACTAATGAGCTAGACCTGACAACCGTGCCCCCCCCCCCCCCCGCCATCCCGGATGGGGTGGGTGGTCGGGGGGGGGGGAGGGGGGAGAGGGGGGGGGGCACGATAGGTCTGGAACATGGCTTAAATATACCAGGACATACTGAGGTACACTTTGAAGCCTATCTTATTGAGTGGTGTGTGTGTGTGTGTGTGTGTGTGTGTGTGTGTGTGTGTGTGTGTGTGTGTGTGTGTGTGTGTGTGTGTGTGTGTGTTTTGGAGGGACAGCGATAGTCAGCTCTGCCTCATAGACTAGTAAGGGGTAACGGGTGGGGGTGAGGGGTTCACGGTAGTTAGCCCTGGCTTATGGACTAGTATGCGTAGGGATGTGGGTGGGGGGTGGTGGGGGTGGGTGTGCGGCGATGTAGATAAAGGGTAGGGGGTGCACGGTAATTAGCTCAGGCTCATGGACTAATCCACGTGTTGTTCTGTACAGCTGTCTGCAGCCGACCATGCAAAAATGGCGGCCAGTGCATCCAAAAAAACACTTCGCCTTGTGAGTGGTCCGTCGGCTCCTGTAAGTGTTATCCCAACACTTGCAGCTGTCCTGCAGGTTTCTCTGGCGCCGACTGTGGGCAGCGCAGCGGTAAGCACACCATGTTAACCCTTTGGATGTCGGTAGCGTTTTTTGTCGGGATGATTTCTACAGGAATTCCTACAGGATTCTTCGTGACGAAAAATCGCTAACGACAACCAACTGGTCGATGTGACCAAAAAGCCATATTTTCCGCGCAAATCTAAATATATGTGATTCTAAAAGTTCCACCTGATGATTTCTGTTCTTGTAGGCGGTCTGTTCTCTCATTGCCCTGGAAAAGCAGAACGCAGCAAGTCCGTGTTTGTGAAAAGGGAGATGATTCTGTATTAAAACTTTTCATTCTAATACACTCCTGACTTACAGAAATTTGACAGATATAGTTGAAGGGTAGTGCCAGAATAGCTTGGCGCCAGAGGCGCCAAGCTATTTTGGCACCACCCTTAAACTAAAAAGGTTGATCTATCTTGTAATCTGAAATGTAGTCTTCATAGGACCATAAGCAAAATTACCAAAAATCAGCCTCAGTATGTAATAATGGGTTACAATGAAAATCGCGTCTTTCACAAAGTGGACTTTTTGAATGCTTATAAATAGATGGGTCTGATTGTTTTTTGTTTTTTTGTGTTGTTGTTTTATTGTTGGTTTTTTTAGGGGGGGGGGGGCGGTTTGGGGTAGGGGGTGGGGGGCGGGTCTACCGTATTGAAAATACGGTAGGGTTTGAAATAGGACTGGTCGGAGCGCATTTCGGAGCAAGCACATGACGTTTGTGGCGTGCGGGGCGGAAATCCTGGAAAAGTACTAACCAGATAAAAATGACGTCACGTCTAGCTACGCCAATTTTGATAGAGAACGTCTTTTGGTGCCAAAGCGCCGCATGTATGTATGTATGTATGTGTGTGTGTGTGTGTGTGTGTGTGTGTGTGTGTGTGACAGTGACTAGAAGAAGCGTCGGAAGACGGACAAGCTTTAAAGTTTAGGATATTGTCCTTAAAAGAATTATCTCGAAACCATTTTTTCAATGTTTTGATTAAGATGCTCATTGGCGAGAAAATGGCCTTTCACAAAAACATGTTGATCCACACTGGAGTTCGTAATTTTTCTTATTTTTACTAGATATTTTGCTTATAGCTATATAACAGGGACATTGAATGAGTACGTTAACCAGTATTGTTACTCTAGAACTTTTTGAGTGATAATTAAATATTTTTTGAAAAAAATATATTTTCACTTTTTTTGGATTAATTTCACGAATTATATGAGTAAATCTTAAAACAATTGAATCTGTTTTACGAACAAAACAATCTTCTCAATAATAATCGCATGCTTTTTCGTATACGGCATTTACATAAGCCTACAGTTTGTCTCGTCTGTCGGGTATGATTAGGTCAATTGTGACCTGTATGACCTAGGTGTGAAAATCAGACAATTTTCTGCACCACTTTTTTCGGAGTCATTTGGAAAACAGCTAACATAATTTTTATTTTCTTTTACGATAAAAACTATCCTCTCATTTATACCCGCATGGTTTTTCATAACAGTGTTTGCATAAGCCTGCTATTTGTCACGGCCCTGGGGTAGGATTAGGTCAGATTGTCGTCTGTAAGCTCTTGGAATGAAAATCAGCAAGAAAATTGCAAAGTTGACCTCTGATACGTCAAATGTTAGTACTACGATGATGACGTATAACATCGAGTCGTCAATATGAACACGACGTCGTGGGACTAATGATGCCATGACGTGAAGCTTGAAGTGACGTCATTTCGCAGCTCGTGCTATTATTCCTTTTTTTAGCTATGCTATGCCAGACCACAGAGCTTACGAATGGCGGGAATCGGCGTTTTCTAGTCTTTATTTATGTGTGCCAGTGTGTGTGGATCAGAGGGTGGTTTAGAGTAGAAGGAGATGGATTCCTGTCGCTACACGAGCACAGAGAGCGTACTAATGGCAGGAACCGCCGTGTGTCCCGGCCGTCTTTATTTGTGTGCGCCGACGTGTGTGTTGATCAGAGGTTGGCTTAGAGAGGAGGGAAATGGATCAGCATAATAAGCCTAAAAATATTAACAACTCTGAATGTTCCTAAAAGATAAACGCATATGAACTCCAAACAATACGGTACACTTTGGGATGAAATCCTCGCCTTGTTTTGTCTTCACAGCGACGTGTTCTTGTACATGCTAGTTACCAGAGGACAGCTACATGTTCACATAAAGACATTTTTGTTGCAGGTTAAAAGAAGTGCAAACAGTTGGGCGGTACAAGCTTAGAATCAAGCTGTCTGGTCGTCAAAAACAACAACGATATTCAAAATTAAAGTTCATTGCAATCATTAGAGCAGTACTCATTTGGAGTTGAACATTTTAACATTAACCCATGTATAAACCCCAAAGTACTACACAAGGAGATGGATCGACCATGGTAATCGCGCCAATCAAATCTCGTACTACCCGGGAATTATAAAGATCGATCCATCTCCAGCAAAATAGTTGTTTGATGACACCTCCTAATTTTGTGAAATGCGGCCTTGGAGTTAAATTGGTTAAAACACAAACACACATGCACGCTCGCCCCTACACACACACACACACACACACACACACACACACACACACACACACACACACACACACACACACACACACACACACACACACACACGGACACGCCTACGCACGCACGCACACACACACACACACACACACACACACACACACACACACACACACACACACACACACACACACACACACACACGAAACGTGCAAACAATGACTAACAAAACACCCACATTTAAAGTTGTATTATATCAAGTCAGCAGTGATTAAATATTTCAGTATTTACAAATGTGTGCATGGCCGATAATGGTCGGTTAGTTCGGGTTTAACGTCCACAGCACCGAGGTGATCATGGACGGCCCTGACGGGCGGGTTATGGAGGACAGGGAAATCTATTGCCTATGGAGTACGACCAGAACACTGATCAACTCAGGCGCACTCCAACTGTGCCACTTTGATTTACCAGCACCTTTCAACGGACATGCTATTGAACAGATCCGTTTTTTCCCCCTGGATTTTGAGTCCAGCTACCGGCCGATAATGAGCCTGGACAGTCTTTTCTAGGTCGTTCATTTGAACAAGAACATACCAATCAGCAAAGAAAAAATTTGGAAGATGGTCGCTACTTTCGATATCAAAACGCAATCAGCAAGCCAACAGAAAGATATTCCTTACAAATCCGAATCCTCCCGTGAAAGTCAGCGTGATGATTCAACAATGATTCCCGTTTATCTTCAGAACATTTATAGAGTTTTGTTTTCCCGCTCAACTCGTCCTATTTCAACATGAATTACATAACGAAACACTAAAGATCAGTTCCAAACTATGTGACATCAGTGTTTCTGTGAATGATGATCGCAGTCTAATCAAGCAAAGTGTCTCTTTATATAGAACATACGCATGCATCCACACATAGTTTAACTAATTCGATACTAACGGCATCAGGACACGCGGCAGAAGCCGCGTATCCGGATGGGGTCGTCTCGAATGAGCTAAACTGGTTTTCATCAGTCACCATTTAGCGCACTATAGATCTATTTCGGCGATAGGCAGTCTGTGAACAATGATTAATCGTAAACATGAAACAGTTAATACATTTTTGAGAATCTGTTAGAAGAAGCCCTCGCTGAGAGGGAGAAAATTTGTAAATAGAATAAACGTGTAACTCCTTCTAAACTACGTGGCGTCTGTGGATCCTTTTTTCACATTTTAAGTATTTCACTAATGCTTGGATCCATATTTGGAGTGTGTGGTGCCAGCTTTCTTGGATTGGTTTTATTCATATATATATATATATATATATATATATATATATATATATATTATATATATATATATATATATATATATATATATATATATATATATATATATATATATATATATATATATATTTTTTTTTTTTTTGCTGGAAAGTAGTGTTGGTGATGACAAGTTGCTGCTCTGCACAGAGCTCCAACAGTAGGAGACCATTGTCATTGCAGTTCCCAACGCCATGCTTGCCGAGGACTCCTTTCCAGGCTTCAGAGTCTTGGCCCACTCTGGCGTTGAAGTCGCCAAGGATGATGACTTTGTCTTCTGCAGGGGTGCTATGCAGGAGGCTGCGCAGGTCAGAGTAGAACTTGTCTTTTTCTGCAGGCTCTGCCAGGAGGGTTGGGGAGTACACACTGAGAAGGGTGACGTATTGCTGGTGTCTCAGTGGGAGGCGCATGGACATGATGCGGTCGGAGTGACCCGTTGGTAGGTTTTCCAACTTAGTCGCAATGGGGGTCTTCACCATGAAGCCCACGCCTGAGAACCGTCTTTCTGATGCAGGCCTGCCTGACCAGTAGAAGGTGTAGCCAGCGCCAAGTTCTTGGAGGCTGCCTTTCTCCGGAAGGCGTACTTCGCTGAACGCGGCGATGTCGATGTTTAACCTCCGCAATTCATGGGCAATGAGGGCGGAGCGACGTTCAGGGCGTCCGCTGTCTGCTGTGTCGAGCATGGTTCGGATGTTCCAGCATGCTACGTTGAGTCCGGTCGTGGTCGTCATGAGAGTGGATCCATTGTTTTTTCTTGTTTTCTGACCGCATGAGAAGATGCCCGTTGACCGCGGTTAGCCAACCGGGGTTACGAGGGGATGAGCTTTGGTTAGGCCACCTTTTCTATGCCCCTCTCCGTGTGGAGCAAGCAATGCTGTCCCTAGAGAAGGCTGCTTGGTCGTTCAGGGTGTGCCGAGTGACGTTGTCATCCCCAGGTCAACATCAGGCGACCAATATCCTGAACCGCCTGCATGTAGGTTTGAGACTGCGGCTTCCAGTGACATCTTTCACCTGCCGTTTTGCCCCTTGCCCATCGCTACAGGACTTGGAAAGACCACCTGGATGCATCCTCGCTCCAAGCACTGGCACCTTATCGACTATGTCCTAGTGCGTCAGAGGGACCGCAGTGACGTCCTCCTCACCAGAGTGATGCCCAGCGCAGAGTGCCACACTGACCACCGCCTTGTTCGTGCAAACTCAGGCTCCGCCTCAAGCTGAAACCCAAGAAAGGGGGCCTTCCCAAGAAAAAGCTTGATGTCGCCAGCCTTCAGCGTGACGACAAGAAAGCTGCCCTTCAGGCCGATTTACAGCGCATGCTCAAAGACACAGTTGATCCAGCAGACTCCTCTCCTGAAACACTCTGGGAACAACTGAAAACTGCTATTGTAAACTCCTCTGTGGAAGTAATAATAAATAATAATAATAAAGAGCATTTATATCGCGCTGAATCCCCAGGAGCAGTGGGCTCTAAGCGCGTTACAAAAAAAAATGTATATATGGAGAATCTCACTACCTTTAAAAAAGTCTAATCTATGCACTTCTAATCTACGCACGCACATACAACTAAAACACACATAACAAAACCATATGTATGCAGACCAAACCAACATCACACACACGCACACACAATCTGTGGATTAATGGTACGCAAGCTGAAAGAAGTAGGTTTTAAGTTGGGTCTTAAAGACGTCAATGTTTTCAGCATTCCGGAGGTGTAGGGGAAGTGAGTTCCAGACAACAGGGGCTTGATACTGGAATGTCCGGCAGCCAAACCGCTTAGAGGAAAAGCTGGGGACACGGAAACGCTTCTCAGAGCAGGAACGAAGGGAACGGGAGGGCTGATAGATGTTGAGGAGGGATGAGAGGTATGGCGGTAGGGATCCATCAAAGCAGCGAAAAGCCAGGACCGCAATCTTGTACTCGACTCTAAACTGAATGGGTAGCCAGTGCAATTCCTGAAGTAGGGGGGTTACATGGTCCATTTTAGATTTGGCAAAAGCAAGTCTAGCAGCATTGTTGAGGACTGTTTGCAGACGAGAGAGTTCTTTCTGGGGGACACCTGCCAGGAGGGAGTTACAATAGTCTAAGCGGCTAAGGACAAGGGAGCAAATAAGTTGAACAGTAGCGGACCGGGTGATGAATGGTCTAATGGAGCTGATTCTTCGCAGCTGGAAGTTCGCCGTCCTGCACACATTAGTAATGTGATGGTGCATGGACATACTGCAGTCGAACTGAACTCCCAGATTACGTACAGACTGGCTAAAGGTTATTTCACTGTCGCCAACCACGAGGGAGGTCCCTGGTGGGACCTGACTAAGGGAGTGGTCAGAACCAGCGCAAAGTGATTCAGTCTTGCCGTCGTTCAGCTTCAGTTTGTTGCACAGCATCCACTTTTTCACAGAGGAAATACAAAGTTCAATCTCTTTCACAAGAGCAGGAAAATTAGATGGAGAAACACCTTTGTGGAGCTGGGTGTCGTCGGCATACTTGTGAAATTCACAGGCATGTCGGGTGATGACGTCAGACAGGGATTGGGTGTAAAGGCTGAAAAGGACGGGCACAAGGACAGATCCTTGGGGGACACCGAATCTCAGCATGAGGGGCTGCGACTCTGATTGATTGACAACAACCTTCTGAGTACGCCCACGCAGATACGAGGAAAACCAGCTAAGTGTTTTGCCAGAGATGCCATAGGCTGTGTTAAGTCTCTCTAGGAGCACAGTATGGTCAATCGTATCAAATGCCGCCGAGAGGTCAAGGAGGCAAAGAATGGAAACGAGCTTGTTGTCAGCATTGCACAGAAGGCTGTTTGTAACATGCAGGAGAGCAGTTTCTGTACTGTGCTGTTTTCTGTAAGCTGACTGAAACGTTTCTAGGAGGTTGTTGGAAATGAGATGGTTTTGGAGCTGAGACAGAACAATGCGTTCTAATAGCTTTGATAAGAAAGGGAGATTGGAGATGGGCCGATAGTTATTAAAACATTCTTTGTTGAGACCAGGTTTCTTCAGCAAAGGTGTCACAACTGCTTGTTTGAAATATTCAGGCACTACACCAGTCTGTAGTGACACATTCATGATTCTGGTGATGACTGGAATCAAGTCAGCTTTACATGATTTGAAAAGGCTAGCTGGAAGAGGATCCAGAGAGCAACACTTGAGAGGAGCATGTGAATTAATGTCACGAACAAAGTCCTCGGACACAGGCTGAAATTCTGCAAGTTGTGGACCGTGATAGCTGGTGATCTCAGGAGTATCGTCAGAAACATCCAGTTCACGCCGGATGTCCTCAATCTTTTTGTCAAAGAACTGACAGAAAGCGTCTGCGAGATCTGAAGCTGGTACGGTGGAGGGTAAGGAAATGTCCTTGCGTACCCCAAGGAGTTCATCAGACACGCTGAACAAGGTTTTGGTGCTAGCGTAGGCCTGCAAGCGGGAAAAGAAGTGCTGACGCTTGGCGTTGCGCTGGAGGGATTTTAGGTAATTGCGCTTCTGCACAAACAACTGTCGGTGAATGGTCAACTTGCTAGACCGCCAACACCGCTCAAACTGGCGGAGCTCTCTCTTAGTGTCCTTGACCTTGCCTGTCATCCAAGGAGCTGAGGGGCGGTCAGTGACGCGTCTGGATGTTAGAGGAGCGTGTGTGTCCAGGATATGCTGCAGCGACCTGTTGTAGTCCTCCAGTAAAACTGTGTCTGGTGAGGAATCTAACTCTGCAGCGGCAGCACACACAGACGTGCGGAATTGATTAAGATCCATTCCTTTTACATTGCGGGAAATAACCACGCGCTTGCGGGATTTGGGCTGGAAACAAAAAAGATCAAAGAAGATGGCACTGTGATCGGAAAGAGCGAGATCAGTGACATGGAATGACTGAAGCAGTTTGTCATCATCTCGTACAATAAAGTCTTGGGCTTTGCTAGAAAGAGGAACAAAGACTGGTTTGACGAAAACGACGTAGAGATCCAAGAACTTCTAGCAAAACAAAGAGCCGCCCACCAGGCCCACCTAGCCCAGCCTTCCTGCCCTGTGAAGAAGTCTGCCTTCCGCCTCATCTGCAGCAGTCTCCAGCTCAAGCTTAGAGAGCTCCAGAACGAGTGGTGGTCCAGACTCGCACTGAGGACCCAGCTCTGCGCTGACAACGGTGACTACAGGGGCTTCTACGAAGCACTGAAAGCAGTGTATGGCCCTAGGCACCTGGTACAAAGTCCCCTGCGAAGCGCTGATGGACAGGCACTCCTCACAGATAATACCTCCATCTTGAACCGCTGGTCGGAATACTTTCAGGACCTCTTCGGCGCTGAGCGCACTGTTCAAGAAACAGTCATCCTCCAAATCCCACACCTTCCACTAAAGGTTGAAATGGACGAACCGCCCACCACCGAAGAGACCCTCACAGCCATCCACCAGCTCAAGAGTGGCAAAGCAGCAGGCATTGACGGAATCCCGCCAGAGATCTGGAAACATGGAGGCCCAGCACTGCACAACAAGCTCCACGACCTCTTTCTCTGCTGCTGGGAAAAAGGAACACTACCAAAGGATCTCCGTGATGCAGTCATCATCACCCTGTACAAGAACAAAGGAGAGAAGTCTGCCTGCTCTAATTATCGTGGAATTACCCTGCTGTCCATTGCCGGGAAAATTCTCGCAAGGTTGCTCCTGAATCGGCTGGTACCTGCCATCGCTGGACCACCTCCCAGAGGGCCAGTGTGGCTTCAGAGCCAACAGGAGTACCACCGACATGGTCTTTGTGCTGAGACAGCTTCAGGAGAAGTGCCGCGAGCAGAACAAAGGGCTGTACGTAACGTTTGTCGACCTAACAAAAGCGTTTGACACTGTGAGCAGGCAAGGTATGTGGCAGATCCTGGAGCGACTAGGTTGTCCCCCAATGTTCCTCAACATGATCGTCCAGATCCACGAGGACCATCAAGGCCAGGTCAGACTAAACAGTGACCTCTCAGAACCATTCCCCATTCGCAACGCGTGAAGCAAGGCTGCGTACTGGCACCGACCCTCTTCACCATCTTCTTCAGCATGATGTTGAAGCAGGCCACAGTGGACCTCGACGATGACGACGCAGTGTACATCAGGTATCGTCTCGATGGCAGCCTGTTCAACCTCAGACGACTGCAGGTCCACACGAAAACCCTAGACCAACTGATTCGTGAGCTGCTCTTTGCTGATGACGCTGCCCTCGTTGCACGCACAGAGAGAGCCTTGCAGCGCATTACGTCCTGCTTCGCAGATGCTGCCCAGCTCTTTGGACTTGAGGTCAGTCTGAAAAAGACAGAGGTCCTTCATCAGCCGGCACCCAAGGAAGAGCATCGCCCTCCCCACATCACCATCGGCGAGTCCGAACTGAAGTCTGTACACCAGTTTACCTACCTTGGCTGCATCATCACGTCAGACGCCAAGCTGGACAAGGAGCTGGACAACAGGCTGGCAAAAGCGAACAGTGCTTTCGGGCGACTATTCAAGCGGGTGTGGCACAATCAACAGCTGAAAAAAGGCACCAAGATCAGCGTGTACAGAGCTGTCGTCCTCACCACCCTGCTGTATGGTTCCGAGTCCTGGGCCCTCTACCGCAGCCAACTACGACTCCTCGAACGCTTTCACCAGCGCTGCCTGCGTACCATCCTCAGCATTCACTGGAGTGACTATGTCACCAACGTCGAGGTCCTTGAACAGGCGGAAACTGTGAGCATCGAGGCTTTGCTGCTGCGGACACAGCTTCGCTGGGCGGGGCACGTCTCCAGGATGGAGGATCATCGCCTACCCAAGATCACTCTGTTCGGCGAGCTCGCCACTGGACACCGAGACAGAGGGGCACCAAAGAAGAGATACAAAGATGGTCTCAAGAAGTCGCTTAGTGCCTGCCAAATCGACCACCGCCAGTGGTCTTCGCTTGCTGCGGACCGTGACACTTGGCGCTCCACCATTCACAAGGCAGCCGTCTCCTTTGAGGACTCTCGCAGAGCTAACCTTAAGGACAAGCGGCTTAGAAGAAAAAACAGAGTTGTCGTAACTCAGAACCCTGATCAGACCTTCCCCTGCAGCCACTGCGGTCGAACCTGCCTGTCCCGGATTGGCCTCCGCAGCCACGAAAATGCCTGCAGACGACGTGGGCAAGCCCTATAGAATCTTCGTTCGCGAATTCAAGCCAAGAAAAAAATTTATATATATATACTATATATATATTATAAGTTATTGGTCGGAGCGGTTCGCTACACGGACATTTGTAGGCCTGAGGGAGGTCAAATGAATCATTGTACCCCGAATGCCGAAGGCCTGATGGGTACAATGATTCCTTTGAACTCCCGAAGGTCTACACGGGTCCGTGCAGCGAACCCCACCGACCAATGACTTATTTGTTTTCATTCCTCCACTATTTTCGTAAAAGAAATCAAGAAGACATCTTGCGACCTGGATCACGCCAGACATGACTGACGTCAAAGGAATATACCTTTACACATAATAGACATATTAGCTACGCAAACCTTGCTAGACAACGTCTTATTGGCACCAAAGCGCGCGCGCGCGCGCGCGCGCGTGCGTGCGTGCGTGCGTGTGTGTATGTGTGTGTGTGTGTGTGTGTGTTTGTGTGTGTGTTTGTGTGTGTATGCGACAGCGACCACAGCCCACATTTCAGGACGGACAAGCTTTGAAATTTTAGGATATTGTCCCTAAAAGAATTATCTAGGGACATTTGTTTTCGACTTTTTGATTAAAACGCTAATTGGCGAGAAAATGGCCGTTTCACAAAAACCGGTTGATCCACACTGGAGTCCGTAATTTTTCTTATTTTTACTAGATATTTTGCGTATAGCTAGATAAAAGGGAGATCATCATTATTGAATGAGTTCGTAAACCAGCATTGTATCTCTAGACTTTTTTGAGTAGTAATTAAATGATTTTTTAAATAATTTTTTCACGTTTTTGGGATTATTTTTAACGAATTATATGGGTTAACTTAAAACAATTGAATCTGTTTCACGAAAAAAAAAAAACCAAGACAATCTTCTCATTAATAATCGCAGAGTAGAGAAGATGGTCATTGCAAGTGGACGAGAGAGATGATGACTGCCGCAGGTAGAGCAGATGGGCATTGAACGTGACAGGTAGAGATGGTGACTGCCGCAGGTAGAGTAGAAGGGCGTTACACGTGGCCGAGAGAGATAATAATAATAATAATAATAATAATAATAATAATAATAATAATAATAATAATAATAATAATAATAATAATAATAATAATAATAATTATAATAATAATAATAATAATGTACATTTATATAGCGCTTAACCTCCACATGAATGGTGCTCTAATTGCTTTACAGGAACAAAAATCACAGAACAAAAAGTACAAGAAAGAAAACGCTACAATAAATGTTACAAAAACTAAAGTGACACAAATCAAAAGCTCACACTCACACACACACAAACAACGTTACAAGAACAGTTACTGCTAAAGATTGCTAACGCACTGAAAATGCGTCTAACTGTATGCATAAGAAAACAGATAGGTCTTGAGCAGTGATTTAAAAGCAGACAGAGTTGGGGCATGTCTGACACGGACTGGAAGATCGTTCCAAGTGACTGGACCGAAATAAGAAAAGGCACGCTGGCCCTGGCTAGACTTATTTCGCCTAGGAACCCTTAAAATACGCGTGTCTGATGCTGAACGGAGGGATAATAATAATAATAATAACACCGTTATTATATAGGCGCTTTTTCTCAATTTTTGGGCGTATCGCCTCAAAGCGCCGCGAACTGAAACCCAACACGCACACTCACGTAACAGACACGGATTTACGCCATTTAAGACGAACACAGTACAAGACAGACGAAGGGCCAGTTCAGCTACTGAAGTTACAGAGATTTTTGATCGCTTGTATTTAAAATTTTGTAAAGTGACCTGAAACCGGTACCAAAGTGTGTGTGTGTGTGTGTGTGGGGGGGGGGGGGGGCTGGTGGTGGTGTTGCGGGGGGGGGGGGGGGTGGTGGAATAACCGGAGTACCCGGAGAAAGAACCCCCGATCTTGAAGGCGTGTAAATATGAACCAGGTCGGACAAATATGGTTGAGTAGAACCGGTAATAAGACCACCTGGAGACGATGGTGCCTGCCGCAGATAGAGTAGAAGGGCATTGCACGTGGCCGGTAGAGATGGTGACTGCCGCAGGGAGAGTAGAAGGGCATTGCACGTGGTCGAGAGAGATGGTGACTGCCGCAGGTAGACTAAAATGGCATTGCACGTGGCCGGTAGACATGGTGACTGCCGCAGGGAGAGTAGAAGGGCATAGCACGAGGCCGAGAAAGATGGTGACTGCCGTCGGGAGAGTAGAAGGGCATTACACGTGGCCGAGAGAGATGGTGACTGCCGCAGGTAGAGTACAAAAACGACTCGTACTATAAACCTGACTAGAACAACAATGGGTTTTGGAAGAGAGATTGTTAATAATAAAGGGAAATGAGCTTGGAAAGCAGCTGAAAACTATTTTCACAAATCTAGGTGAAAAATGCTACTTAGGAACTAGTCGGACTAAATAAAGCCAAAGCTTTGGGGAAAGGTAAGTTTTAAGATTGCTCTTGAAAGCCGAGAGAGATGGTGACTGCCGCAGGGAGCGTAGAAGGGCATTGCACGTGACCGGTGGAGATGGTGACTGCCGCAGGGAGAGTAGAACGGCATGTCACGTGGCCAGCAGAGATGGTTATTGCCGCAGGGAGAGTAGAAGGGCATTGCACATGGCCGGAAGAGACCAGAACAAGCTGGCTTCAGGAAAGACAAGTCGTGTACAAAACTAGTAGCAACGCTCTGAATCATCATCGAACAATCCTTGGAGTGGCAGTCGACGCTATACCTTACCTTCATCGACTTTCGCCAAGCGTTCGATAGTGTAGACTGAGAAATCATCTGGCAGCTCCTCCATCACTAAGGAATCCCTCAAAGCTTCATGACCCTGATCCAACAACTTTATGAAGGCGCCACCTGCCAAGTTATCCACAATGGCAAACTGACAGAGAACTTTGAGGTAAAAACAGGAGTCCGACAAAGATGCATGCTCTCCCCAATGATCTTCCTGTTAGTGGTCGACTGGGTGATGCGACAGGCAACTAAAGCAGGAAAATCCGGAATCTAGTGGTCCCTGATGAGTTCCTTGAGGACCTGGACTTTGCGGACGACTTGAGCCTGAGGTCCCAGAAATGCCAACATTATGCAACAGAAAACCGATAACTTTGCCCAAGAATCATCTAAGACTGGACTGCAGATCAACCCGGCGAAGACTGAATCAAGAAGCAGCAGAAGCTAATCACCCTTAGAGACAGCGAGCTGAAAATCGTTACCTTTTTCACTTACCTGGGCAGCATTGTATCAGCCACAGGTGGTTCTGACGAGGACATCAAAGCCAGAATCGGGAAAGCGAGATACGCCTTTATTACCATGGGACCAGTCTGGAGGTCTGGCTCAGAGACCTGGAGGGTCACCAACGCCCTAACCAACAAACTCCAAGTAATCTTCAACGGCTACCTTCGCAGCATACGGAAGAACAGGTGGACAGACAAAATAAAGAATACCGAATTGTGGCAGCGGACAAACCAATATCCCATCGACCAGCAGATTGCCAGGCGGAAATGGCGATGGATAGGACGCACCCTGCGGAAACCCCACAGGACATCACCTGGCATGCTTTGCAGTGGAACCTCCAGGGAAATAGACCGGGCGGTCGAGCTAAGATAGCCTGGAGACGATCATGTGAAGAGGAAATAAAGATCTGCAACCTGTCGGGATGTGAACTGAAAAAGGCTGCCCAGAATCGAGTGCGCTGTAGGACTGTTCCAGAGACCATTTGTTCCACGAGGAATCCAAGGAATTAAGCAAATAAGCAAGTAAGGTAGAGATGGTGACTGCTGCAGGGAGAGTAGAAGGGCATTCATTGCATGTGGCCGAGAGAGATGGTGACTGCCGCAGGTAGAGCAGAAGGGCATTGCACATGGCCGATGCAACGTGGGAAATGTCACGTGAGCCTGCAGTGGAGAGTTAAGTGCGGGGACCTTTAAATGTTGATGGATGGGAGGAGGAACGGAGGGATCTAGAGTTGAATCAGCAGGTTACATTTATTATTTATTATTTGTTTGTTTGTTTGTAATAATATATAGGTTTTGCACATAAGCATCAGCTTACAAAAAGAAAATATACACACACATAGATGGTAATAGGTACCATATATCGCCTGCTCCCAACCTTAACCCACAAACACACACAAAACCCAACTAAAGACATGCACATCTGTGCATGTTCATAATATATCCTTTACTTAGCATTCATATGTCTTAAGAACCTTTGACTTACTTTATCATATTTATTAACATTATTTATTATTTGCTTATTTATTTATTTTGTTTGTTTGTAATATTGGTTTTGTACATACACATCAGCATACAACATGAGAACATACACATACATGGGATAGGTGCCATGCCGCCCGCTCCCAACCCCACTCCACATACACACAAAACGCAAAACACCCACCAAAAGACATGTAAATCTGTGGACACTCATAATCTATGTCTTACTTAGCATTCATGTTCCAGGTATCTTTGATTTACGTCAAATTATTTATTTAACCACTGTGAGATGGCATTGGTCGGCCGCTCGGCGTTAAACCTAAAAGACTAACTATTTATTTAAATTATTTTTGTATTTATTTTCGTTTGTTTCTAATGTAGGTTTTGTACAATCGCATCAGCATACAACATGAGAACTTACACATACATGGTAATAGGTGCCATACCGCCCGCTCCCAACCCCACACAAACGCGCAGAACACCCACCAAAAGACACAAATGTATACTGATCGGTATTAGTGGATTGTAAAACCTATATAGAGACTTGAGGTTAAGAAAGTGGCTTCTATTGACTGCCTGTATTTTAGCTGCCCTCCTACAAATCTCATGTATACAGTTAACCACACTGCACATGCAGCGATCAGTTTTGTATAAAGTGCTGTTTGCCTCACGCAATGGGGCACCAAAACTTAGAGATGAGGCCACATCTGATAACTGAACTAATATGCATACGCAGCCCCTATTTCTGTAAACAGGACCTTTGTAAACAGTACCAAATTCACACAGACATTATGGATTATGCCACCACTGATCACTTCAAACAATAGGCTGCCCAATACACATTGATCAGTGATATCGTGAACTAGACTGCACACGCAGCCATCAGTTCTGTAAACAGTACTGTTGTTCACATGCATAGGGGCAGTAAACCTAGATTTCAGGTACGTTTGTATATATGTATTATCGACAGCTAGTGAGTTAAAGGTAGTATGCGTTAGTAAGTTTTAGTTCCGTTGTGTAGCGTTGATTTAGTTCAGTTATGTCAGTTTATAATTTGTTGAGAACGGGGGATTTTTCTAAATAGTTATTTACCGGGATGGATAACTAAGGAATGTGATGTTGTTTTCCCTAGGTTGTTTTCGAAGGTAGTACATGGGTGTGTTAAGTGCGATCTTTTTCTATGTACGAACCAGTGTATGGCGCGTGCGTCATGTTATAGTCTTTTTCAGTGTAGTGACTGTATATGGTGTGTTGCGAATCTGGTCCGTTTTATAAAGCACGAGTGTGTGAATGAACGTGTAGATTTGTATCAGCCAGGTCACGTAATGTACCTCATATCATCCAATATGTGTGTTAAACAAGTGTTATGACATTAGAACTTTATTGCACAGAGTTTTTGTGCGGAGCCAGGGACTTGCCGCCGAAACGTCAAAGTCAACAGAGGCTGCCCCTGGTGGAACGTGTCGTGAGGACATTAACAGCGCGGGGAGCGAGAAACATGGTGTCGAGCCATCAAAGTCAACAGGGGCTGCGCTAGAGGAGCGTCAGTGTCGAGAGGACGTCCACAGTTCAGGAAACGGGGGACAGCTTTAAGAACGCGTGATGACGGAAAGAAACTATACGCCTAGACGTGGCGGAACGTGCGGACGATACAGAACGATAACACTAGTTGAGCTGGCTGAATAATGAAGACAGTTTACCTAACCTGGATTTTATTATATTGTGTGTGGAAGTGAGTGTGATGTGCTAGTGTTGAGGGTTGTGTATTTTGTTTGAAACCGTGTTCTTTTGTCAGTATTATAAAGGCCACAAAAACGAAGAAATTTTGTTTTGCTTTTATACTGCACGAATACGTCCGACTGAGAGTTACGGTTGTTTGTGTTGTGCCCGTTGCGTTTGTGAGTCTGTGCGTGTGACCGGTTGAAAGTCTGCGTGCGTAACCTCATCAAAATTTTCTATTATAGTCACTTTTTTTAGGACGGGTCGCGGTAGGGCGAATTTAATAACATATCCCTGGTATCAAAGGAGGTCAGGCCTAAACCTCTAACAATTGAAGTAACAAGATGAAAATTACGTCATGTCTATTTACGCTAACCTCGCTGCTGAACGTACAATTGGCGCAAAGCGGCATATGTATGTATGTATGTATGTATGTATGTGTGTGTGTGTGTGTGTGTGTGTGTGTGTGTGTGTGTGTGTGTGTGTGTGTGTGTGTGCGCGCGCGCGCGCCCGCGTATGTATGTAAACAAGAGAATCTCCGATATTTATGTACAAACAAGCCTAAAACTTATTGAAAAAAAATCTTTAAGGGGTGGCTAAGAGAGCCTCCGAGAATCTTTAAGGGGTGGCTAAGAGAGCCTCCGATAATATTGTAATTGAATGTTTCATTGAAGACATAAACAACCGTTTATAGGAAGTCGGTTGACCCAGATTAGAGTCTGTAGTTTTTGTCATATTTATTTGAAATTTTGAATATAGCTAGTTAGATGAAATATTTTGGATAAGTTCTTTAGCAAGCGTTGTATCCTTTCAAATTCTTTATGAAAAATTAACTCCATTCAGACAAAAATTAAAACAGTAAAAAAACTTGACTTCTAGAGAAAGTCAGGCAGTGGAGGTGACGTAAAAAGGGCAACTCCATCACCACGCAGACATTGACATAATACTCTAAATATGACGTAGTTCTCTCGAGCGCGTACTTTCTATCTTTCTCTCTCTCACACACACAGACATGCGCGCATTTCCAAGAGGCATAGATCCTTATAAGCGCAAAGAGCGCATGAGGATCTTGTTACGTGTTGAGTCATGGTCGTAGTATGATATCACACCAGACGGCACGCACGTAAGGTTCTTTTAAGGAAACTTCATTCAGCTGCTACCCGTCACACGTGGCTTATGGATGTAGACCACACTGAAGTAACAGTTCCAACAATATTTTATTGCAGCGATGCGATCTCCACACAATGTGTTCACAAATGCAACAACACTGACACAATGTCTCCTCTGCAAAATGTCTACACTTTGACACAATGCGTCTTTCATACAATGTACATCACCATACACTGCATAACTCCGTCACTGACAATGAACCACGATATCTTGCGAAGCTCTCTCAATGTCAATGTGCTTACGATACAGTGCAATTATTAATCTGAACAATGTACCGACGCTGTTACATCGCAATTCTACAACTGAACAATGTACACACGTGCTTCCTAGCACGATCTTTTATAGTGGTATGCTTTCCAGAATAATCGAGCAAATTCATACAACACAACCAAGCCGAACCGAAACTCATAAATATCAATGAAAAAGAATACACCAGAATAATGGTCAACAAAAATCTAGCTGCTATTTTCACCCCTATTTAGGAAATTCCGGCGCGCTATGACGTCTCACAAAAGTATGGTAGGCAGTTCACGACCTTGCCCACACTTTCTGGAAGTTTCACGATCTTTCATAATACATACTGATCGGCTGCTAACTTCACGCTTACAGAAAACAACTATGACTATGAGTATTAGAGTGGCTTTAATACTGTGTTGCAAAATAATGCCGACACTTTGATGTCACACATACAAGGCACTAGACAGAGCGCGATTTTGCTCGAACGTTCTGGTCTATTCTCATCGAATCTATGCATCACAAAAATCGGCCGCTCTTCTCCGTGCAAATTTGCTAGAAACGTCCGGACTAATCTTAGCGCATCATAACAAAGCCATTTCCGCTCTCTGCGCGAACGATAGCGAAACTTACTAAAAAGGTACGTGATTCGTAATCGTGATAGCTCAAATAAATATCGGATCGTTTTCTACGATTTATGCATGCGCGCTCTCACAGAACAACATAACCACAGTCGTAACAGATCTATGTCTCACACACGCACGCACGCACGCACGCACGCACGCACGCACGCACGCACGCACGCACGCACGCACGCACACACACACACACACACACACACACACACACACACACACACACACACACACACACCGTCGCCCTTTCAGAAGAGCATGCAGGTGACTCGATATAGCTAATTTTGAGAAAAGCATTAGATGAGTTCGTAAGCCATCTTTGTACCTTTTCAACGTTTTCAGTAAAAATTAGTTATTTTCAGAAGACAATTAAAACAGTAAAACAACTTGACTTCTGGAGAACGTCAGGCAGTGGTGGTGACGTAAAAGAGGCAACTTATTTACCACGGAGACATTCACACAATAAAACTCTAAATATGACGCAAATCTCTCTCTCTCTCTCATATATATATATATATATATATATATATATATATATATATATATATATATATATATATATATATATATATATATATATATATATATATCTATCTCACTTATGTAGTAGATGTAGCAACGGCAAGTCCGAAAACTGGTCCTGTTACCAATAACTTCTACTCTCTCTCTATATATATATTGGTTTAATTTCTGATGGCAGCTAATGGGGAGCCACGCCTGCACAAACCTCCCTCAGAGACTGCAGCTTCTGTTACACTATAAGTGTATACGACCAATATCACGGTCGGGTAATTTTATAATTTCCCTTGATATGAAAATAACGAGAATATAATTAGTACCACGGGCAGAGCACGCAGAGGGTTATGACACGGTCCACTTTGGCTACCACGGGCTCACGTGAAGTTGACAAGTGGCCGGCCCTACTAAGCTCGGACTAATGAATGATAATTTCGAGTGGAAATACATCAATCTCACTTTAGCGGTCCCAATGCGGGCAGTAGCGAGCGGGGAGCTGGCCAGAACGGATATATATAGTGGGGGGAAACACCAGAACGACAGAGCTCACAACGAAGGAAACGAGATAGGGAGGGAGCTCGCACAATGAAGAGAACGAGATAGATAGAGAGCACACAACGAAGAGAGAGAGAGAGATAGATAGAGGGAGCTGAGAAGCGAGAGACCGAGCTCCGGTATTTTCGCCATTTTAGTATGCCATGCTAGTAGGTTGGTTGTGCCCAACCTATTAGACCCACGATGACCAAGAAATAAAAGACTCTTCTGGAAACACTCTTGTCTGGCTGCGTCTTCCATCTACAACACCTTGCGTGTGGCTGCGGTAGTGTAACACTACCTTATCTTCTTATTTGGTGCCGTGAAGCAGGATCTCGGAACGGGAAGAAACAGAGGAACGAAGAAACAGAAAAACTAGACTATCAGCACCAAATCGACAGCCAACGACGCAAGGGTGGAAGAGCAGATCAGAAAGAGAAGAGAAGAGTGCAAGCCAACAACCCGAAGAGAAGAGTCAAGCCAACAACCCGAAGAGAAAAGCAGAGTTCGAGCCCACTTCAAGAAAAGCAGAGTTCGAGCCCACTTCAAGAAAAGCAGAGTTCGAGCCCACGTCAAGGAAAAGCAGAGTTCGAGCCCACGTCAAGGAAAAGCAGAGTTCGAGCCCACGTCAAGGAAAAGCAGAGTTCGAGCCCACGTCAAGGAAAAGCACGGGACGTCTGCGACTCATTCAAGACCGACAGCCGAAAGGATCACGGGGTAAGTGACTTTTTTCGTTTAACCCTTGTTGAGTCTTATATAGGAGCCAGACCAGTTAGCTAGGGTTGTGTTGTTGTTACATTTAAAAAGAAACAAAAATGGCAGAGGAAGTGTTTAGGATTTTAGGCGAAAAAGTAGAGGAAATGAGTCAGGCGATTACCGCCCAGAGTATAGATGGTAGGAACGTTTGACGGAAAGCCTACCAAATTTAGGGAGTGGATAAAAGAAATTGACAAATATGCAGTGCTAATAAAAGCCCTCAACAGGCGCCCCGTCATTGCTTATCAAGCAAGCTCGGGGGTGGTGAGTGATTTTATCCATCGATTCTTACAAACGGAAGCGGCAGGGGATTGGGATGAACTGAAAAGGCAGCTAACCGTAAGGTTCGGCGAAATCGCCGATGAAAATCATGCTTTTGCGTTGCTAGAGCGGGTGAAACAAAACCCGAGGGAAAGTGTGCCTCTGTACGCAGAGCGACTAATGACTCTGGCAGGCGAAGCCTTCCCGAGTCAGATGGGCGCTGCTGTGGTACAACGGCAACTAACCAATTTCTTTGTTGACGGATTGGCGCATGACTTTCTTAAGATGAAAGTCCTGAGGGATAACTCAAATACATTAGATAGGGCCGTGCAGGTGGCCATGCAAGAGGAAAACCTTCGCCATAGGTTTGATCTACGCACGATAAACAATCGGCCAGTTAGCCAGCCGAGAGCGACAGCTAGGGTTGGAGAAGAGGCTATGAAAGTAGACCATGCTCGTCACCGTAATTGTTTTAAATTACGTCGGGGGTTCTTTCTCCGGGTACTCCGGCTCTTCCTCCCCCTCCACTTTGGTATCAGTTTCAGTCCACTTAATCAAATTTCAAATACAAACGATTTTGAATTTCCAAAAACTACAGTAGCTCGCTTGAGCTTGCCCTTAGCACCACGTGAAAGTTTTGTGTTTACGTTCAGTGTGTGAGTGAATGCGCGTGATTCACGTGAGCGTGCTTGTTGGGTTCAGTTCGCGGCGGCGCTTTGAGCCGATTTTCAATTGGGATAAAGCGCCTATTTAATGCGCTTATTATTATTATTATTATTATTATTAAATGCGGGAGAGTCCCACCAGGCAAGAAATTGCCGAGTGATAGGGGCGGTTGGTCAGCAAACAATGCGTCCGCCGATTCAATGCTGGAAGTGTGGGGAACGAGGTCACATTCAGCGGGAATGTAGAAAGGCCGGAAACAGACGGCCACAAGGTCAAAGAAGGTTTCCGCCGAGGCAGGAAAACTAGAAGGTTCTGCGGCACACGAAGCCGTTACGCAGGACCGGAAAAGTAGAAAGAGTCAGTTGTTTAGTATTAATGTAGCGGGTAGCCCTAAGTGCATAGTGTTCAAAATTGGGAAGCAACGATTTCGTAGCTTGATCGATACGGGAGCAGAGGTGTCTTTGATTAGCAAGGGGGCTTACGATAAACTCAGTCATAAGCCAAAGTTAGGAAAGGGAGATGTGTCGTTACAGTCAGTTAGTGGAGAAGCTTTACAAGTATTGGGGAGTTCAGAATTAGAATTTACGGTAGCGGGGCAAAAGTTTAAACATAAGTTCTACGTGGTATCAGGGCTCAACAGGAACTTTATTTTGGGAAATGACTGGTTAAACAAAAACGGGGTGAGGATTTATTTTGACTTGAAGAAACTCAGAATCGGAAGTGTTTATGTGCCATATGAACAGGACATCCACATTTCGTCTTTGGTCAGAGTGACTAAGACGAAAGTGATAAAACCTCAGACGGCAGAAGTACTCCAGGTACGGATGAAGAATGCTCCGTATTTTGCAAGAGAGACACTCTTAGAGATTTCGGAAACAGACAAGGGATTTATAGCACAAGAACCGGGACTGTTAGTGACAAGCACGGTAGTCAGGCAAAATAAGCACCAGACGTACCCCATACTGATAGTAAACAACACAAACAAGACGTATAGAGTTAGAAGGGGTTGTGTTGTAGGGAAGGTAACAGCAGTTCAGAAAGTACATGAAGTACAGATAGGGTCGGTTGATCGGCAGGTATCGGCAGTCGACTTGACGGAAGTCACTGTGCCGGAGAAGATGAAAGGTGTAGTGTCAGAGCTCATTACGAACAATCAAGACTTGTTCGCGAATAGCGACCTTGATTTAGGGGCTACTGACACTGTCACGATGAAACTAGATACCGGCGATCATCCTCCCATAAGGATAAAACCGTATAGAATCCCGCTTCAAGATAGAGAGATTGTTGACAAGGCTCTAGAAGAGATGTTACAGGCAGGTGTGATAAGACGTTCTCAGTCCCCATGGTCTTTTAGTTTAGTGATTGTATCCAAGAAGGATGGGTCGAAACGTTTATGTGTTGACTTTAGAAAACTGAATGAGGTTACAAAGAAAACATCGTACCCACTACCGCTTATAGATGACATTTTGTCACTGCTTGGAAAGGCCAAGTATTTTACCAGTCTGGACCTTAAGTCGGGATACTGGCAGGTCAAGATGGCGGATCAGGAGAGTAGGGATAGAGTAGCATTTGCATGCCACAAGGGATTATTCGAATTCACGAAAATGCCTTTTGGTTTGGTGGGAGCACCGGGATTGTACATGATGCTTATGAATATCGTGCTAGCCGGTTTAGAAGGTTTTGCCTGTGCCTATCTCGATGACATTTTGATCTTCTCAGAAACAATAGAAGACCATCTGTGTCACCTTCAGACAGTCTTTGATCGATTGAGACAGCATGACCTGAAGCTGAAACTCAAGAAGTGTCAGTTCTTTGAGGAAGAAACCAAATACTTAGGGTTTGTCATTAGTAGCCAGGGGATAAAACCGGATGAGGAAAAGGTAAAAGTCATTAGGGCTATGGCGGCTCCGACCTGTGTCAGAGAGTGCCGTTCGTTCATTGGTATGATTGGGTTTTACAGGAAAATGATTCGTAACTTCTCCCAGATGGCTGAACCAATCATAGCACTGACACGAAAGTATGCGAGATTCAGTTGGACCGAGGAATGCCAGAAAGCGTTTGATTTGATGAAGGAGACGTTAGCCCTAGCACCAGTGTTAGCCTATCCAGATACACGGCGTCCGTACATCCTTTACACGGATGCCAGCGACACATGCGTGGGGGCATGTCTCGCGCAAAAATGCGATGAGGATTCAGACATTTCCCCAGGCTCGAAGGTAGAAAGACCTATTTACTTTCTATCCCATAAACTTAGTACCAGTCAGAGGAAATGGTCGACAATAGAGAAAGAGGCTTTTGCGATCCATTATGCGCTTCAAAAGCTAAATCACTACTTGCATAATGCGGAGTTTGTAATCCGCACGGATCACATGCCTCTTAAGTATTTGCTTAATTCACCAATGCAAAATAAGAAGGTGCAGATGTGGGCCCTTGGCATTTCAGGATATAACTGTACTATTGAATATATCCCAGGTCCCCAAAATGTTTTGGCAGACTTACTATCCAGAATGCCGAGTGGTACTCACATGCCAGAGCATGAGGAAGAAGAAGAGGTAACCAGAGAGGTCAATGACAATGCTTTTGTCATTGGAGTCATAAACTCCAACCATTTCACACCCAAGCAGTTTGCTAGTTGTACAGTAAGGGCAGGGTGTGACGAGAAGCTGGAAAAAGTTGATCTTCCAGGGTTTGATATTATTGAGGAACAGGAGAAGGATTCTGAAATAGTGCGCTTAAAGGACTTATTGATTAGTGAACAAGGAACCATGACAGTCAATATGAGGCACATGCTGATAGAGGATGTTCTATATTTCTTGTCTCATCCTGATGATGAACCAGTAGCCAGATTGTATGTTCCGTCTCACTTGGTAGAGTACGTAGTCAGACAGTACCATGACGAAAATGGTCACTTAGGAATAGACAAGACGCATGACACAGTCAGTAGAAAGTATTACTGGCCTAACATGTACAAACAACTGTATGAATATGTTAGTGGGTGTGTCATCTGTCAGTCTAGAGTGTTACAAAAGAAAAGGCCCCCCGTACAGGAAATGGACATTCCTCCATACCCATTCGCTAAGTTGTCATTGGACTTAGCAGGTCCGTTTGACCGCTCCCTTAGCGGGAATCGCTATGTCATAGCATTCATCTGTCATCTGACAGGTTGGGTAGAGGCGTTCCCTGTACCAGATAAAACGCCGCAGTCAGTGGTACAGCTGCTCGTAGAAGAAATTCTACCCAGACATGGCTGTCCATTGCAGATAGTATCAGACAATGGATCTGAGAATGTGAATAGGGTTATGGCAGAAACGCTGGCAGAACTGAACATAGATCATGTCACGACCAGTCTTTATCATCCACAGTCCAATGCTAAGGTCGAACGTTTTCACAGAACTTTTAACGACATTCTGTCCAAAAAGATTGATTGATTGATTGTACATTGCTTAACGTCCCGACAGCAACAAAGCTTTCTCAGGACGTGCCTGCACTGCTTGTGAAAAAAAAAAACTAAACAGAACATTGAATGTATGTCGCCAGCTGGTCAAATACATTAAATAAACCTAACACATGGGGCCTAAATAAAGCTAAGACCATTTAGCAACACACATCCAATATCAAGAGCTACAGGCAGTGCAGACAGGAGGGAGAGTTTTAAAAAGGCAAATACAGGTGAATGGACAAAGGGTAGACAGAAACACATGCCCCAGAATAGAGAGAAAAACCCACCCTGTGGGGCTGACCAGGGTGACCCTGGGAACTAAAAAATACCTAACCCCACCCAAGTCCCCCAGGGCAGACCCGTGTCCAAAAAGATACAAGAGGATTTTTCGACATGGGACGTGCATATTAACCAGGTACTAGCAGCTTATAGGGTTTGTGTTTCGGAAACTACGCAGGAATCTCCTTTCTTCTTACTGTACGGTCGCGATCCAGTGCTACCGTTAGATAACATCCTTAGACCCCGGAGAAAATACGCTGGTGAAGATTTTCACAAGATAGCGCTTGAGCAGCAACACAAGGCCTTCACCCAGGTGTATCGGCGAATTAAGAAAGCACAGAAGAAAGGGGCTAAGTATGCTAATAGAGGTGTACAGCCTGTCGAAATTAAGGTCGGTGACCCAGTGTACCTTCGTAATCACCGTAGACACAATAAGTTAGACAGTAAGTGGAGGTCGCACTATAGAGTGGTGGAACAATTGTCGCCTGTCACATTCAGGGTACGACATCAACTAGATGGCACTGAGGTCAGTTCACATGCTGAACACTTGCGGATAGCCAAAATTAGCGAGTGGCCTATTCCAAAAGCCAGGGGGAGAACATTACGTAAAGCCACACAGGTTGTAGCTCCAGAATCATCCGATAGCGACAGTGACGATGCAGTAGGGCAAGAGAACGCACGAGACAGACTGACTAGGGGGGTGCGAAAAGAGCGTGAGAATTCTTCATCCGAGGAGGACGTTCCGTTAATGGAGTTAAGAAAGCGCCTAAAAACAAGAGAGAAAAGATCTCTCTCAGCAGTAAACGTTAGTTGTAACAAGGGCACATCAGACAGTTCTGATGATGGGGAGATCGACGACAATCGTTCGATTCAGCCTAGTTTACAGACTGATGGGGTTAGGGAAATTCTTGAAGCGATACTGACTCTTCTGCCAAAGAAGGCTTCAAATTAGAAATGCGACTCTCAGACGGTATCTGGGAGAGGACTATTGTAATGTGTAAATCATGAAGCATGATTGGAGTTTTGTCAGAGACAGTGGTGTAAGTCTCTGGTGATATCTCGTACTGCAGACAACAACAAGATGAAGTTTTTCTTGAGTCGGATAGTATTGGGGCTAGCGCAGGGTTTAAATATTAATCACAATGTCGTATTTCAAAAACTTAATGAAGTTACCACTAGTAACTGGAGATTCAGGTCGGCCTGTGCCAGAATCAATGACGGCTCAGTATGACTTAGAATCCACAACAATAGCAGGAGACGCGCAACGTACGCGGTTCGCGTTCCTTACGGAAGCTGAACTTGAAGCTCGTTCCAAACCCTTGATAGGATTCTGTGCGATTCGAAGTGCAATATATCCTATGAACCTTAATCAGTTTTGTGTTACGGCGCTGTTTTTAAACAATTCAGACGTAATTGCAACACACTGCCAAACAAAGGTCAAGTTGGGTACAGTGTTACCTATGGCACGGTATATAATGGATGGGCTATGGGTCATTAGTAATCATAGTCCACTAAAGATGAGTATTAGTTGTCACGGTAAAGGGGTCACGTACCAACAAATCAACCCACCATTATCGCTAATCCGCCTCAATGAATCATGTACGGCTATTAGTGATAGATTGATGTTAACCCCGTACTACCAACAAGAAAGCCAGTATCAGGTGGAAGACAAATTGATAGGATGGATGGAAAACTATGCATTTTCCAATATAACGTTATGGAAACCATTTCATAGCGCTTTACCAGACTACGATCCCATCTCTTTGCCCAAAGAGTTAGATGAAATTAAGGAAATGCCAATGGATCATCTAATTGCTCGACTTCAGAGCATGCGATTCGTTAAGCCAAAACAAGAATGGGCGCATATGGAAACAATCTCATGGTTCTATCGTAGGGACAGTTGTAGTGATCAATAGTTGGGGTAAGGTGTATACGATATAAGAAAAAAAACTAGCGCATGGTTTGGCTCCATATTATCACGACTCAGGAAGGGTGAACGTGAGGTCACTGTGCCTACGTTGATTTCGGCGGCTGTGCAATCAGCAGACGTGAATGACGTCGCAAGAGCGAAGGACTCTACGCCGATGATGGAGGGAGGTGTGCAGTTACTCCCCGCCTCGAACGTTGTCAAGTCTTACCCGTCGTTGGGGTAACCAAGGATCAACGCTGTTGCGATCCAGGAAGGATCGTGAAGAATAACGAACACATGTGCAAAGACATAACTGAGTCGACGATTTTGATGTGAACATTTATTGGCGTGATTACGCCAGACAATAATAATTTTTAATAAGGAGTGATCGATTTAAATAAGCGGTCATTCCGAAAAATGATGTATTTTGTGGATAACATGTTTAATGGTTTGAAATGATTTTGTGGTCTGAATATTGTGTAATGGAAAAAAAAACCGAATCTTGTGAATTAAGATTCCTTTTTTTTTCCGGGTAGGTTTGGGAGGAATTGTTACACTATAAGTGTATACGACCAATATCACGGTCGGGTAATTTTATAATTTCCCTTGATATGAAAATAACGAGAATATAATTAGTACCACGGGCAGAGCACGCAGAGGGTTATGACACGGTCCACTTTGGCTACCACGGGCTCACGTGAAGTTGACAAGTGGCCGGCCCTACTAAGCTCGGACTAATGAATGATAATTTCGAGTGGAAATACATCAATCTCACTTTAGCGGTCCCAATGCGGGCAGTAGCGAGCGGGGAGCTGGGACTAATGAATAAGTAATGAGTTCCTGGTCAGCTAAGATCAGAGGACGCTGACCACCATGATAGATGTGGAATAATTATGAGAAACAGTAATGGGTTCCTTTGATAGCTAGGATCAGAGGACGCTGACCAGCATAATAGATGTGGAATAATTATGAGAGACAGTAATGGGTCCCTGGTCAGCTAGGATCAGAGGGCGCTATCCACCAGAGCAGATGGGGGATAGATTATGGGCGACAGTAATAGCTCCTTTGACAGATAGGGTCAGGGGACGCTGGCCACCATGATAGATGTGGAATAATATGGGTGACAGTAATAGCCCCTTTGACTGGTTGAGACAAAAGGGCGATGCCCTCGGCCAGAACGGATATATATAGTGGGGGGAAACACCAGAACGACAGAGCTCACAACGAAGGGAACGAGATAGAGAGGGAGCTCGCACAATGAAGAGAACGAGATAGATAGAGAGCACACAACGAAGAGAGAGAGAGAGAGAGATAGATAGAGGGAGCTGAGAAGCGAGAGACCGAGATCCGGTATTTTCGCCATTTTAGTATGCCATGCTAGTAGGTTGGTTGTGCCCAACCTATTAGACCCACGATGACCAAGAAATAAAAGACTCTTCTGGAAACACTCTTGTCTGGCTGCGTCTTCCATCTACAACACCTTGCGTGTGGCTGCGGTAGTGTAACACTTCTTCCGCTGCTTGGAAGCGACTGCCTAAAAATTTGGATATAGTACGGTTTAGCAAATCGTGTGCTCAGTAAAATATGCGATAAAAGATCACGCAAATCAGTAAACACCCGATCGCGCAGAGTAGTCACTTGCGGCACACGCCGACCTCCGCAAATCGCATGGCAACAATTTCCCGTGTAAAGGCCAAACAACTCGCCTGTGCTATCCTTTTACTCGGTGACTAACCAATCTCGTCACCCCTCTAAATTTAACTCCTCTACAAAAATAGGAAAATAACCCCGTGTTGACACTCCCGTTGCCTTGATAATCGTGACACGGAGAAAGCAGACGAGCTAGGCCAGTGAGAAAAGTGTAAAAGAGTCAAAAGAAGACAACATCATTTCTCGTGTCGGCAGTGTCAGTGACCAAACTGTTACTGCTAAACACTTAATACAGACATTATTAATATTAATAATTTTTATAATCGAGTTTCCACTTTCCTTCACTGAAGGACAATTAGCAAATTGTGAACTTGTCTGCATGCATATTTTGAAAAAGGATCTTTAGTGCGAAATATCAGCGAATTCTGTAGTAACTGTCTTTTCTAACCGTGTTTCCTTCTTCGTTGCGATGTTCTCTGTTTTGCCTTAGAATCTAGAGACAGACATCTAGTACACTTACACATGGGCCTATGAAAATCTACAGTAATCTACTATTGCGAGAGGAGAAAGATATCAAACATCGATGAGACGTGATATGACATAATCGGTATACCTTTCGGTAGAACCATTTGCTTGCGATTTGAAGAAGAGATGTATCTGGGCACGAATCGCGTTGATACAACACCCTAAACGTAAATCCTTCAGTGCCGAGAAGCGATAAATGCCAACCATGTCCAGCAGGCGCAACACCGCATGTACCCGCTCAACTGCGGGAGTACATGCGGTGTTGTACCTGCTTGACATGGCTGGCGTTTATCGAGGGGACGCTTGAGGTTTTGTGCCCCTTGCTCGCCCGATCTTGTAAAATGTTTGTTGTTGTTGTTGTTGTTGTTGTTGTTGTTGTTGTTTTTCCAATACCTGGGGCTCTTCGTCTCCGAGTTGTATTATCTTATTCAGAAATGCAACTTGCGACAGGCCGAAATGAAGAGGCTAGCTGTTATTGCCTACAGTGTACTGCTTTTAAAGGGCTACCATTGCGTGAAGATGTCCTGAGAGCGGCTCTAGCGATAGCAAAGTACACGGACTGCAAAAAGATATTATACTTGACACAAATGACCTGGTCTCTAGACAAACAATACGTCAAATTGCAGCATTATTTATGACGGCCCACTTTCACATGAGAGCTTATGTTTTCACATAATCTGTATCAATGTTATGCCGTGAATGAAAGGAGTGAGATGTAGCCCAGTGCTTGAATAGTTGGAAATGAAATCAATGACTAGATATTGTAATCTACAATCAGACAAATGCAATCTTAATTTCTTTGGTTCTAGCTGTTATTAGTGCTGCTCGGAACAACCGACTGTAAGTTTCCATGCTAATTTAGCTGTTAATCCGCACGAATCCGTTACGAATACGATCCGAACCAGATGCGGTGATGCATATTTTCTTTAAAAATTGCGTCATTTTCCTCCGAAGCTGGATGCGAATCGTTTCAGCATCGGGCATATGGAAACACACAAACATGAAAAGGACTGGCACGAACGTTTCTGCCTCGGTCCCGCTTCGGATTCGGATCGATTTCGTATCGGATTCGTCTTTAGGCTTCGACCGTAAATGACGCAATTC